>OZ023263.1:20612917-21212917 GCA_964006375.1 Tillus elongatus | reverse complement strand
TTCTAACTGGAAATTCACGTTCAGGATCCCGTTTTTTGTTGGCTACTGAACCACTTTGTCGAAACTTTGCAACTAACTCCAAAATGTATTTTCTGTTGACATGTATGTTCGGATGTCGTTCATTAAACAAATTTGCGGTACAGTTGACACAGTCATCGTTTTTGAAAAAAAGAGTAATTATTTCAACTCTTTCTTCTACAGAATACACCATTGTGAAATTAATTGTCGGTAGTACTATCAAGTATCAAACCGACCGATAAACTGAAATAATAAACCGCATTTCTCTCATTCCGATAAGAAATGTTCTGATAATCAATTTTTTGTTTACAAACCAACAACTATGACTATCAGCACATTTCTTATCAGAATGAGTTTTGCATCTTCAACTGTGAATAATTTTTAAATGAGTTGATACAACTCCAAAAAAATTTGTGTGCTGAATTCAGAAAAGAAGGATCTGTCAAATGATGTAACAGTCTATCTATGTTCCCTATTTAAAATATAAGGGTTGTTATCACCACCCTTAAGGGGTTTGAAAATTTCTTGGATTATTATCTGCCCAATAACGACAATTATGGCGATTAACTGTAGAGTTTAATAAAAACGTACACGTTATCACCACCCTTAAGGGGTTGATGTGACAAAGTTGAGTTTTATGTCAAAACATAAAATTGACGTGTTTCAGCGTTTCCTAAAAAATTTTTCTCTGGACACAAATCGGTCTGTTTCGTTTTCAATGCACCACCCTGTATATATATATATATATATATATATATATATATATATATATATATATATATATATATATATATATATATACACACATATATATATATATATATATATATATATATATATATATATATATATATATATATATACTATGTAACATAAAATGTCAACTGGGACATTTCTTTATATTACATATAAAATTATAGGTGTGATTACAGTGCACAGCTTCGTACGAGATATCCGCACTTGCGCGCAATCTTTGTCGTATCTGTCTTGAAGATTTCTTTATTGATTTATCGATTTCTAATTATACAAAAACATTTCATTACCTGAAGGAGATCGTTCTTGAATTTCCATAGCCGCCGATAAAAATGAACAAGCAGACGCTACCGACAAGGTAGAAGTCACATGATCTTCACATGCATTTCTTAGTTCTTCAACACCCAGTTCTTGTGCTAGAGCCATCATTTCAAATACTCCACTGTCTTGTAGCAAGATCTGTTAATACAAAATATAGAAAATAATGAAATCCCATTTGAATACCTACATTTAATTATATTTCTTAGCAAATAACTAGGTGGTATAAATTTTATTACCGAAAATTTGCCAACCCTAGTTTTGGGTTGAATTAAATGTTAAAAAAGTCTGGACGCAGCAAGTGCGTTATGGTAGCGAATTTCTTTGAAATATTTTTAATAGCAAACGTCTTTCTTTGATGAAAGCAGGCATCAAACTTGGTTGCCTATATAGTAGAAACAATGTACCATATTTCATAGAAATAACTTTATTGTTTGAAAATATATAAACATTTTTCAAAAGTCTGGATGCAGCAAGTGTGTTATGGAAATGAATTTCCATAAAAATGTTTTTAATAGCAAATGCGAGCAGGCATCAATTGATTACCGGTATAGCCTATGTAGTAGAAACAATGTACAATATTTTAACAAAATTACTTATGGTTTGAAAATATACAAAAATTTTCCGTAAATAAACTTAAATGTTGGTTTCCTAACCAACAAAGCTTAGGTTAATAGTAAATTGAGTTATTGAAATTTGAAGGATTTAATGAAAATTCGGTAAATTTGCTGATTAGCTCCCAAACGCTTTTCAAAAAATTGTTTTCAGAAACATTACTAGGACCCGCCCCCCTGGATGCACAAACCACAATAAAAATTTCTTGTTCACACCCCCCAAGGGAGTTACGGGACTAGGAGTGAATAGGGGTGCTGGGCAGGGTAGGTAGTAAAAAGGAAATATGAGCAGAAAATGCGAAGAAAACTGCTTGAAAGCTGTCTATTTGAAGCCATATCCCCATTAAACCCTGCCTACCCCATACAGCACCCCCTATTTGCCCCAGGTCACGTAATTTCCTTGGGGAGTATGAACAAGAAGTTTTTCTTGTGGTTTATGCAACGAGGGTGGTTGTATGCATACGAGGGGGGGGGGGGGGAATGAAAATGCCTACGACGAAGCAGGATCCCCCCTGCTCGACTTGTGGCAGTGGTGGGGGGTTGGGGGTGGCTGCTTCGTCGTGGGGATTTTCCTTCCCCTCGCGTGCATACAACCACCCTCGCTGCATAAACCACAAGAAAAATGTCTTGTTCCTACCCGCCAAGGAAGTTAAGGCACTTGGGCGGATAGGGGTGCTGTGCAGGGTAGGCGGGGTTTAAGGGGGATATGGCTTCAAGATGTGAGAAAGACAGCTTTCAAGCCCGTTTTATTCGAATTTTCTGCTCATATTTCCTTTTTACTACCTACCCCGTCCAGCACCCATACTCACTCCTGGTCCCGTAGCTTTCTTGGGCTGTGAACAAGAAATTTTTCTTGCAGTTTGTGGATCCAGGGGGGGCCCTAGGCAGGTTTCTGAAAACAGTTTTTTGAAAAGCGTTCGGGAGCTAAACTGCAAATTTACCGAAATTTCGCTACCAAAACGCACTTACTGCGTCCAGATTTTTTTCTTACAAACGCATCATATTTTGATAAAAAATGCAATAATGCATTAACGAATTTGTTCTACGAAGATTAGCTAAAAAAAATTATACGCTCCTACTCACTCCTGGTCCCGTAACTTCCTTAGGAGGTGTGAACAAGAAATTTTTCTTGGGGTTTGTGGATCCAGGGGGGGCCTAGGGAGGTCTCAAAAAACAGTTTTTTTAAAAGCGTTCGGGCGCTAAACTGCAAATTTACCGAAAATTCGCTACCAAAAAAAATTGTAAAAATGCATTAACGAATTTGTTCTACGAAAATTAGCAAAAAATTATAGACTGTTAAATCATAAACTTCACTAAACCTACAGCGAAAGCATCAACTTAACTAAACTGACAGCCAAAGCATCAGAGAAAGGGTCTATTTGAAATGAATTTTCTGTATATATTTTAGTAAAATGAAGGGCAATAGCGGTTGAATCTGAAACTTAAGGGTATGCAGAACACTCTTCTTGTAACATTTTCTTTTCAAAATCCGTATTTGTTTCACGTTCTTTGCTTAAACATTGCCAA
This sequence comes from Tillus elongatus, assembly GCA_964006375.1. Taxonomy (NCBI): domain Eukaryota; kingdom Metazoa; phylum Arthropoda; class Insecta; order Coleoptera; family Cleridae; genus Tillus; species Tillus elongatus. The sequence goes on along the minus strand of OZ023263.1, from coordinate 21,209,687 downwards.
TTTTGACGTTTAAAATTGCGAGTTTGACGTTTTGAGGGAAACTCCAAAATTTGTTTCTTTAACTCCCCATAACTTCTTTGTCTTTAAAGCTAAAGACCTGAATTTTGGTGCAGAGTTCACTCTTTATAATACAAAGATGCGCCCTTACGTTGTTATTTCCGGAGATATGAATTTTGTTAGAAAGAAAACACAAAATCTTCTGGGAAAACCTGGTCCGATTTTCCTGGCTAACGAACTTATCCAAGCTCCTTGCAAAAGGAAGGTACTTACCAAATTTGATTAAGATTAGTCGATTATTTTTTGAGTTATCGGTCGGATATATATATATATATATATATATATATATATATATATATATATATATATATATATATATATATATATATATATATATATATATATATATATATATATAAATGCAGATCTCCTCATTAGCGAATTTTTTTTTAATAAGGGGAGAAAAAATCAGTCGCTTAAACTGCATTTGACTCTTTTCAAAAAGGGGTTTTAATAAGACCTAAATTTTGTTATTTGCGTATTTATGTATTAAATATTCAACAGAGATTTAACCTAAGACTGAACCACAAACCACACAAGAACAACAAAAGTTTGGACGCAGCAAGGGCGCTATGTGAACGCATTTTTATAAAAATCTTTTACATTCGAAGACAACTAGAATATTCAGTTTGATACATAGCAGAGCCTCTACTAAAACAATATCAAGTTTCATAAATATAACTTATTTAGGGTGAAAGTTACGTGAAAAATGATAATCCCGCAAACAACAATAGTCCACTAAGTGAAGATTGGAACCTGTGATGAGCACCGACAAGTACACTTGGAGAACGCAAATCACCACAACACATTTTAAAGACCTGACGATCGTGTCACTAACCAAGTTAGCGTCATCAGAAGATGAAATATTCTAAATTTTTTAAAAACTAACATCACCTTATATACCGGATCTTAGGTAAAAGAACCGAACTGAGATGGGAAAATAAACGCAGGCAAATTCTGCAGTGTATTGTATTTTTATCGCGGGACGAGGTCTGCACTGTCCCTACTAACTTATCTAAAATGTGTCCATCTCTAGTAATTTTGGAAAGGTTCAACGACACCTCAATTAACATAGTTTGCTTTGTCGGAACTATCCGTATTATTATGTTATCTCTAGGACGTGTTAAATACGTGGGAATTTTTATTTAGCGAAGCAATCGATCAGGTGACTCGTAATCGGCGGTGGTGCCACGTTCATACAATTTTTGTTGTAACTATATTTCGCAATATACATACTTTCGAAGGAGTTTAGCTGATCTGGTTGTTTAACATTTTTTATTAATTTCAGATTATCTTCATTAACGTGGTGATTATTATCCCAAATATGTCGGGCGACAGTAGATCTATCTATAGTACCGTATCGTAATTGGGCTAAGTGTTCTTCAAATCTAACTCCAATCGATCTTTTTGTTTGCCCGACGTACTTAAGATTACAATCTTTACAACTTATTTCATAAATTCCCGACATTTTGTCCGTGCTATCCTTGTCTTTTGGGTTACCTAGCAAGTTTCTTAAGGTATTTTTTGTCCAAAATGTTAGCTGCAAGTTGACTTTAAAAAAAAAGCTACCTAGACCACTCGTGATTCGAGGTTCAAATGGTAAGCAAACCAACTTTATTTCGGATTTCTCTCTTTTAAACGTTGTTGATTCCGTCAACATTTTCTTTGTTTTCTGTTTATTGATTAATTTTTTCACCAGGCAAGCAGTGTATCCGTTATATTCGGCCACGTTCTTAATATAATTCAATTCTTTGGTATATCTACTTTTGTTTAAAGGAAAATTAATTAACCTATTTACTAAAAAATTCAGACTGGCCATTTTTTGTGCGTACGTATGATGTGAGTCGTTCGGAATGTAGCTTATAGTGGTGGTTTCATTTGTATAGACATCGAATTCTAAAGAGTGTTTATTCTTGATAACTAATACATCTAGAAAGGGTAATTTATTATTAATTTCTAATTCGTGGGTAAATTTTATATAATCAAATTTATTGTTTAATCTGGCAATAAAATCTTCTATTCTGCAAATGTTTGTGTTAAACACTGTGAAAATATCATCCACGTAACGAAACCACACTCTATGAAAATAACTACTTTCACTTCCAAGAATTGCTCATGAAAAGGTCTGCAATAAATGGCGATAGCGGATTGCCCATTGCCGTACCTTGAGTTTGTTCAAAAAATTCATTGTTGAACTGAAAAATATTTTGTTTGATACAAAGGCTTGTTAAAGTTAAATATTCTTTGCAGACATTTTCATTTTTGTTATTCATTTTTAACAACTGCTCTAAGTACTTTAAAGTTTGCTCCGTGGAAACGCTAGGAAACAATGAGGTTACATCGAATGAAATTAAAACCTCGCCTTCAGTCAATTTAACCTCTTTAATCTTATTAATAAATTCAAGTGAATTTGTTACTGAAAAACTTTTCTGTTTGACGGCCAAGCCTTTAAAGTCATTTGTCAGCTACTTTGCTAAATTATATTTCGGGGAATCTATAGCGAAACAATAGGTCTAATTGATTTTCCCGGTTTATGAATTTTTGGGAGACCGTACTTCTTGGGGACTTTCGGATTCGAAACTTGTAACTGTCTTCCTAAATCTTTTGATATGAGGTTGTGACAACTTTTTAGAGTTTTTTTTGCTTTTTTTTTCATAGTCCACCTGACAAATTGTACCTATTATCTTCCATTGTTTGTTGCATTACGGTGTACTAACTTAAAACTTATATACGTGCACTGCACACTGCATTTTGGACCATTGTTGTTGACTTGGTAATTGTTTATGATTATAGGTATCTCTATTATAGATCTTGCCACTAACAAAATTGGCTAGATCGGAGGACGACCTTTTATATTCCATATTTGAACGAAAAATTTCAACCATGTCTTAGTGATGTGCAGGTAAACATTTACAAAGAAGCGCTTGTGCTCATTACAAAATTTTCCGCAGTAGTCTCATTATGAAACTAAAAAGCTATTAAAAAAGTCTGTTAGCTTACCTGGACGAAAATGTGTATTTACCAAAAACGCATTTGTTCAACAATGATTGGAGAGCAGACATCGAAGGATCAAAAAGCGACGTCGCTATGAACACTCCGCCACAAGCCAGTTAGCCCTGTGGTAACTTTTCTGACACCTCTTGCTGAAAACTCTTCAACCCAAAAGGATCGATAGGCCGTGCTTTCGCAGTCCCTATGCGTACTGAACATCGGGATCAAGCCAGCTTTTGCCCTTTTGCTCTATGCGAGGTTTCTGTCCTCGATGAGCTGGCCTTAGGACACCTGCGTTATTCTTTGACAGATGTACCGCCCCAGTCAAACTCGACGCCTGGCGGTGTGCTCGAATCGGATCACGCAGGAGTTTAATACGGCGACCGTAACGATGACGCGAAACGGAACGCCGGTTACAAAGCACGGAACGCCACTCTGTGCGCTTGGCTTAAGAACAGCCGCCGTTCGTGAGCGACTAGTACTAGTACAACCGTATGAAGAGAGGCTGGTTCGACTATCTCAGTTCCTAAGATTTGTTCGTAACCATTATGTTACCACGAAATAAAACTCAGTGACGATGAGAAAACGTAGTAATTGGATACAATTTAGGCTTCCACATTAGTTGCAGAGTGTTAAGATTAGTAATGGCAAATTACCGGTAATTTAAAAATGTGTAATATTACCCGCAATAGTACCGGTATCTTGTGGGTAATATTACCTATACCCATATGATGATTTGGCGCTGGTTGTAAGCGGAGGAGATACGGCTGATACAATATCAATTGGTCAGTGGCAAGGGTGGAAAACTGGATGGCAAAAAGTGGTCTACAATTCCCGCCTTACACAACTGAAAGTATAGTACTAGTGGGACGAAGAACACCGAGAACAGTAACCGTCAATATAGGGAATGCAGAAATTCAGTCGTAGGCAAGCTTGAACTACCTCGGCATACAAGTAGGACATAACATGAACATGGGTGTGCACATTGAAACAGTAGTGGCGAAAGCTGACACGATGGTTGCAAAACTAGGGCGTCTGATGTCAAATATCTATGGTGGTTAGTAGCCGGCGCCTTTCGAGGCTAACCGAGCCATTGGCCCTGTTGAACCTCCCTTTGTTTCACTCTGGAACCGTCTTGTGACATAACATCAGGGTGAAGGGCTGTCTTATCTTCTACCTTGGTTCTCCTTACATCTCCCCTTCCCCGCGGCTGCGAGGATTAGGGGTATTTCTATCTAGTTGTTTCGTGAAACTTTATACTGCCCCTGTTTCCTCTTCCCCTTTCTTTCGCATAATGGACTGTGTTAGCTTCCTCACTCGTACCCATGTCGTTTTCTGTGCAGTTATTATTGGCGCTGGATTTTCTATCGTGAGCGGTACCCCTATTTCTGCCTATGCTTCTTATCGTTATCTTTCCCAGCGGATACAGTTAAACAGCGTGTGTTCCGCTGTGTCTCGTTCCTCACATTACCTGCATTCGTCACTATCAGCTTTCCCTATTTTGTATGCATACGCTTCAAATTTGCCGTGGCCAGTTAAGATATGTGTCATATGGTAGTCGACGTTACGATGTTGGCAGCACAGCCACATATCGATATTAGGGATCAGTCGTTTGTTCCACTGGGCTTGATCCTCATTCTCATCCCATGCTCTTTGCCACTCTTGTATTAAGTGTTCCCTTACAATTGCCCTTGCTTCCGGCGGTTGTTCCGTATTCTCCCTATAAAAGATGTATCTTTCCTTGGCGAGAAGTTCGATGGGCAGGTGCCCCGCTATGACTTGCAGCGCCTGATACAGTTCTGTATGCGCTCGTTGTTCTTAAAAGTATTCACCGCAGTGTCTTCTGGATCATGAGCCTGGATTTCTTCCTGTTGAGCGCTGCGTACCAGACTGGGACACTGTATAATAGAATTGAGTATACCACCTCACACAGCACACTTATCTTGCAGCTACTGGGGCCTCTGACGTTGAGCATTATTCTGGCCAGCACAGATGCTCGTTCCTCCGCTCTGTGTAGAGTTTTTAAAATGTGTTCTGCGATTATATTATTTTCATTGAACCACACTCTTAAATAGCGCAGTGCTTTCGATTGCGTTACTTTGTTATTTCCGAACTGAAAGTCGACATGGCTCCTCTTTCTTGGTCCTTTTAAGATGACCGCCTCCGATTTCTCTGGCGCCAATTCCAGACCGTTATCGTTTACCCATGTTGTGATTCTTGCAAACGATTCGTTTACTCTGTGGATTAGCTCTTTCCCATCTTCTGCTGTCACGACCAAGGCCAGATCGTCAGCGAACGCAATAGACATTGCTCCGTCTATCAACACTATCTCCAACACCCCATCGTAGAGAAAATCGCAATGGCTTGGCACCGAGCCTTGCGCAACCCCTGCCGTGACTTCCATTTCGATTTTGTCGATTATTAGTCTTGTCTCTTTAAAGTAAGAACATATTATATTAATCAGGTACTGGGAAACACTTTATTTTTATATTTCTTTTATAATGAGGTCCCACAATGCGGTGTTGAAGGCATTCCTGATATCGATTGTCATAAGAACGCACCACCTAGCTTTGGTTTCTTCCTTCGCTTTTGATACCTTTTAGATTGTTTGTGTCGTTGAGCATCCTTTTCCAAAGCCGAACTGTAAAGGCTACAGTCCTTTTTCTTAAACCTCTCGTTCAAGTCTGTTTATAACTAAAATTTCGAACAGTTTGCTTAAGGTGTTAAGCAAACATATAGGTCTGTAGTCAGAAGGGGTATCTGGTATATTGTTTTCACCCTTTAACGGAAGGATACCCTTCGATACTCTCCAGTCTTCTGGAAATCCTTGAGACTGTAAAAGTTGGTTCATGATACCGAAAATCCACTCCGGACCCACTCTCACTGCTTCCTTTACGGCTTCTGGTGGGATTCCATCTAGACCTGGTGCCCTACCGCTCTTTAGATTTTTAGGGGCTTTTCGTAATTCTTCGATCGTAAATGGTTCTACCACGGTGCCTGTTATTTGTGGTCGCCGCTTAATATTTCTCCTAATACGACTCCTACTACATTACTAGTTAATACTACCACCCTTTACGCCAATTCAGTGGTGACAGACCAGAAAACAATAAAATTTTAGCGAAAGCAGTTTAAAAGAATCAAATATATTTTTTTACCATCTTTCATATTAAAAAAACTTACCTTTCCAGTATAAATGTAAAGCAGGAACTGTTTAAATGTGTCAGAAGGTACTTGAGGAAGTCTGATAGGTGTGGGTGTGCCCGGAGCCGCAGGTGAAACTGAGCACCCAGGGATGCGGCATACTTCACCACGTTTAGCAGTCTGAAAACTCTTGCACCTAGAATTAAAACAAGCGCTTTAGAAAAACAAGTCTGGACCCAGCTAAAAATATTGGTGCCTTGAGAATTCAGCAATACAATTGTTTCATGAAAAGTCGTTTAAAACATGTGTTTATTGGGAAATTAACACTTTTTTATGAAAATTCTGTAAAATATTTTTTACAAAATTCGCCTAAAAACATGTTCTACGAAAATTCACTGATAACAAGTTTTCTGATATATGACCAAATTTCTTTGTAAGAAAGTAATGCCTTGTCAATGTATAAGTCATTTACCCATGTAACAGAAGTAATAAAACTATTTGGGATTCCGAGGCTCAATTTTGTAGCGTAAAGTGCGTTTTTGAGTCTCAAGTTAGTCAATAACGTTTTTTAGTGTTACCGGTGTACTTAAAATAACAAAATTTAGTGTATAAATAACGGCTACGTGCTACGTGTCCCGCAATCAGGTGGGTATACTGCTTATTTACTTTCCTTTGTCCTTTCTGTCCTAACACATTCAAAGTAAACCTAAGAGTAGGCAATAAGGGTCAGATTCGAATAGCCACTACACCTTGATAAATATATAATCATCTTGTCTTGGTAATTTTTATCGCCAATATGAATATTTTAAATGAGGTATTTCCATTTACTTGACAAATACACTACTTAACATAATAAAGCCTGGACGCAGCAAGTGCGTTATGGTAGTGAATTTTCATAGAAATGATCTGGCACAAAATATTTTATTATAACTTTTTTTTTCTTGTAACATAGAAATCTAAATTTTGGTGTTGTTTTGTTTCTTTAACGTCAGCCTATTTCCGCGACTATGGCCAACCACCGACGCCAGGGAGCAGTTTCTCCTCCCTATCCTGGAAATTTTGCCGAACCCCTGCCTTTCTGTAAGGAGGGTAGACATTCAACTTGCTCAAATACAATGCCATAACCTCGGTTGATGTTAATGCTACAGTTTGTACTGAAAAAGTGAAAGGAGTACCCTGTGATCGAACCCAGTACCTTTCGGTTCAGAGGCACACGTTTTTACCCCTGAACCACCGAGGTTCTTATAAATTTTGGTGTATAGTTTACTTTTTATATCGTAAACCTACCTACCAAATTTGGTTTTCATATCTTTTTTATTTTTTGAGCTAATTTTTTTTTCGAATGAAAACTCCAAATTTTACCGAAAAGCCTCGTCCGATTTTCCTGACTAACGAACTTATCCAAGTCATTTACAAAAGGAAGGCACATGCAAAATTTTATCAAAATCGGCCAATTATTTTTTGAGTTATCGGTGTGATATATATATATATATATATATATATATATATATATATATATATATATATATATATATATATATATATATATATATATATATATGAGACATATTTGGTTCTCGGGTTGAACCGCGTCCAGAATTTATGAAAACTCGACGTTTCGGCTCCTGTTTTGGAGCCATTTTCAAGAGGTAAAGGAAATATGAAAGGACACTCTAAGGCCTCAATCTGCCTACTCCTTAGAGCGGTGGACAAAGGTTGGCTGGGTTGTTGTAGCTCGATTACGGGGCCTCAATCTGCCTATTCCCCAAATCTCGCCGGTGATCGTCTGTGAGGTCTCAGTGTGTTCAACCCTAGGCCTCAGAGAGATCTCGCAGTTCGTTGCAAGTCTTGTATTATTATATATATATATATATATATATATATATATATATATATATATATATATATATATATATATATATATATATAGTTCCGTCTACCATCAGTGAAAGTAGGGTGAAATTTTCATCTCCTAGGCAACCTGATAAACTGACCAATAATTATTTCTTATCGCAAATAATGTTTAAGTATCTTGAAATCGGTGGGACTTAGGTATAGGGAATGCTGATACCAATCGAAATAACAATAAAAAGTACATGAACTAATGTTATAAAATATAGAGTGTTCTACTTAAAATAAGAGAGTTAATAGGTTTTAAAGTTGTCATGATTGACCGGTCTATTTCGGACACCCTGTCTAACTTGTACTAGCTTTAGTAAATTTCAAATATTTGTAGCATTTTAAAATTGGCACTTAAAAATTTCAACTCTTCAGATTGAAAATTAAGAGAGATACTACAGAGGTGTAAATGTTTTTTAAGAAATTTTTGAAAAAAGTCGAATATTTCGAAAATGGTTGAGAAGAATGACATAACATGTTAGTGAAACCTACCATAAAATTTGACGAGCAATCTAGACCCGGAATAAAAAACACCATCTTTTATTTGAAATAAGAAAGTTGACGTCTACTTCCGGTATAACTGGACGTCCCATACTAACGTCAATATTTTCAGTGAACTGGAAATTTTGAGAAACCCACGTTCGTGAATTTTCAGAATTCAATTGTGAGCCGTACTCCAGAAACGGCCAACGGAAGATATACGTGTGACCCACTGTATGCACCTAAGCACTATGCATTATTCTATTAACGCAACGAGAATAATAGTCCATGAACCAATTTTCTTACCTTTGAGTTTTTAAACACCATCAACTAACTGTAAAACCGGCACAGGCAGAGCTAACTACCTAATTACACATCGGTAGTCAATAGGTACACGCTTTGCAAGTGGCACTACCTGGACGTTGTCGGATAAAGCTCTCAAATAATTCTGACTTTTTATCGCATAATTCTGAGTTAAGAAGGTAATAATTCAGACTTTTTTATCTCAGAATTATTAGAAAATAATTTTTTAACGTGACCCCAGGACGCCGTCGTGTTTATCTCACAAATATTAGTAAATATTTTTTTAACGTGACCCCAGGACGCCTTCGTACTGATGACCCGATTCACCCTTCCGTTAAACACGCGCTATGAATTTGCTACATAAACGACTGTTCTACATTTTCGTCTTGAGGGTTTCGAGGTTAAAAGCAGCGTCTCTCGAACGTCAGGCCATCTGAAAACATAATTTGCAGCAACTCTTGTACATGCCGACATCAAACGGTCCCGCAACTCAACAATCATTCCGGGAGTACTTCCTGTCCCACAAACGCTTCCATTAGCATCATTGAATGCCTTCTACGGCACAAAGCAGGTGTACTTACAAAGGCCCAAAGGACCCACATACTCCTAGATGCCTATACTCATATCTACATACACACACACGAGTAGATGTAATGCCCATATGTAAGTAGGCTAGTCAAAGTATGAACACGTAATAACATAGCGGTAATAATCAAGATGAAAGTAAAGTAGGGAAGATATCCAATTATACGCAGAAACAAGAGTTGTTGAGCACACCGGAGGAGTCTTATTATTAGCGTCGTTAGGACAGAGGAGCATTGAAGAAGCAATAAACTTTGAGAGAGCTGAAAGATACAAAGCTCTGTAGCTCTGTGACTTTGATGTTTTAATGAAAGGTGCACTATTGGAAAGAAGTAATGTAACGTGAGATATTCTACTGCGAGGCCGACGTAGAAGCACGAACGCAGAGTAAACATTGGTGGGAAACGTGGCTCTTTGTGGACGACGTTGTTTTGGTAAGAGGGAAAAATGTATGCGAAAACTGAAATAAATAAATATTTTGCTGAATATGAGGTTTCTTTAAAGGTGGAGCATTTTATTTACGATTTATAATCAAAGAACCAGCAATTTCATTGGTAATGAATATTTTTACTGTTCATCTGTAAATTTTGGTTATTTACAATTTACGGCTGTGACTCTAGGCCATTAGCTTATAAAAAAATCAGTAGTTCCAGTTTCGATAAGGAATTTGCTTACAGTACGTGTTATAGGCACTCTCTCTGTCTGATATTTGGATGGATTACTCACTCAATGATGTTCACTCTAACGAAACTAAACATATTCTAAAGTTCTACGGGGTTCTGGATTTGTTGCAAAACACAGCTTTTCAAACTAATAATTTATTTTAACCAACTATTTTCCAACTCCAAGATCAACTAAAATATTTCTCTCTATTACTAAATGTCCATAGAACTATATTCCACTATCCGCCTTCTATGATCGCTTCTTCTACACCAACACTTACTGCTGACTCGCTTAATACTCTATGATCACTTATTCTACACCACACTAACTCAATACTGAACTAAAGTTAGTTCAGTATTGAGAGTAAGTACTCTGTGTACCGCTACCCTATTTATACTGTCCATAGATATTCTAGACCTTCTACACCTCTCACTTCTGGTCCCTTTTAGAAATAACATTCCAGGGTGTTCGCTGTTACCAACATACTACAACTGACCATAGAAGTAACAAAGTTCATAAACTTAATTCTCATAGACAAATGTGACACTGCCGCCTCTTATATTCGAACGTCCCGGTCGAATTCTGACATTTCTTGGTATAGCGTAAGTCTGTGCATATGGACCACCTCCATCTTGCTCTTCGGGCTCCTCTGAATTCGATAGACAACGTAATTAATCCTTTTGACCACCTTATAAGGACCTTCCCATAATTCCTGTAGTTTCGGTGAGCGTCCCTTGCGTCGTATTGGATTGTAGAACCATACCCGATCTTTTTCTTTAAATCCAGCTGAATTAGCTCGCACGTCATAACGGGTCTTCATGCGGTCGCTTTCTATTCGTATATGCATTCCGACAGCAAAGTTTTCCTGCTCGTCAATATGTCGGAGCTTTCTTCAAGAGAAGTTCTTACGTGGTACTCTTCCGTGTAGTTGTTCTCGTTCTGGTGTTTCTACTTACAAAAATATTTCGGCGGGCCCTTTCACCCTGTCGCCATCGGCTCTGTTCCAACAAATATGTTCGCAGACCTTTTTCTGGGTTGGCTTCACATTTACATGGTCTTTACACCCTTCATCTTGTACTTTCCTCATAATTTCTTCTCCACTTGCTGCTGGCTAATAACTGGGTCGTCTCTTCCTCTCACAGCTCTCTTCACTGCAATGGCATTTTCACGGTAGACGTTGCTATTTTCCTCTATGGTGATGAAAAATAATGGACTGATTTTGACTAAATTTGGTGAATACCTTCCTTTTGCAAGTGGCTTGAACAAGTTCGTTAGTCAGGAAAATCGGCCGAGGTTTTTCCTGAACATTTTGTGTTTTCTTTCGAAAAAAATTTATATCTCCGGAAATAACTAAACAAGATCAACCAAATTTGGTACAGGTAAATCACCTACCAAAATTTAGCTATATAGGTCAAAAGACAAAAAAGCTATAGGCATTTAAAGAAAAATAAATTGGGGTTTTCCTCAAAACGTCAAAGTCGCGATTTTAAACGTCAAAATTGGCAACATTTAGGCAAGGAACTTGAATCTAATACGGACTATGGAAAGAAAATGTCTCAAGAATAATGTTTTGCAAACCCTGAAGTCTTACTTCAACCGTCATTGTCCTTCATTTTACTAAAATGTTTCCAGAAAATTCATTTCAAATAGACCCTTTCTCTTAGCAGTAGTCTTAGCTATAGTGTTTATCGTTTAATGGTATACAATTTTTGTCGAATTTTCGTAAAAAATCAATAAAGTTCAATATATCCGTTATTATACAATATATGAAAAAAACTGCATACATTAATTATCGGGTGTTTTGAGCCACAGCTTAAAAAATATTTCTACAATAACAGGGTGGCCCATAAGTCGTTGGTGATACAAATACTTTTTTTTTGTCGAACACGCCTTATGTTATTGCATTTTTGCATTTTCCATCGAAATATAATACCTGTTGGTAAATGATGGGATGTCCTACAGTTTATTAGGTCTTGCTAACTACTCGATTAGGTTGTTTATTAGTTCAATTATGACACTATCTTCTTCATATCTGTTTCTTTCCAAATTTCTCACTGAGCGATCCCTGTGGCAACTCGTCTTCAAATGTGGCTTGCTACTGTATGCATTTATTTATTTATAATAAAAGAAATTCTGGACGCAGCAAGTGCGTTATGGTAGCGAATTTTGATTTAATGCTTCATATTTGAAAAGCTCAATTTGCTATTAACCTATAAGGTTGACCAAGAAATGGTTTTTTTCAGGAACACTTTAAGTTTACTTTCCGAAATTTTTGTACGTTTTCAAACAATAAAGTTATTTTTAAGAAACATGGCACATTGTTTCTACTATATAGGTTATACTGGTAACCAAATGTGATGTCTGCTTTCTTAAAAAAAAACACATATTTGCTTTTAAAAACATTTTAATGAAAATTTACTACCATAACGCACTTGCTGCGTCCAGAGTTTTTTTATTATAAATAAATAAATGCATACAGTAGCAAACCACATTTGAAGACGAGTTACCACTGGGATCGCTCAGTGATAAATTTGGAAAGAAACAGATATGAAGAAGATAGGAAGTGTCATAATTGAACTAATAAACAACCTGATCGAGTAGTTAGCAAGACGTAATAAACTGTAGGACATCCCATCATTTACGCTTTTCTCAGAAGGAATGCAATTACTTGAAAACAAGTGATGTCGTAGTCGAGCTGAGTTGTATATCTCATCACTTTTAGTGAATGTTCTTTGAAAAAAAAATTCACTAACGAGGAGATCTGTTTTTATATATATATATATATATATATATATATATATATATATATATATATATATATATATATATATATCCAACTATTTTGAACTATCAGCTGACTACATTATCTATGACTTTTTCAAAGGTATTTGAATATAGCTATCTAAATCGCTTAAAACAATTTTTGCAGTCGTGTGGTATATTGTCTGCCTGTCAGCATGGCTTTAGAGAGGGTCACTCCGATGCAACGGCTCTCATTGTCTTCTTTCAGAGCTTAGTCACTTGTTTGGAGGCTGGCAAGTGCCTTGTTGGGATTTTTTATGATCTCAGCAGGGCCTTCGATTATGTTGACCACAGGGTGCTGTGTGACAGGCTTTATTGTTATGGTTTGAGAGGTATTGCGCTTGGCTGGATTGACTCTTACCTGACGGGCAGAGAACAGTATACCGAGATAAAGTTCAAGACATCAGAACGAATAAGTATGGTATGTTCTGAGCGTGTTGTTGTTCCTACTGGTGTGCCTCAAGGCTCAGTACTGGGCACTATTCTTTTTACCCTTTACGTCAATGAGCTTGATAAAGTATCTCCTAATGCGCATTTTACTCTATATGCGGATGATACGTCTCTAATCGTTTCTGAAAAGACAGATGATGCTTTGAGTAATAAATGTCATCATGTTTTTAATAACTTAGAGTTGGTTCTCTCGGTGTCTGATGTATTTTAATTCGTCGAAGACAGAGATGGTGAGATTTCATCCGCGTCAGAGGGAAGTTGATATACTTAGTGTGGGTGTTGACAATACTTATCTAACGTGTGTCAATAACTACAAGTTCCTTGTAGTACACGTTGATGAACATTTAAACTGGAAGTTGCACTGTACGACGTTGGTTTCAAAGCTTGCATCTCTTAATTTTTTATTTATAAATATAAGAAATGTTTTGACTGAAAAGCAATTAATATCTTTATACTACAGTCATACTGATTCTAGACTGAGGTACGGTATATGTCTGTGGGGTAATTCTACCTTGCTGCATGATGTCTTTATCGCTCAAAAAAGAATAATACGCTATATTTTCAACATAGGAAAGATGACGTCATGCCGGGTCTACTTTTCTAGTCATAAAATGTTAACTGTGGTATGTTTATATATTTTAGAGTTGTGTATATATGTTTTTAAAAATGGTGATAAATTTAGACTAAACAGTGATGTTCATACCTTTAGTACCAGACAGGCTTGTAACTTTTATGTTTCGTATGCTAGAACTAAGATGATAAAACACTCTCCAAACTGTATTGGATTAATAATATTTAATCATCTTCCTAATAATTTAAAAAATATCCAAAATATGAGGGTGTTTAAAAGTCAAGTTTCTTCTTTTCTATCAGACCAGTGTTTTTATACGTTAAATGTATATATATATATTAATATATATATATATATATATATATATATATATATATATATATATATATATATATATATATATATATATATATATATAAATAATGGACCGATTTTGATAAAATTTGGTAGGTGCCTTCCCTTTGCAAATGGCTTGGATAAGTTCGTTAGCCAGGAAAATCTGACCAGCTTTTCCTGGAAAATTTTGGGTTTTCTTTCGGAACATTTTTATATCTCCGAAAATAACAAAGCTATGGCAACCAAATTTGGGACTTGGGTTACAGTATTAAACTTCCTCTACGGGCCAAAATTCAGATCTCAGTTGAAAGAGAAAAAATATAGATATTTAAAAAAATGTGTGCCTCTGATGACCAGAGAAATGCACAAATCAAAATATTTTGTGTGGATAACAAGATCTAGTATATACTACAGACAAAGGTTAGGTTTTCTTGGCGCAAAAAGGTCAAGAAAGAACAGAAAAATTACTTTGAAGATTTTATAGTTTATCTTCTTAAAATGTCAAAGTCGCGATTTGAAACGTCAAGATATGCAATTTTTAGACGGAGAACCTAAAACAAAAACGGGCTATGTAGAGCAAATGGCATAATAAATGTGTTTTACAAAGCCTTAAGTTACAGCTTCAACCATCACTGTCCTTCATTTTACTAAAATATTTGCAGAAAATTCATACCAAATAGACCAATTCTCCGATGATTTGGCAGTAGTTTCAGTTTCAGAGTTTGTAGTTTAATAGTCTATAGTTTTTCGCTAAAAATCGTAAATGAGAAGACCGCGACTTATGTTTTTTTTAAATACGTCTTCAAAGGCGTGCGAACTAGGCGCCTTCGAGAACAATTTCAGTTTTTACATATTTAGATATATACAGGGTGGTGCATTTTTACTGTAAAGCTCAATATATCGGTTATTATACAAGATACAGGAAAATATTATAAAAGTTATTTATAGGGTGTTTTGAGCTGCATCTTATGAAATTATGTTGACAATCACAGGCTGGCCCATAAGTCGCTGGTGATACAAGTATTCTTTTTTAGTGAATTTTCTTTAAAAAAAATGCACTAATGAGGAGATCCCGACTTTTGAATGTTGAAAAAATTTCTTCAAATGAGCGCTGATTATGCCCCACAGAACACATATCAGGGGTCAGTTACAATTTTTATATGTTTATATATATATATATATATATATATATATATATATATATATATATATATATATATATATATATATATATATATATATATATATCTCGCACCGATAACTCAAAAAATAATGGGCCGATTTTAATTAAATTTGGTGAATACCTTCCTTTTGCAAGTGGCTTGGACAAGTTCGTTATCCAGGAAAATCGGCACAGGTTTTCCCGGAAAATTTTGGGTTTTTCTTTAAAAAAATTATATCTCCGGAATTAACAAAGTAAGGGCAACTAAATTTGATGAGCGAGTTTATGACGCTATAGGTGAGTACCTACCAAAATTAGGCTCTGCAGGTCATAAGACAAAAAAATCATAGGCCTTTAAAGAAAAATACATTGGAGTTTTCCTGAAAACGTCAAAGTTGCGATTTAAAACGTCAAAATTGGCAACATGTAGGCAAAGAACTTGGATCTAATACGGGCTATGGAAAGAAAATGTCTCAAGAAGAATGTTTTACAAACCCAGAAGTCTTAGTTTCAACCGTCATTGTCCTTCATTTTACTAAAATATTTCCAGAAAATTCATTTCAAATAGACCCTTTCTCTGATGCTTGGCAGTAGCCTTAGCTATAGAGTTTATCGTTTAATGGTATATAATTTTTGTCGAATTCTCGTAAAAAATAAAGCTCAATGTATCCGTTATTATACAATATATGAAAGAAAATTGTATACATTAATTATAGGGTGTCTTGACCTACATCTTAAAAAAATATTTCTACAATCACAGGCTGGTCCATAAGTCGTTAGTGATACAAATTTTCTTTTTTTTTAATCAAACACGCCTTATGTTATTGCATTTTAGCATTTTACAATATATAAATATAATGCATGTTTGTAAGAAAAGAAATTCTGGACGCAGAAAGTGTATTATGGTAGCGAATGTTGATCAAATTCTTAATATTTGAATAGCTCAATTTGCTATTAACCTATAAGGTTGACCAAGAAACGAGTTTTTTCCGGAACACTTTAAGTTTACTTTCGGAAATTTTTGTACATTTTTCAAACAATAAAGTTATTTTGATGAAACATGGCACATTGTTTTACCATATATAGATTATACTGGTAACCAAATTTGATGCCTCCTTTCTTAAAAAAACAACCAATATTTGCGATTAAAAACATTTTAATGAAAATTCACTACCATAACGCACTTGCTGCGTCCCGAACTTTTTTTAATGGAACAACCCATTTATTGTAGCATTATTGAATTTTCCATCAAATTCTAATTAATGCTTGTAAGGAGAAAACATTTTCATCGCCCATCGTTTTCGAGTTATTTCAATTTTTTTCAACGTAAATCTTGGAACATATCAAAACTTGTGATACGTCGTTTTTACCAATGGAAATCGGAGTCGCATGATAATGACGCATTTAGAGAGGTTTTCAACTACATTTATCAATAGATAGGAGAGTCTCACGAAAGTGATGTTTTCGTTTAATATTATTTGTCGAAAAAATCGAGTATGTCGTATAGAGAGCACTCTCAAATAGTGATTGAATTTGGAAAAATTCGAACTGTCATAACTCAATTTTTAGTGAATTTTCTTTAAAAAAATTCTCTAATGAGGAGATCGCGACTTTTGAAAAAAATTCTTGAAATGAGTGCGAACTAAGCCCCCTAGAACCCATGTCCAGGGTCAGTTTCAATTTTTATATGTTTATATATATATATATATATATATATATATATATATATATATATATATATATATATATATATATATATATATATATATATATATATATATATATATATATATATATATGTGTGTGTGTGTGTGTGTGTGTATGTATCACACCGAAAACTAAAAAAATAATCGGCCGATATTGATCAAATTTTCTGAGTTCCTCCCTTTTCCAAGTGGCTTGGATAAGTTCTTTAGCCAGGAAAATCGGCGCAGCTTTTTCCGGAAAATGTTATGTTTTCTCTCGGAAAAAATTTATATCTGTGGAAATAACAAAGTAACGGCGACCAAATTTGGCACGCATGTTTGAATTATATAGAGTGAACCATGTACTAAAAGTTAGATCTGTAAGTTTAAAGACAAAAAAATTATTGGCATTTAAAGAAAAAAAGCGGGGGTTTCCTCAAAATGTCAAAGTCGCGATTTGAAACGTCAAAATCGGCAATATTTAGGCGAAGAACCTAAAACAAATATGGATTATGTAAAGAAAATGTAACAAAAGGAGTGTTCTGCAAACCCTTAAGTTTCAGCTTCAACCGGCATTGTCCTCCATTTTACTAAAATATTTACAGAAAACTCATTTCAAATAGAGCCTTTCTCTGATGCTTTGCGGTAGTTTTAGTTAAGTTTATGGTTTAACAGTTTATAATGTTTAGCTAATTTTCGTAGGAAAAATACGTTAATGATGAGACCGCGACTTTTGAATTTAAAAAAGATTTCTTTAAATGAGTGCAAACTAGCCCCCCCTAGAATCCATATCTGGGTTTACATTAAGTTTTTATCTGTTTCCATATATACAGGTGACGCATTTATACGGTAGAACTCAATATAATTATTATTATAGAAGATACGAAAAAAAAAATGTATGTGTTACGTATAGGGTGTCTTGAGCTGCATCTTATAATATTATTTTCACAATCACAGGGTGGCCCATAAGTCGTTGGTGATCCCTACAATTTTTTTTCGAACACCCTTATTTTATTGCATTATTGCATTTTTTACCAAAATATGATGCATGTTTGTAAGAAAAAATCGAGACGCAGTAAGTGCGTGTTGGTAGCAAGTGTTTATTAAATGCGTCAAATTTCAATAACTTAATTTTTTATTAATCTAAGGTTTGTTGGCTAGGAAAGCAGTTTTCTCCGAAAGGTGTTACGTTTATTTTTGAAAATTTTTGTACATTTTCAAACAATAAGTTATTTTGATAAAATATGCTACATTATTTCTACTATATAGGCTACGTCGGTAACCAGATTGATGCCTGCTGCATTAGAGAGACATATTTGAAATTAGAGAGACATATTTGAAATTAAAAACATTTTAATGAAAATTCACTTCCATAACGCACTTGCTGCGTCCAAACTTTTATACTTTTGCTTTATACAGCAACTTTACGAAAAATGCTTCTGGCATGTAATAACTGAAAGGCGAATTGAGAAATGATTATAAAGTAATAATCAAAGGATTTGAGAACTGTGCTAGGTTAGCGGAAACTGTGGACTAAATCAGAAAGTCAGCAATACGAATTCCTTTGATTGAAACAGGGGTTCAGCAATTTAGTCGCACGAATGTTATTTACGTATTGTGGTAGGGTTTTCCAATAACAACTATTTTAGAGACTGCGCCATATCTTCCGACTCATATTTTTGTTAATAATAGTCAGACGTTGACACTAGGAGAAAAATGAAAAATTAACTTTCAGTATTTTAAATAATCATAACCAGTTATTAATTTATTAGCAAAAAAAAACATGACAGGTGTCAAAGTCATTAACAGTTTTACCTTCTTGATAAAAACAAGTCTGGACGCAGTAGGTTGGTTCGTAAAAATGTTTTTAATAGCAAATATATATTTTACTGAATTTTTATTTTTAAAAAATCACTAATAGAGAGGTATCGATGGCGAGACTGCAAACATTTTTTTCAAATGAGCGCGAACTAGGACCCCTAGAACCCATATCCGGGGTCAGTTTCAAACCGATAACTCAAAAAAAATAATTACCGATTTTGATGAAACTAGACAAGTACCTTTCTTTTATCAATGGCTTGGATGAGTTCGTTAGCCAGGAAAATCGGACAAGGTGTTCCGGAAAAATGTTGAGTTTTCTTTCAAAAAACAAATTTTTCTCCGAAAATTACAAATTTATTTTAACGAAATTTGATGGATATGTTGCCTTGGAAAAGGCCTTACTACGTACCAAAATTCAACTTCCTAGGGTTATAGAGAATCGAGTTATTCAAATTTTAAGTTCTTTCCAAAAAAAAATTTTCTCCGAAAATTACCAAGTTTTTTTAATGAAATTTGGTGGATATGTAGCCTTGCAAAAGGCCTTACTACATGCCAAATGGCAACTTTCTAAGTTTATAGAAAATCAGTTATTTAAATTTGAAGCATTTAATAAAAAATCACTACTATAACGCACTTGCTGCGTCCCAAACTTTGTTTAAGTAAGTTGGCATCAATTTTGGTTACCAGTAGATGGATATATAGAAGAAACAATGTCCCATATTTTATCAACATAACTGTATTGTTTGAAAATGTACAAAAATCTTCCGAAAATAAACTTAAAATGTTACTGAAAAACTGGTTTCCTGGCCAATGAACCGAATAACAAGTTAAGCTATCGACAGAAACATTTTATGAAAAATCGCTACCATAACGCACTTGCTGGTCCCGAATTGTCCTGCATGCATTGTATTTTGATGAAAAATGCAACAACTGCAATAATATAAGGCGTGTTCGATTACAAATAATTGTACCACCAGCGACTTATGGGCCATACTTTGATATAATGTATAAATAATTTTATAAGATGCAGCTCCAGACATCGTATAATTAACGTATACAATTTTTTCTCGTATCTCGTATAATAATGGGTATATTGAGATTTACCCTAGAAATGTGTCACCCTGTATTTATAAAAACAGCTAAAAACTGAAACTAACCCGGACATGGATTCTATGGGGCCTAGTTCTCGCTCATTTGAAGAAATATTTACAAAATTCAACAGTCACTAAAATTATATCCAACTCTATGTGTAAAATTGTGATGATCAAAAATAAAGATGAATGTTGGAAGAAGAGCATGCATATATTCCTATTACACATGTCAGAAAAGAAAATATTTATTTGTCACTTTAGAGTCTCGGTGGTTCAGGGGTAAAAACGTGTGCCTCTAAACCGAAGGGTACTGGGTTCGATCTCAGGGTTCTCCTTTCACTTTTTCAGTACAAACTGTAACAATAACATCAACCAAAGTATTGGCATTGTATTTGAGCAAGTTGAATGTCTGCACGTTCCGCTCTTCAGAGGGGGCGTAAAGCCGTCGGTCCCGTGTCCATGCGATGTTGGGCATGTTAAAGATCTCTACCCTCCTTACGGAAAGACAGGGGTTCGGCAAAATTTCTAGGATGGTGAGGTGAAACTGCTCCCTGGCGTCGGTGATTGGTCATAGTCGCGGAAATAGGCCGACGTTAAAGAAACAAAACACACACAACACATGTCACTTTGACAGTAGATCTCAAGCTTTATAGAGTAGATCTGACATTTGTTAAAATAATTTGTCAGTTGAATATGTACTGTTGCCATGGACTATTATGCACTATTGTATTACGCCTTATAAGAATCTTGTTTTTTTTTTTGGAGTACGAAAGCCTATTTTACTATTTTAATATTTTTCGACCCCTTACCCCAAAATGGTTTTTTTGTCTATAAAATTACATTAACTGTATTTATCATAGAAAACAATTTCGTCGTATGTCCGCATTTGGTCTCAAGATTAACTGAAATTTTTTGCATTAAATGCCTACAACTTTTTGCCTTTTAACTTAGAAATCTAAATTTTTATACATAGTTTATCTTCAATGATATAAAGCCGCGTACCAAATTTGAATACTATAGCTTTGTAAGTCTAGATGCATTCTCACCACAATCGGAACCGTAGACCGGTTTCGCTCCAATTAGAGCTCGTCAGTACGGCATACTAATTGCTGCGAAATTACACCTATAAAGTAATACGGCTATAGTAGCCAGCCTTCCAACACGGAAGGCTTATATCTAACTTAGTGTACTATAGCTTTATGGATATATTAAAATTATCCGAAAGAAAACACAAACATTTCCGGGAAAAACTGGTCCGATGATATTGACTAAGGAACTTATCCAAGCCATTTGCAAAAGGAAGGTACCCACCAAATTTCATCACAATCGGTCTATTATTTTTTAAGTTATCGGGGTGACACATAAATAGACAAATAAATAAATATATATATATATATATATATATATATATATATATATATATATATATATATATATATATATATATATATATATATATATATATATATATATATATATATATATATATATATATATATATATACATATAAAAATTTAAACTGACCCCGAATATGTTTTCTATGGAGCCTAGTTGGGGCTAATTTGATTTTTTTTTAATTCGAAAGGCGCGAGCTCCCCAGTTAGTGATTTCTTCAAAGAAAATTCATTAAAAAACAGATAAAAACTCAAATTCCAAGAAATAAATTACAAATTTATTGGTCAATAACAACAGGAATAAAGCTAAAATAAAGGAAAAAACCCGATAATTTAAAGAAAGTTTATTACACTGCGGCCACACTGTATTACGTAGCAACTGCCGCACAGCGCGCATCTAAATTTTGAAACAGTTCAGAATAAACGAAATATTTTTTAAAGCCTTGAAAATTGTGAGTTTATTTGATAGAAATACATATTTTTGCATAAAAGTTGATTTTCCACTACTAAATGTTTTGGAGTAATGACGTCATCTATTTTTCCTAATGACAATCCCCTAGTTTTTGAATCAGAAGCGTATTTTGAAGAGTTTGACAAATCGTATTTTTTGAAGGGGTTAAAGAAATGTCAGAAACGTTGGGAAAAGTGTATCGACCTAAAAGGAGATTACGTAGAAAAATAATGAAAAAATTGTAAAAAACTTGCGTTTTCATTCCTAACACGGGTATTTATTGATCTACCCTCCTAGATCGGTTTAAAGAAGATGTACTTACCTGGCCATAAGGATGACCCTATGTGCGAACACTCTTTCCTCATCTCTTCCAAGTATGAAGACTATGTCGGCACTATCTGAGTCTTCCGAAAGACGCTGCAAGTCGTCAAGTAGGCGGGGGACCCCGGCCAAAGCCTTGTCTGCGGGCAGACCGGCCGTCGCGGCGCCCAGTCCGCCCACCCGCGACCCCATCACTACCCCCTGCTTCTTTCGCACACCCTTCCTGAAATATAAAAAAACGTCATTTGTAGTTGCGTAATAAATAACAAAACTATAGACAGGTAAAACTACATTTTTTCAGTTAAAACAGTGAATGCAAGGAACAATATATGATAATAACATAATATACAAATGGCACTAAAAAACATCAGGTAATTCACATAAATTTTATACAGGGTGTTGAACGAAACATTAAAAATTTTATAAACCGTGAAGAAGTTCCCGTTAAAAAAAATATTTTTCTTGAATTTCAACTAATAATATGCTAAAATAGGACCCAGGCTACAAGATGGTGTTTTAATTTTCTATTTATTAGTGAGGAGATCCCGACTTTTGAATTTTGAAAAAATTTCTTCAAATCAGCGCGAACTAGGCCCTTAGAACCCATATCCAGAGTGAGTTTCAATTATATATATATATATATATATATATATATATATATATATATATATATATATATATATATATATATATATATATATATATATATATATATAAGGGTGAACCATTTACTAAAATCTAGGTCTGTAAGTAAGGCTAGATGTATTCTCGCCACAATTAGAACCGTAGACCAGTTTCGCTCTAATTAGAGCTCTTTAGTACGGCATACTAATTGTAGCGAAAATACACCTATAAAGTAATACGACTATGGTAGCCAACCTTACAACAGTAAGTGAGTGGTAGACATGAAGCAACGTGCCGCTACCTAGTTGCGGAACCAAGTAGTATGTTGTCACGCCAGCTCCAAATAACACAAAGTGATAAAAAAATTTCGGGACGCAGCAAGTGCGTTATGGTAGTGAATTTTCATTAAAATGTTTTTAATAACAAATATGTTTTTTTAAGAAAGCAGGCATCAAATTTGGTCACCAGTATAACCTAAATAGTAAAAACAATGTGCCATGTTTCATCAAAATAACTTTATTGTGTGAAAATGTACAAAAATTTCCAAAAGTAAACTTGAAGTGTTCCCGGAAAAAAACACGTTTCTTGGTCAACCTTATAGGTTAATAGCAAATTGAGCTGTTCAAATATGAAACATTTGATCAAAATTCGCTACCATAACGCACTTGCTGCGTCCAGAATTTCTTTTCTTACAAACATGCATTATATTTCGATGGAAAATGCAAAAATGCAATAACATGAGGCGTGTGTGATTAAAAAAAAAAGGATATTTGTATCACCAACGACTTATGGGCCACCCTGTGATTGTAGAAATATTATTTTAAGATGTAGCTCAAGACACCCTATAATTAATATATACACATTTTTTTCATATCTTATATAATAACGGCTATATTGAGCTTTATTGATTTTTTACGAAAATTCGACAAAAATTATATACCATTAAACGATAAACTCTATAGCTAAGGCTACTGCCAAGCATCAGAGAAAGGGTCTATTTGAAATGAATTTTGTGCAACTATTTTAGTAAAATGAAGGACAATTACGGTTGAAACTAAGACTTTAGGGTTTGTAAAACATCCTTCTTGAGACATTTTATTTCTATAGCCCGTATTAGATTCAAGTTACTTGCCTAAATGTTGCCAATTTGACATTTTAAATCGCCACTTTGACGTTTTGAGGAAAACCCCAATTTATTTTCTTTAAATGCCTATAACTTTTTTGTCTTTTGGCCTACATGGCTAAATTTTGGTAGGTAACTTACTTATAAGGATATAAACCTGCGTACCAAATTTAGTTGCCCTTACTTTGTTAATTCCGGAGATATAAATTTTTTTCGAAAGAAAACACAAATTTTTCCGGGAAAACCTGAGAAGATTTTCCTGGCTAACGAACTTATCCAAGCCATTTGCAAAAGCAATTTTTTCACCAAATTAAACAAAATCGGCCCATTATTTTTTGAGTTATCAGTGTGATACATACATATATATATATATATATATATATATATATATATATATATATATATATATATATATATATATATATATATATATATATATATATATATATATATATATATATATATAAACATATAAAAATTGAAACTGACCCCGGATATGTTTTCTGGGGGGCCTAATTAGCGCTCAATTGAAGAAATTTTTTCAAAATTCAAAAGTCGGGATCTCCTCATTAGTGAATTTTTTAAGAAAATTCACTAAAAATAGAGACTGTATCTGTGTCTACCACTCAGTGTTGGAAGGCTGGCTACCATAGCCGTATTATTTTATAGGTGTATTTTCGCTACAATTAGTATGCCGTACTGAAGAGCTCGAATTAGAGCGAAACCGGTCTACGATTCTAATTGTGGCGAGAATACATCTAGCCTTACATACTTTGTCCCTATATTAGGGTTGAAATGGGCCAGGGCTGACAATTTACTGAATTCTTAGTTGGTTGTATACAGTCTCTATTTTATAACACTTTGTTTTATTTGGAGCTGTCGTGACAACATACTACATGGTTCCGTAACTAGGTGGCGGCACGTTACTTTGTGTCTATCACTCACTTAGTCTAGGTCTGTAAGTTTAAAGACAAAAAAGTTAGAGGACTTTAAAGAAACAAAAATTGGAGTTTTCCTCAAAACGTAAAAAATGCAATTTGAAACGTCAAAATTGGCAACATTTAGGCAAAGAACCTGAAAGAAATACGGATTATGTAAAGAGTGTTCTGCAAAGCCTTAAGTTTCAGCTTCAACCATCATTGCCCTTCATTTGAATGAAATATTTCCAGAAAATCCATTTCAAATAGACACTTTATCTGATGCTTTGACAGTAGTTTTAGTTATGTTTATGGTTTAACGGTCTATAATTTTTAGCTAATTTTCGTAGAAAAAATTCGTTAAGGAAAAGACCGTGGCTTTTGAATTTTTAAAAGATTTCTTCAAATGAGCGCCAACTAGCCCCTCTAGAATGCATATGCGGGCTTACTTTCTGTTTACATATATAGAGGGTGACGCATTTCTACGGTAAAGCTCAATATAATTGTTATTATGCAAGATACGAGAAAAAATGTATACGTTACTTATAGGCTATAGACTTTCTTTATTTTTTTTGATAAATGTCTACAAAAAAATAACTTTTTCTGTTTTCGGGTATAACTTTTTTACTCGGCAATAGATTTTCGCACTGAAGAGCTTATATTGAAGCCAAAGCTCCAGGAAGGAATGCTCAGTCAACAGAATAATAGTGACAATAATAACACACCACAGTAGATAAACTACGCACCCCAGAAGTCTTACACTTGTGCGGGGGGAGCTTACATAGACATATAGACAAAGGAAACCACCCATAACTCATCAGCAGCCGGCCTTTCCACATTAATGTGAACATTAAAAATATGATCATACCAAAATGTAGGAAAGCGAAAGAAATATCTGGATAAATTAAATTTATGCAAAAACGATAACAAATATGTTTCGATGAATATCTCAAAAATCTTAATGCCAGTTGCAAAGATAAAGTTTTTTTGCTACAAATTTTACAACATGACGCGTGATTTACTATTTAACGTATTTAGCTTAGCCTACACATTGTAACACAGTCCACATCGGTCAAACTTCTATAAGCTTCAACACCCAACTACAAACAATATATTTCTGCATTTAGAAATTGCCATCCTCACAAACCTATCTTTGCAAAAGATATTATCGAAACTCAACATTGACTCTTAGTAAATCATCGCATAGCCGCTACATTTTTCTAATTACAAGCGCAAGCATGACTGTTTTGATGCGTAACAGATAAAAAGAGCATATTCTCGGCAACAGCAACCTTGTTTTAAACCAACAAACTGGTTTGATCGATGGCCTTTTTTTGGAAGCACTGCTTTTTAATTGAATTGTTCAAATATCAAATCGAATAAGTCCAACCGTATTAAAAATTGTCGGCATATGTCGATATTTTTGTTATATATAGAACCTGTTTCATTTGCTGTTATTGTTGTTTAGTTATTTCATTATAATAATTGTTGTTATGGTTATTCCTAGACGACACAACTGTTAACTTGCGACGTAGACGTGTTTCTGTGATGGTAAAATAAAAAAGGCAACTTTGTCACATCAACCCCTTAAGGGTGGTAATAACAACCCTTATATTTTAAATAGGGAACATGGGTCAAGTGTTACATCACTTCAAAGCTTTTTTTTTCTGAATTCAGCACACAAATTTTTTTTGGAAGTTTTATCAAATCGTTTAAAAATTATTCACAGTTGGAGTTGCAAGAACGTATGTCATTCATTGTGATAAGAAATGCACTAATTAGTCCATTTTTCGTTAAAAAAACTAAAAAACAAAATCGAACGTTCAAAAATGTTTATTCAGTTAAGTAAGTGTTCAAATTGTTGACCACCAGCTTCCATACAAAAGTACACATTTTGTTCAAAACGAGCTCTGACATTCTGGAGCGTTTGTCGGTATTAGGCGGCATTCTTCAACAATGCATCCTCGTAATTGTTCCAGAGACTCCGAAAATTCTACTCTTTAAAGGGCCCCATAGAAAGAAGTCTAAAGGAGTTAAATCCGGTGATCTAGGGGGCCACTCAATAGCACCTCTACGCCCAATCCATTGCCATGGAAACTCTTTGTTCAAAAACTCCCTATCATGTTGTGAAAAATGCGGAGGAGCTCCATCTTGTTGAAACACTAATTGATTTTCTTGATAGCGATCATCATTTTCAACAATGTTAATTAGTAGAGGGTAAACGATATCTTCTAGTCACTCCAAATACGTTTCGCCACTCAAATTGCCATCAAGAAAAATTGGTCCGATTAAACGGTCTCCAAAAATGCCAGTCCGGACATTCAATTTCTGTGGAGTTTGAGTATGGACTTCGTGAAAATTTCTTGGATTATTATCTACCCAATAACGACAATTATGACGATTGACTGTGGTTTAATAAAAACGTACACTCGTCTGAAAAACAGATATTGAACAGAAAGTTCCCGTTATCAGCTATTCGTGCAGTCATAACTTCACAAAACCCCAGCCGCCGATCAAAATCATCTTCATTCAGTTCTTGTACAAGATGAATGTTATACGCGTGAAATTTATGATGCTTCAATATTCGCTGAATAGTTCTTCTTTTGATGTTTAAAACAGTGGCCAATTTTCTCGTGCTCAAAGTTGGATCTGCAGCAATTTGCCCTAAAACTTCAATCTTAGTAGTCTCATTTCTAACCGGCAATTCACGTTTAGGATACCGCTTTTTGTTGGCTACTGAACCACTTTGTCGAAACTTTGCAACTAACTCCAAAATGTATTTTCTGTTAACATGTCCGTTCGGATGTCGTTCATTAAACAAATTTGCGGTACAGTTGGCACAGTCATCGTTTTTGAAAAAGAGTAATTATTTCAACTCTTTCTTCTACAGAATACACCATTGTGAAATTAATTTTCGGTAGTACTATCAAGTATCAAACCGACCGATAAACTGATATAATAAGCCGCATTTATCTCATTCTCATTTGTTCTGATAGTCATTTTTTTGTTTACAAACCAACACATTGACTATCAGCACATTTCTTATCGGAGTGAATAATTTTTAAACGAGTTTATAAAACTTCAAACAAAAATGTGTGTGCTGAATTCAGAAACGAAAGAGCTTTCAAATGATGTTCCCATGTTCCCTATTTAAAATATAAGGGTTGTTATCAGCACCCTTAAGGGGTTGATGTGATAAAGTTAAGTTTTATGTCAAAAAATATCCCCCTCAATATTAAAATTGACGTGTTTCAGCGTTTCTTAAAAATTTTTCTCTAGACGCAAATCGGTCTGTTTCGTTTTCAATGCGCCACCCATATATATATATATATATATATATATATATATATATATATATATATATATATATATATATATATATATATATATATATATATATATATGTATGTGTCACACCGATAACTCAAAAAATAATGCACCGATTTTGATGAAATTTAGCACGTGCCTTCCTTTTGTAAGTGGCTTGGATAAGTTCGTTGGCCAGGAATATAGAACCATGTTTTCCGGAAACATTCTGGGTTTTCTTTCGAAAACTAATTTATCTCAAAAAATAGAAAACTATGGTATCCAAATTTGGTACGTAAGTTTACAATATTAAAAGAAAACTATATACCAACATTTATATTTCTATGTTAAAAGAAAAAAACGTTAAAAAATATTTCGTGCCGGAACATTTCTATGAGAATTCACTACCACAATGCACTTGCTGCGTCCAGACTTTTTATAGTTGGCGTGGGTGCGTATAAAAATTTTCGGCTAATTTTGCAGATTGGTGCACCTTTCTCATTTTTTTTTCAGCAACATACTTACAACCACCTCCCTAGGCACAAATCACAAGAAAAATGATGAGGTTTCGAATGGGGCTTGCTGGGCGGGAAGAAGATTAAAAGTAAGTATAAATGCAAAATGTGAAAAAAAGCAGCGGTAATTTGGTAGATTATTCCACGGTCAGTTTTCAGTATTTTTTTCAGGAAGATGCTTAGAACAGCCCCTGTTGCATAAGCCACAACATAGTATGACTATGCTGTGGTATGAACCACAAGAGAAATGTTGCTGCGACCCCCAAGCACGTTACGGGACCCGGAGTAAATAGGAGTGCGGTGCGGGGATGAAAATTAAAAGGCAATATTAGGCAGGTACTTCTGCAAAAAATTCAGAAAGATACACTGAGCCACCCCGAAAGACCACCGGCTTGCCGAGTTAAAAAGTTAGGGGAAGGGAACACTACATCACAATGCACCCCTCAGAAGTTCAGAGGAAGGAGAATCCTCATACCAACCGGCAGCACCCCCGACACCCCATACAGCACAAGATATTCTCAGAAGGTTCTCACAATCTAAGAACATTCTTTTTTCAGAATATTTGTTTCGAAATGTTCTAATAACATTTATGGAATTTCGAACTTCAATCTTGAATATTCTGGCAAATGACAAGATGACCGCTAGACGTATATAAAAATTATTGTCAGCATGAATGGTCTGTGGTCAATGTTGTATAATAAGGTTATATTCTAACATAATTAATTAAAAATAATAAGGTGACGTGAACACGGACAACAGTGTGTAATTGCAAACATAGATCCAGAGTACAGAAGCAGCTAAAACATGGTGTGAGGTTATCAAGAACTAAAACGCACCCAGTAAAGAAACAAGTTTTAAAGCATCTCCTGTAGTTGACACTGACGATGGGTTCGCCAATTTTGCTTGAGACTGGATCATCTTACGAATTAGGTACACCTACATTGTATAATATATAATTAGAAAATTGTGTTATGTTCAATAGTACCTAACTCATGCAATATAAATCACCACCACAGTTTGATGTGGATGGACTGGAAAAGTGCAAGAATATTGAAAATCTATAGAACTGTCTAAGCAACATCTCAGGCTTTTTACTCCTGTGGAAGAAGTTAATGCTGTGAGAAGTATCACTATAACGTGCAGAAAATTTGGACCTAACAATATAGTAGGAAGATGAATGTACAATAAAACATGCAATTTATCAGATACGCAATCACTTTGCCAAAGTATGCCTTTACAACCAGAATATCCATGCTGTTGGTGACAAACATGGGGCATCGGGATATGGAAATAGCTTAAAAAGTCCAAATCCAGTCCGCGGAAGCAGAGCAGAAAGCAACCTTACAAGGGAAGGGTCAAAAGGTCTGATCGATGACTTTCAATTGTAGTTTTGTGTAAGTGCAAGTGAGTGTGATTTTGTGGCATGTTCTGTCCAATTTAGTTGTATTCTATAAAGGTGTAAGTACTATTATGCAATGCAAGTCCTTTAATGCCATACTTTAAGCCTGTAGGATCAATAGTCTAGCCAAATTTCAAGTTACTTCAGTGGAGGTAACCGTGATTATTCATCTTTGTATTTTCTTGCAACTCCAAGAACTGTATCTTTATTTATTTGATTTTTATGTTATTGAAATTTTAATTGTTTTGTTAATATTTTATTCAGACATTTCTTTGTATTTGTTAGTACATACTTAATCTGAATAAATGTGCAATACTCGAACTGTTGACTTATTATGTCTCTGAACTTGAGTTTACAGGTGTGTGTAGCCACTGGAACAATATGGTAACCTACACAAGGGTGAGTGATTGAAGTTCAAATTCTAGCCTGTTGGGCTTGCTTATACGAAAATATATAAAAGGCCAGTTAAATGGTGAAAAATCAGTAAATTTTGAAGAGAAATCCAATATTTAATATCTTTGCATTTTCTTAATTTCTGTATAATTCGAAAAATGTATACCGGATGTTTCGCATTAGAACCGACACAGGGCAGGGGCACAGTGATTTTGGAATGGGTGGAGTGAAAAGACTAAGGGCATGCACAATAAACCAAAGGTTGCAGTGCTATCGGGGAGGCGAGGCCGAGGACGAGCCCCGAGGGAGAGAAAAAAAAGGGCATGTAGGTAAACGTAAAATATGGTGATTTAACGCAACGTACCCCTATATTAAGTTGCACCCCTGAGAAGTTATAGGCCTTCAAAGCGGGTTTCAAATTTCGAAAAAAATCAATATCTCTGTAATACTTTAACTTAGAAAAACCAAGTTTAGTACCCATTTTGGGTGTACCAAGAGCATTAATCAATGGTAAGTAGAGTTCAATTAAGGCACTTGAAAGGGTTGATTAGGGGGTGATGCACCCTTAAAATGTCACAATTTTTTAACAGATTGGTTGATTTAAGGAACTATTTCATTTTATGAGGACTTTAACTCAAAAACTTTGTTACTCCTGTTATTTCAAAAAACTTTGTTGTTTTTAGGAAAAACACGAATCAGTAAAGAGACATATTTGATCAATCTTACTAAAAATCATCGAGAATTGAATATTTGCCAATAAACTTATATATAGGTCAAATTTGACAATCAGGAAAAAAGTGTGAATAAGTATAATTTATTAGAAAACAAACAACTCAAACAGAAATAAAAAAATTGCTATCGATAAGTTATAGAAATTCTTCAACATGATAATTTCATAGGAATCTATCGAATTTTTGATGATTTTAAGTGACATTGATAATATATGCGTGTTTATTTATTCGGGTTTTTCTTGAAAACGACAAAAGTTTTTGGAAAAAATAACAGGAATAAAAAAGTTTTAGAATTTACTTCCTTATAAAATGAAATAATATTTTTTAGATCCACCAATAGGTTAAAAAATTCTGTCACATTTTATGGGTGCATCACCACTATTCAACCCTTTGAAATGCTTCAATTGAACTCTACTCACCAACAATTGATGTTCTTGGTACACCCAAAACGTGTACCAAATTTGGTTTCTTTAAGTAGATATATTACTGACATATTGATTTTTTTCGACATTTAAAACCCCACTTTGAAGGTCTACAACTTCTCAGGGATGCACCTTAGTACAGAAGTAAGTTGCGTTAAATCGCCATATTTTAGGTTCCCTACATGCCCCTGCTCTGTGTCGGTTCTTATGCGAAACACCCTGTATATCTTTTTAAAAAACACAATGTTCCCATGAGTATATGTATGAAGATTTTGAGAAGATTCATTAAATGTTCGTGGTACATTTTCAGAACATACTGGTAGCTCATAAGAATATTATAAATAACATTCTAAGAACCTTGTTAGTATGACAGAATCTGTCCTATTCTCATGTTCATAGATTGTGAATATATATTGTACCTTGTGATAATGTTCTGGGGATGTTTGAATATTTTTTCTAGACATTCCTGGTATATTTTCAGAATGTGTCTGTGCTGTCTGGGACTAGTCCCAACCCCATTATCTACTCAAAAGATGCACTTTAGAACCATAAGGTAAAAATAGTATTAAGCTGCATATAAGGTGTTAAGCTTTATCTGTCAGCTATCGATTTATCTAAAACTGACGGTGCACTGAGCTGTAAAAGCATATATTTTTAATTTTTTTATTTTCTTATGGCTAACGATGCCGTGAAAGACGAAACAGCGATTTATCTAAAACTGACGGTGCACTGAGCTGCAAAAGCATATATTTTTAATTTTTTTATTTTCTTATGGCTAACGATGCCGTGAAAGACGAAACAGGTTGTAAAGCTAACAAGCATTTGTGACGCCAGACAAAAAGTCTTTACGTCTATTTTCAGGTTGGACAATAAATAATCAATGAGTAATGATCGCAATAAAATATCCTAACACAAAGATTAACACACAATCTTACATGTTATGTTACGGCTTTACTGTCAGGCTTGGTTAGTAGGTAGCAGGCCCAAGTCCCAAGATCTTTGGCTTCTTAAGTACATAACATAATTGATGATTTTACGTTTAAATATTATCGGCATATCTGTTTCATTTTTCAGCATTGTATCCAAATTGTCTTGAAATACCTGATAAAATATCAGATAAGGGCCCATTTGCGCAGTTCGCTGCGCATTTTATTCACGAATTTTAAAAACCCCACTCTGGTGCAACAGCAACTTACCAATCAAAATGTTTTCCGCTAATTTTACTGGCCGTCTAAAACACAATTCAAAATAAACAACAACAGACACTGAGTTTATCTTATATTCACTGTAGGTTTTGTCTGATTAAACCACTAACTACTAACTTTTTAAATTTGATTGAACAAATTATACCTACTACTTGTTT
Organism: Tillus elongatus; assembly: GCA_964006375.1. Lineage (NCBI taxonomy): Eukaryota > Metazoa > Arthropoda > Insecta > Coleoptera > Cleridae > Tillus > Tillus elongatus. Next base: position 21,176,693 of record OZ023263.1, on the reverse strand, counting down.
CTTACAAGAAGTTATCGAACGGTCAGGTAAAACTCGATTTTAAACAACAGTAGAGTAGAACCACACGCACGGGCTACTTGATTTCTTGTAGGCAGGTAGGTACACTGCCCTCGCGTATCCCAACGTTGCCAAATTGCATCCGACAGGTATTTTATTATTATAAATCTGGTTTACCTGCTCACGCATACTGTTATTCCGCCAGGATGTATTGTTGTTGTTGTTGTTGTTGTTGTTCGAATTATGGCTGTGGCTTTTTGCCATTAGCTCATTTTTCCAGTTTAGGAGGATGTATTGTTGGAAACATCTTTTGTGTGGTGAACCGATCTTGAATGGACCAACTTTTGTGAAAGGAGTCAGCGTGAATGAAACCTTGAGACACTTATTTGTTGTTGAAGACACGTGGTTATTCTACAGATTTTGTGGTTTTTATTGTTAATTAGTTACATAAATATTATCATAATTTTACACTTACTTAGTAGTTACCTACAATTAACTAGAGTGACCCAATTTACCGCAACAATGTTTTAATCAGAGGTGTGATCATTTCGTCAACAAATACGCGATAATCAGAGGATTAATCGGTAAATTTTCAGATTAGCTCCCGAACGCTTTAAAAAAATTGTTTTCAGAAACATGACTAGGACACCCCCCCCCCCCGGATACACAAACCACAAGAGAAATTTCTTGTTCACACCCCCCAAGGAAGTTACGGGACCAGGAGTGAATTGGGGTGCTAAGTGGGGTAGGTAGTAAAAAGGAAATATGAGCAGAAAATGCAAAGAAAACTGCTTGAAAGCTGCATACAGACTTGGAGAATACTTCTCTGGCTTCACTGTTGGTTTTTGTAGGTGAAGGACGTAGCCAGTGCGTGAGCTAACTGGAGCAAGTGGCCCTTCGAATTCTGGAAGTTCTAGGATGTTCTTCAATGCTTCTGTGACTATAGTTTCGCAGAAGCATTGAAGAACATCCTAGAACTTCCAGAATTCGAAGGGCCACTTGCTCCAGTTAGCTCACGCGCTGGGTACGTCCTTCACCTACAAAAACCAACAGTGAAGCCAGAGAAGTATTCTCCAAGTCTGTATGCAGTATGGACAAGTTTCACCAAGTAAGGGCAACAACAATCAATTGCTTGAAAGCTGTCTATTTGAAGCCATACCCCCATTAAACCCTGCCTACCCCGCACAGCACGCCTATTCGCCCCAGGTCCCGTAACTTCCTTATTGGGGGGTATGAACAAGAAATTTTCCTTGTGGTTTATGCAACGAGGGTGTTTGTATTCACACGAGAGGGGAAGGAAAATGCCTATGACGAGGCAGCCCCCCCCCTGTGGAACTTGTACTAGTGAGTGGGGTGGGGGTGCTTCGTCGTAGGAATTTTCCTTCCCCTCTCGCGTGCATGCAACCACCCTCGTTGCATAAACCACAAGAAAAATGTCCCCTACCAGTATGTTGTCACGGCAGCTCCAAAATAAGAGAGAAAAAAAGTGTTAAAATATTAGAGACTGTATGCAACCAACTAACAATTTAGTAAATTGTCAGCCCTGGCCCATTTCTACCCTAATATAGGGACAAAACAAACAAAATTATTAGTTGGTTGTATACAGTTTCTATTTTTAACACTTTGTGTTATTTGGAGCTGTCGTGACAATATACTACTTGATTCCGCAACGAGGTGGCGGCACGTGCTTCGTGTCTTATATATCACTTAGTGTTGGAACGCTGGCTACCATAGCCGTATTACTTTATAGGTGTATTTTTGCTGTAATTAGTATGCCGTACGGACGAGCTCTAATTAGAGCGAAACTGGTCTACGGTTTTAATTGTGGTGAGAATGCATCTAGCCTTACATATTTTGTCTCTATATTAGGGTAGAAATGGGCCAGGGCTAACAATTTACTAAATTGTTAGTTGGTTGTACATAGTCACTATTTTATAACATTTTGTGTTATTTGGAGCTGTGACAACATAGTACTTGGTTCCGCAACGAGATAGCGACTCCTGTCTTACATCTCGCTATTAACATTTACCATTTACCTGAAATTCAATTTAATTAAGTTATAGTAGCACCATCGTCATTGAAACCAACAATTTTTCCAGAATATATGTCATCTTGGTAAAGGAATGGTACATATTGCCCAACTTCACAAACAACATCTGCAAGAGCAAGGATATCTTTCTGCGTTTTTTGACCGGTAGCTAAATTGATAAACTCTTCCTCTTTTTTGCTTCCCTTATTTCTTCAAGAATATCATATTCATCATCAGACGATCCTCTTAGGAACATTTGATCACTGTTCTCATCGTCACTTTCTTCCAGAATCAAATTTCTTTTAGCTGCATCTTTTCTGGTATTTTTAGTTTTATTCTTCTTGGGTGGTGTCAAGGTTATGTCTTGGTTTTCTGTTTTTTTTTCTCTGGAGTTTCAGTTAGAATAGTCGATTTTCCTTTTCTTCTTCGTTTGGTGCTTGTTTTTCGCTATGCTGCTTTTGGTAGCGGTCTTATGAATTCTGGGCTCAAAAAGGTTGTATTAAGATGGTCAGCCGAAGTGGATGGATTAGATAAATTCAAAATATTCTAGCTTTCTACGATTGGCTAATTTGAGTCTCGAACTGGTCTATCTGTTGAATAAGCGGATAGAAAATCGTCATCTGTAAAGATATCACCATTCAGCCAGTTGTAGCGAATCCTCTGAGAATATTCCTACTTGTGAAGGCAAGGGGAAAGGCTCTTCCTACCATCACTGCAATTTCATAGATATACAAGGGTTTGCCTGGATTCACAGACATCCAGTCACTAACCGCTTTATTGTAATTTAGTTTAAACAAACCAAATACCGTGCGGTCGAGAGGCTGAAGCCTATGTGAGGTATGCGGTGGAAAGGTCAACATCTTCACACCAAAAGTACGAGTCTTTTCTATTACAGATACGCTGACGTGGCTCTCGTGGTAAACAAGGGCCAGTAAAACAGGGTCTTCAATTGATGGTTTAGTGTGCTCAATAAAAAAATCTAACCACTCCAAAATTAGTTTCTCATTTGAGCACCCAGACTGATTGACACTTCTTTTGCTACCAACTGGCGCACCTTTCATCATATAATCTTTGAAGTGCACTCTGGAAAACACGAACATTGGTGGTAGATGGTTACCACTTGCACTTATTGCAGCAATGAAAGTGACATCTTTCTCCCGAAGTTGTGCTACCAACTTGTTTAATACCTTTTTTAAGGGGCTAAAATCTTTGGTGAAATATGGACAGTAGATAAACCTGTTTCATCTACGTTATATATTCTATGTGACTGAAATGGTCCATATTTTTCGTATACATTTCTCAAGTTGTCAAAAAATGTCTGCACGTTATGTCTGTTGAAACTTGTCAAACGTGCTAGAGATGTTGACTCAAGTTTTCTCAAAGAAATTTGCGAGTCGAAATTCTTTAAAAAGTCTCTCATCCATTCAGCACCAGCAAGCTGATTGTCGTTTCACTGCTGGGGATATTTGAGACTATTTGCTTCGGCATACTGACAAGCAAGTTCCTGCATTTGTTTTTTGTTTAGACCGTAGTGCATGCATGTTTTAACCTGTTTAACGTAGGTCAATAATTGCAACTCCATATTTTCAGTAAACGCCTGATTCACTGCGTTGTTGGGTTCATATTTAAATGGGAATGAATCATTTGCTCTGTGTGCTTTTACGTAGCGATGCAGAGTAGCAACTTTGACCATAAATACTGCAGCTGCTTCTGGAAATTGCATCTTATTAGTAGCTACAGCATCTACTGCATTTTCAATGTATTTTTTGTTTATCTCTTCTCGTTTCTTACCCACTTGGCTTCTTCGCATTTTTTCGATCTGTAACAATGCGCGTTACTAAAAACCCATATTTATGCAAAATTAGTAGGTCCAGGTTCATTGATTTGCTGAATGATTTTGCAAGCATCAGATAGTTATTTCATGCTTGAAAATGCATTTTGTACCTTGGAACGCCATTTCAAGGTACAAGACCCATAGTGTTTCAAGGCACAGTGCAAAGTTATTCTCAAAAAAAAATGTGCCAGCTATTCTTAGGTTATGATTAGACAAATTTTTATGTTACTGTTACAAATTGCAATACTTACGTTGTAAAAATCACCATGAAAAATGCCTTACAGTAAACTCCCAAATATGCTATACGGTCGCAAACTTGCTTTTATAAAATTAGTTTGAGAACAGGAAAACAAAGAAACGCAATCTACACCACATCTAACCGCATTGAGAAAAGTTCCAACAGGAGAACTTAACCACTGTTACAACCTTTCCCGAGTAATGGTGACAACAGCCACAGGATGGCGCTAGTTGGTTTAAAAATGAAAGTGTTCCAAGGTACAAGCAAAGGTACAACTTTCTCCGCTGCCTATAGCTGCAAAATGGGATGAAGGCAGCTAATAATACAGCTCCGGCTTAGCTATGTTTTTTCGCATTCTTCCTTAATACTTCCATTTTATCTTTCCCTCCACAACACCATCATTCACTCCTGGTCCTGGTTCTTGGGGTTGTTTGCAAGACATTTTACTTTTGGTTTATGCATCTTTGGCCTGCCTTATCGAATCAGTTTTACTTGCAAAAATTCAAAATTTCTTACTAAAAATGTTTGTATATCGAAAAATAATAAGGCTATTATGATTTTTTTGATACACATGTTGCACTTGTAGATCATACCACCAACAAAATTGGAGTTTCTAGGTAAACAAAAAAATCTGTTACAAATATTTGAAAAACTTATGGAAAGTCGCTATCATAACTGACTCGTGGGGTCCTGACTCTTTTAGCAAATTTTCGAAGGAAAAAGTCGCCATTGAGGAAATCGCGGCTTTTGAAATTCGACGAAATGTTCTCAAATGAGCCCCAGCTAGGACACCTAGCTATATATATATATATATATATATATATATATATATATATATATATATATATATATATATATATATATATATATATATATATATATATATATATATATATATATATATATATATATATATATATATTGTTACAAAGCACTTCAATAGACGTAGGTGCGGTGTTGACACATCTCCAGAATTTCCCCAACATCTGGGCATTTTTGCACAATCTGGCAACACCCCCCCGGGGGGGTGTCTGGGGTGACCCCCCTCAGGCGATGTCTCAACCCTCTAGGACCAGAAATAACGAAGTTACCAACTTGTACCCCGTCGGAACGGATAACTGAGGTCTGCACATTCCGAACAGCCTGTATACACACCCTGTATGCGCAGAGAACCCTGTATACGCAGAGAGATCTTATATTACGAGAAACACCTCTTGTGTAACTTAGGAGTGATGACCACATTTGGATCACCTGTATATACATCCCCCTGTATACATACGGGACCGATCTGTATTCACAGAACCTTCTAGTAAAAGAAGGTCCTGGAACATTCTGGAATAGAATGCTCGAGAACGAACTGGAAGGTGCGACGGCTATATAAAGATGGAAGTAAGCCAGCGGAGTGAAGTTCAGTAAGATAATGTTGGAGTGACTAGAAGAAGCAGTAACTAGTGTGAAGTAGAGACCGTAGTTTCAGTATAGTGACTTGTGCAGATTAGTAACCAGTGTAAGGCCAGTAAATTAAGTGTTTTGTGAGAGAGACATTCTAGAACTTTTATTGTATCCATATTTATATAGTAAATAAAGTTGTTTTGTTAAAATTTAAAGTCTCACTTATCCAGAACCCGGAGAAAACGTAACAATATATATATATATATATATATATATATATATATATATATATATATATATATATATATATATATATATAGAGGGAGAAGGGTTCAGGGCAAAGCCGCAACGAGACAACCGCATACACGTGTTTGAACTTATTAGCCATCATCGGTACGGTATAGCCAGGTGAAGATGGGAACACTCTGGATGAAGATGCAAAAATAAAACTGATGATGGCTAATAAGATTGAAACACGTGTATGCGGTTGTCTCCTTGCGGCTTTGCCCTTAACCCTTGTCCTTGTATAGTACAGAAATGCCGTGTTATAATTCTATTATAGATAATATATATATATATATATATATATATATATATATATATATATATATATATATATATATATATATATATATATAAAGAAGCCGCGCATGAGGCGGCGAAACGTAGTTAAATCAAAAACACAAATGTAGTTTTAATTTTTGTCCAAAAATGAAGAAGATTCCACGAATTTAAATCCAATTATATATATATATATATATATATATATATATATATATATATATATATATATATATATATATATATACATATATATATATATATATATATATATATATATATATATATATATATATATATATATATATATATATATATATATATATATAAAGAAGCCGCGCATGAGGCGGCGAAACGTAGTTAAATCAAAAACACAAATGTAGTTTTAATTTTTGTCCAAAAATGAAGAAGATTCCACGAATTTAAATCCAATTATATATATATATATATATATATATATATATATATATATATATATATATATATATATATATATATATATATATATATATATATATATATATATATATATATATATATATATATATATATATATATATATATATATATATATATATATATATATATATATATATATATATATATATATATATATATATATATATATATATATATATATATATATATATATATATATATATATATATGACTATTGTAAAATCATGTTGATATAATACATTTTCTTATGTTTCTAAAAGTTGTAACTTTGTAAGGGGCGATATGTTTTGTGAATATGGATGGAGACAAGAAAATTGAAAATAGAAATGAAAAAAAAAAGAAAAAATTCATCCTCCCCGGCGGGGAATCGAACCCCGGTCTCCCGCGTGACAGGCGGGGATACTGACCACTATACTACCGAGGACTACATTTTAAGAGGTTTTCCAGATGGGTTTTCCGCGGAGTAACGTCAATTTAAATAGCTCTGAACAGTGAAATTTTGAATTTGAACCTTATACACTACTCGTTTTAGGTTTAAGTTTGTATTATGTTAATGTAGTGGTACTAGATTATTAGATTGTATTAAATTATAAACTTGTAACAAAAAATTCTACTCTGAAAGTACATAATAGGTACGTCATATTCAAGTAGTCTGTTTAGAAGAAGATAACCTTATGGGGATTACCACAATTATTTTCTTTAAATGGGGACTCATTAAAACCTCTTTTGTTATACCTACCTATACTAAAATAATTGCATTAGTCACATAAAATTATTAGTTAAAACAACAATGGTTAAATTTAGCCAAATCTTGGTTGGTATCTATGTTACGAGACGGCAAGGGTAAAAAAAAAGATTTCTTGGTCAAACTAGGTCATGAAATAGAAAACTTTCTTATTAGCTTTTAGAAATATTTATGAAAAATTTTGGTCAAATTTTATCAGTAGGTGTATAATTCAATTCAATTACCAATTTGATTTGGGGTAAGAAAACCATGAATCAAAAATTGTTGAATATTACAATACCACAAGAAAGTTTTAACAGAGTTAGCTGGTCGCTGGTCAGAGAACTAGAACTGTTTCTGCAACTAGGTAGCAATAAGGCCGAGTTAATCAGGCGTCAGCTGCTGAATTTAAGCGCTTATCTGCTGATTACCGATACAATTCAGCGGTTGGAGACTGATGATCGTAGTATTGATTTCATGCACTATTTTGTTCCGTTTGTCATTCCGCTTTAATAAATTGGCAACAGTTGAATCCCTCCAGCAACTCGGCGGAACTGGTGAGGCCACATGTTGACCGTAGGGAGTGTTCTGTGGTTGACCGTTGACACAACTATACTTCTGTTGGCGTATCGTGAACTCTACCATCAGCCTTGTCAATCAGAAAATTACTCATAAAAAGGGATAAATCTTTAATGGTACAAACAAATTAATATTTAGTGTCATAAGAAATTGGGTATTTTATTAGGTAAGTATATTAAAATTCAATAGAGCAAAAACAAAATTTTGAACGCCCCCGGGTGGGCTCGAACCACCAACCTTTCGGTTAACAGCCGAACGCGCTAGCCAATTGCGCCACGGAGGCATGTGTTTCTTCTTTATTCATACGAGTTTAGTACGTCATACAATATTTCATGATAATGTCTAATTTAGTTAGAGTATAATACCTATTTTTAACCCATTTGAAAGCTTTGAATCGATATCTACTACTTCTCGGATGATATAATTTGTAATTTTATACAATATTTCAAATAAAGTGGAATAGAAATTCAATATATGTGTTATGCAACACAATATACAGCGACAGGATGGAAGGGAGAATTCAAATGGCACAGCATAATAAACTTCTTAGACTGTGCAAATAGCATATAGCCAGAGCATCCAGATTTGTAATGGTCAATCAGGATCCCGGAAGACAAAGAATAGAAATATAAGAAAGCTATCTCTTCAACATCAACGCGCTTTTTGAATTGAAAAATGCAACTACATATTGCAATAATTAATAATTATTAAAAAAAGTCTGGACGCAGCAAGTGCGTTATCGTAGTGAATTTTCATAAAAGTGTTTTTTATACCAAATATGTGTCTTTCTTCTTTAAGAAAGCAGGCATCAAATTTGGTTACCAGTATAACCTATATAGTAGAAACAATGTGCCATGTTTCATGACACCAATGACCTCCTCTCTAGCACATCCAACCCAGTTCACAGTTACGCGGACGACAGCACCCTCCACTCAAACATACAATATTCTAAGCCTGTCTCTTTAGCCCAATTAGATGAGGATCGCAGACTCATGGAGGGTTCTGTCTCCGTAGACCTCCAAAAAATATTAGACTGGGAAAGTAGAAATCTTGTACAATTCAACCCCACCAAAACTAAGTCTTGCTTTCTTTCTCACAAGAGATATAGCAGCCCTAGACCCATCACAATGAACAACCAAGTTATTCAAAGTAATGAGTCCTTTTCTCTTGTTGGCATTTCTGTGGATCGAAATCTTAATTGGCACCAACATGTTACATCAATTGCAGAAGCGGCTGCTAAGAAATTGGGTTTCCTCTTCCGGGCTCGCAAATACTTTTCACCAACTAATCTCTATACCTTATACACTTCACAAATAAGGCCAAACCTCGAATACTGCTCCCACATCTGGGGTGCAGCAGCCGCTTCTACACTCGCTATCCTGGACTCCATTCAAAAGACAGCTATACGTCTCATCGGTGACCCTACCCTCACCCAAAGGCTTCCATCCCTTGCCCACCGACGTGCCGTTGGTGACCTCTCTCTCTTTTATAGATATCTGCACGGGCACTGCTCAGAGGAGCTTTCCTCCATAATTCCCCCACCTGCTGCCCCCAGCAGATCTACCAGGGGAACAGAGCGAATGCACCCTTTTACTGTCCAGGTCACCAGACATAGAACATCTTGTTATGCCCGCTCTTTTGTCCCGAGGACTTCCAAGTTGTGGAATTCCTTGCCGGCACATGTTTTTCCTTCTCCTCCGAACCTCCAAACCTTCAAGTCCAGAATTAACAAGTTGCCTCTTTCCTCCTTGTCAACACCCACGGTACGATAGTATTTAGGCTGTAAGCCCTCGTGGTGTGTTGTTGACATAAAAAAAAAAAAATAATGAAAATAACTTTATTGTTTGAAATTGTACAAAAATTTTCGGCAGTAAATTTAAAGTATTCCCGAAAAAAACCAGCTCCTTTGTCAACCTTATAGGTTAATAGCAAATTGAGCTATTCGAATTTGAAGCATTTAATCAAAATTCGCTACCATAACGCACTTACTGCGTCCCGAATTTCTTTTCTTACAAACATACATAATGTTTCGATGGAAAATGCAAAAATGCAGTAACATAACGCGATTCAATTCAATTATAAAAAAAAGTCAGGAGGCAGCAAGTGCGTTATGGTAGTGAATTTTCATAAAAATGTTTTTAATAGCAGATATGTTTTTTTTAAGAAAGCAGGCATCAAATTTGGTTACCAGTATAACCTATATAGTGGAAACAATGTGCCATGTTTCATCAAAATAACTTTATTGTTTGAAAATGTACAAATATTTCCGCAAGTAAACTTAAAGTGTTCCCGAAAAAACTAGTTTCTTGGTCAACTTTATAGGTTAATAGCAAATTGAGCTATTCAAATTTGAAGCATTTGATCAACATTCGCTACCATAACGCACTTGCTGCGCGTCGAATTTCTTTTCTTACAAAGATGTATTATATTTCGATGGGAAATGCAAAAATGCAATAACATAAGGCGTGTTCGATAAAAAAAAGAAAATTTGTACCCAGCAAACACGCAACCATCGGCCGTCTGCCGGGATAATGTCGTCTGTGCTGGTTCAGTAACGGCAACGACGAAAAGGCGGTTTACCCTTACCTTATTGGCGTTGGCAAAATGCAAATAATATTTACGGTATTCCGCAGTAACTAACCAATGTTGGCTATACAGTGAGAATTATCGCTTTTTCACAGTACCGGCAAAACGCTGGATAAGTGCATGGTAGCCATAATAGCCCACGTCTGCTCGTCTATCATCGTGAGCCGATAGTGTTGGCGCATGTTCATGGCGCTAGGACAAAAGAAAACATTAAAACTAAAACAACATGGCGTATGTTTATGTGTTGTAGTGCTGTGTGTTTCAGCTTAATTAAAGTAGAATGATAAATGATAAAACGCAAGAAGTTATCTGTCACAAGGCAATATGTAAGTGAATCATTTTTTAATTTATTTATAGTCTTAAAGCATTATATTTAATGTAGTATTCTCACAGTATGCAAATCATAAGCACTTGAATGTATAGTTTGTAAATCACGCAAATATTGGTAACCGATTTTGTGTGTCAGCTCTTGTATTATTCAACATTCTTCCCCCATAATTAAGGGAAGGAAGTAACATTATTGAGATTGATTAATTCAATATACCTAACTAGTATTACGCTTTCACCATTATTATTATACTTATTATTTGTAAATGTTTCGTTGTGGAAATTTTTTTGTTGATAAAGTGTCTGATTTTCAGGAACATAGTGAGGAAGAACCCTTTGTGTGAAGATGCCAGACAACAAAAAGGGGACTCATTAAAGTTTTGCCTTCGTAATGCAGCAGACAGTGAAGAATATATAGGAGACAAACATATGTTTTAGGAAAAATATTGTAATCTAAGCCTGAAATATAACTCAAGTGCTAGATGAAATGTTTTAAGTAGTTTACAGTTGCAAAAGATAATACATTCTCTGATGACGCTAACCTTGTTACTGAAAGTGTACATATCAGTGCTCATCAGTTTAAAATATTCACTTAGTGTTCACCTTCGATGAAATTTCAAACCTCAATTAGTGGACAAACCAGATGGACACAGCGTCTCTTGAAAAAAGACATCTTAGGGAATTGTTCGTGCAGTCAAGTGTACATACTCGCAAATATTTACTTGTTATTATTTTCACCAATTATTAGCTATAAATATTATACAGATAGTGTTTCATATCTCTTTAAGTTTGTTTATGCGAGTGCATATGTGCTGAGTACACATGGATATTCGGACCATATGAAAGTATATGTACCTACTAAAATATTAATATTCACTTATATTGTTAATTAAATGGATTCTCAAATTACTGTTTCATTTATGAGTTTGTTTACTGATATTTTATTTGGCATTATTGTTAATTTTGACACATTTATACTTTATTTATTGTTAATTGCAAAAGTTACTATTTTATTTTATAACATTGAAACGTTTAATATTATATAGGTACTTGGTTTTTATTTCATTTTTTCTATGTCCTATGATATAAGAAAACCGTTTCAATATTCTGATTTTATGTAATAATATAATCTAGCTCTACAAAATTAAATATCGATGAAAATAATGGTCTGTATTGATGGGTTATATTTATAAATTACCAATATCGTTTAACAATTTGATAGGTTCCTTATGTATACTTATTCCTAAATCATGTTGATCAGTATTGGAGTATTTAATATATATATATATATATATATATATATATATATATATATATATATATATATATATATATATATATATATATATATATATATATATATATATATATATATATATATATGCAGAATAGTGCTGGTCCTTCATAGTAGAAGTAGTGGGCCACCTAAAATTGAGCACTTGATATAGGTGCCTGTGAAATGCAGATTTGATATTGAAATCAAGTAACTCTGTAGCGTTGGTAAGGTGCCTGACCTGTAATGTATGAGCTGGCTAACAGACCGTTGGCCGGATGCTGGCCGGAGTTTCCTATAGTTACCGGCCCAACATTGTATTCAAGCACCTCTCCAGCAATGCAAGTGCCGGGTACCGGCTATGACGCCAATACTGGGCCAGCATTAAAGGTTAGCCGGGCAACGACTTATGGGCCATCCTGTAATTGTAGAAATATTTTTTAACATGTAGCTCAAGACACCCTATAATTAATGCACACATTTTTTTTCGTATCTTGCATAATAGCGGATATATTAAACTTTATAAAATCTTTATGAAAATTCGACAAAAATTATATACCATTAACCGATAAACTCGATAGCCAACACTACTGCCAAAGCATCAGAGAAAGGGTCTATTTGAAATGAATTTTCTGGGAATATTTTAGTAAAATGAAGGACAATGACGATTGAAACTAAGAGCTCAGGCTTTGTAAAACATTCTTCTTGAGACACTTTCCTTCCACAGCTCATATTAGTTTCAAGTTCACTGCCTAAATATTACCAATTTTGACGTTTTAAATCGCGACTTTGAAGTTTTGAGGAAAACCCAAATTTATTTTTCTTTAAATGCCTATAACTTTTTTGTCTTTTAACCTACAGAACTAAATTTTGGTACGCAACTTACTCATAATGATATAAACTCGCGTACCAAACATATAAAGTCTGAAACCGACCTCGAATTTGGGTTCCAGGGGTCCTAAATAGCGCTCATTTGAAGAAATTTGTTGAAAACTCAAACGTCGGGATCTCATTAGTGAATTTTTTGAAAGAAAATTCACTAAAAAATAAAATTTGTATTACCAACGACTTATAGGCCATTCTGTTATTGTAGAAATATTTTTTTAAGATCTAGTTCAAGACCAAGATCTATAAAACTGCCGAAACTATTTAACTAACTGAGGTCAAAATACGCGTTTCTAGAAACAATAAACTTACTACCAGAAGTTGGCTGAAAAATATCCCCATTTAGGGGTAGTTTACTCTTGCCATATTTGAGTTATCACCGCTACCAACTCGCTACCAGAAGTTGACTGAAAAAACCCCCATTTAGGGGTAGGTTACTCTTGGCATATTTGAGTTAATCGCTGCTACCGGGAGAGCTAGCTAACCGATTAATATATACCCAATCACTACTATGAACAATACACTAGCTACCAGAAGTTGACTTAAAAATACTCTCATTTAGGGGTAGTTTATACTTGCCATATTTCAGTTGGTCATTGCTACCGGGAGAACTATGAAACCAATTAAGGTTAAAATACACATACGATTAGTACTTTCAACGATTAACTCGCTACCAGACGTTAACGGAGAAACACCCTAATTTAGGGGTAGTTAACTCTTGACAGATTTCTGTTTATTGCTACTACCGCCGAAGTTATTTAACAGACTAAACTCAAAATACATATATAACCATTTCTAGGAATACAAGAAGCTTACTACCGCAGAAGCTAATTTAAAAACTCTGGACGCAGCAAGTGCGTTATGGTAGTGAATTTTCATTAAAATGTTTTTATTACAAATATGTGTGTTTTATTTTTATTTAAGAAAGCAGGCATCAATTTTGGTTGCCAGTATAACCTATATAGTAATATAGTAAAAACAATGTGCCATGTTTCATAAAAATAACTTTATTGTGTGAAAATGTACAAAAATTTCCAAAAGTAAACTTAAAATGTTTCCGGAAAAACTCGTTTCTTGGTCAACCTTATAGGTTAATAGCAAATTGGGCTATTTAAATATGAAGCATTTGATCAAAATTCGCTACCATAACGCACTTGCTGCATTCAGAATTTCTTTTCTTACAAACATGCATTATATTTCGATGGAAAATGCAAAAATGCAATAACATAAGGCGTCTTTGATTAAAAAAAAAAGAAAATTTGTATCACCAACGACTTATGGGCCACCCTGTGATTCTAGAAATATTTTTTTAAGATGTAGCTCAAGAGTAGCTAAGGCTACTGCCAAGCGTCAGAGAAAGGGTCTATTTGAAATGAATTTTCTGGAAACATTTTAGTAAAATGAAGGACAATGACTGTTGAAACTAAGACTTCAGGGTTTGTAAAACATCCTTCTTGAGACATTTGATTTCCACAGCCCGTATTAGGTTCAAGTTATTAGCCTAAATGTTGCCGATTTTGACGTTTTAAATCGCAACTTTGACGTTTTGAGGAAAACACCAATTTATTTTTCTTTAAATGCCTATAACTTTTTTATCTTTCGACCTACATAGCTAAATTTTGGTACGTAGCTTACCTATAAGGATATAAACATGCGTACCAAATTTGGTTGCCCTTACTTTGTTAATTTAGGAGATATAAATTTTTTTCGAAAGAAAACACAAAATTTTCCGGGAAAACCTGGGTAGATTTTCCTGGATAACGAACTTATCCAAGCCATTTGCAAAAGGAATTTATTCACCAAATTTAATCAAAATCGGCCCATTATTTTTTGAGCTATCGGTGTGATACATACATATATATATATATATATATATATATATATATATATATATATATATATATATATATATATATATATATATATATATATATATATATATATATATATATATAAACATATAAAAATTGAAACTGACCCCGGATATGTGTTCTGGGGGACCTAATTAGCGCTCATTTGAAGAAATTGTTTCAAAATTCAAAAGTCGGGATCTCCTCATTAGTGATTTTTTTTTAAAGAAATTTCACTAAAATATACCGCCTATTTAGGGGTAGTTTATATAATAATATAATTTGATATATACAATAACACAAAGTGTTAGGGCTGACAATTTACTAAAATTGTTAGTTGTGTAGTCTCCATTTTTTAACACATTGTGCTTTTGGAGCTGGCGTGTCAACATACTACTTGGTTCCGCAACTAGGTGGCGCCACGTTCACCACTCACTTAGTGTTGGAAGGCTGGCTACCATAGCCGTATTACTTTATAGGTGTATTTTCTCAGCAATTAGTGTGCCGTACTAACGAGCTCTAATTAGAGCGAAACCGGTCTACGGACTAATTGTTGCGAGAATGCATCTAGCCTTACATACTTTGTCCCTAAATTCGGGTAGAAATGGGCCAGGGCTGACAATTTACTAAAATTGTTAGTTAGTTGTATACAGTCTCTATTTTTTAACACTTTGTGTTATTTGGAGCTGGAGTGACAACATATTACCTGGTTCCGCAACTGGGTGGCGCCACGTTCACCACTCACTTAGTCCCGATCTTTTTAAGTGATTTTCTTTGGGGACAAATTTCTGTCGAATTCAGATGTAGTGTTGCAGGGCCTCTAGTACAATGGATGAAATTTCTGCCTATTGAACCTTTTGTATAGTTTCAATTTCAATTTTTAACAATTGATCAAGTGAGTAGTGTCCATTTTGTTTTTCTCTTTTAATCTCTCATAAGTTTCTTTACCTTAATGGTTCTCATTGGGTTTCTGCTTCATTGTGCTTGCCACTTGTGGTGTCCCTGTCAGTTTTGCTCCTTGGCTTGTTTTATTTCTGTAATAGACTTAATTGTTTAATGTTCAAAATAATAGACTTTTTGCATTTTATAGCTTTCAACGCTTGTTAGTTTACTCTGATGTTTTTTTTTTGATTTATTTTTCACTGCATGTTTTAGCTTTAACATAGTTTTTTAGCTTGTTGGAACTGTATCTGCTTGTGTTTCATTGTAACTCTCTTAATTTAGCTTGACTGTTAGTTAGCTCTTTACTGTGTGACTTATGATTTTAGCCTTTGACGTTTCCTGTAGAGAGTGTCTTGTCGCCATTGTGCTCTAACCTGCACAATTGCCTACTAGATAAATTAACTTTTTTTTTTGACTGACCTTTTTTGTTATGATTCTAGATTTATCCCCTAAAGATGACCTCTTAAAGTGTCGAAACGCGTCGGGAAATATATTATTGCATTCATAGATTTGAATATGTTTTATATTTAAATACTTGTAAAAAACAAAATAAATACCTGAAAGTATGTAATCCATGTTGTTGTCACAGCTATATTCAGAGCCAGGGGGTAAATTACAGACAATTATCCAACTGAACCTGAAATTTCAAATAACTAACTACATGCATTTGCCAGTGAAGGGATGATGACATTATTTAAAGTTACCTGATAAGCCATATAAATTTTGTATTGCACCTATAACAGACAATTAAAGTGAATAATGGACTGCATAAATACCGGGTTAAAAGTAAAATGAATCCCAAGACAAAACGTTGTAAACAATTATATAACAAGTCAGTAAAAGATTAAGTTTAATAAACTGCTTTCGACAAAGTGCAAACTCATGAACTTCAGGTGATTTGTTTAGTTGTAAATTTGTTAAAATTTGTTAATATGTATAGGGAGATAAGGAAATTAAAGTAGGAACCAGTGAATTAGTAAATAGGGAGAGAATTTGTTAATAATAAGGATAAGTAACGTTTGACATTTAATAAAAAGGTATAGGTTAGAAATTTGAACGTACAAACATATTTTGACTAACCTGACTTTAAATCCAGTTATTTAATTAATGTGATCAAAAGGAAGTAGCTTTCTCTTGACTCGTTTTGTAAAAATTTGTTATGGGATTGAACTCATTTGAAAACAGAAACGTTAATTGGTTAAAAAGCAACTTCAAACACTAATGAGCAGATTCGATTGGAGAATGAGATTGAAGAACGGGACTGTTAAGCAGAATCTGTTGAGAAGAACCTAAACCAGGCAAGTAGCTAGCAGCCTGCAGATTAATAAAAAAAGGTTTAAAAAGTTAGAAAACCGCCAGAACAAAAGTAAAAGTGTAAAAATAGCAGTAAAATATCAGTCCATGAGTGCAAGTTACCATTATTATTATTATATCAATTTGTCAAATTGGAATGGTAATGACATTTATGAACAACTTTTACCAAAAGAAGATAGTAAAATCCGAGTTCACATAAGAAGAACAAAAAGATACCAAAAGAGGGCGCTACGCGGAAGTTTCAAGTAAGCTTATAAAATTTATAACAACTATTTTAAGATCTCATCTCCTTGGTTACCAAACCTAGAAAAGCGAAGTGCCCATGGTAACAGATATCACATGTTAAAAATAACTGAAAAGTCAAACAAAACATAGTCAATTTTAAACATTGCATTTTAATAATAATGAGTAAATTTGTAATCGTCATAAAAAACTGTCCGATTTAATTAATAATAAATATAACGGATCCAAATAAGGCCAATATTTATAAAAGAAGTAAATTTTGAAGATAAGTTCATTAGTAGTCAATCATTCAAAATAAATGTTTTTACAGTAAATTTTTCTCTAATAATCACTGTCATTTTCCATTGACTAAGAAAACACAAAGTAAAGTAAAATAGGTTTAACAACAGCACCAATAGAGATGCTGCCAGTGTAAGAATTTTCATCTATAGGAATCCAATTCCTGTATAGAAGGAGACTCAAAGGTAGCCGTGGTCAATAATTTTATCAGAATACATCTGGATTATATTATATTATATTATATTATATTATATGTATATTATAAATATACATATATTTCAAATTTATACATCAAATAATACCACAAAAGAAATTCCATAGACTAAGAGCTATAATAAGAATATAATTGGACATTTAAAACAAATATTAGTTTTGCTTTAAAGATATATGTAGCGAGTGTCCTAAAATAAATAGACACTGTTGCTAAATTAATATTACATTCACTTTGAGCAAAACAAAAGGCGCCCAACTTAATTAAATACAAAAACAGTCACTTATGTACAAGTAAAATACTAAAATAAACAAACATTTATTAAACAAACACATTTATGTACTACAAATATACATATTTTATTATACAATATATTTAAACACACGCTAATCTTCAATAATATTTTAAATAAATTTGTTGTCTGGAGAGAAGCCTTTCATTTAGTGTTTAGTTAAATTTTGTAACAATTATATTAGTTGTGGTCCTTCATGTACCATTAGAGCTTTAGTTATAGCTACCAATCAACTTTTAATTATTTCTGTACGGAATAACAACTGGAAATCCCATTACATCTCTGTCAAACACCTAACAGAATCGATGTAACAGGAATTGCTTTTTTATTGTAAATCATAGAGGAAATATGACACAACCAGTCAACTAGATCTGCGATACTCAGACAAGAGAGACGTTTTTGTATTTATCCAGGTTTCCGATGTTGATACATTCGGCGTCAAATGCTGTCAATATCACGTTGCTCGACAAGCGTGTGTGTCTGCCAAAATGCACTAGAAAGAAAAGCGTTTCCTCTATATACCGCCGATTGCATTGTGGGTAACAGAATCCTCTATGAAACGTTTCAATTTAGTGCAGTGAATAGAGCGACCATGGAATTCTATATCTATTGAATGCGTTCCTCCTCTCCTTTCATATAACGTGCATGTGTGTATGTGTTGGTAGAAGTATTCCATATTATATTTCTGTCGGACAGTGAATATTGCAGCACATAGCACATCCAATTTGTACTGGAAAATTTACCAGAAGCGGTAAATAGAAGAATTGGAGTTCGATGTAAAATGAAAAATTTAAAAGCTTTACTTGATTAGTATAGAATTTTTAATTTCAAAAATATTGCAGATACTCCAACGCGTTCCCGTACATTTCAGTAACATTTTTAGGCATACAGTATTTGGTATATTGTATTTAAAAAACCCTTAAGAATTCTTTCATAAAAATAGAATATTGTCTCGAAAAAGTCTTTGATTTTTGTTCTTTTAATCATGTGAAACCCAGAGGTACGCATACTTGAAAATTATATAGAAACTTTGTCTTGTGTCTTCGTTTAGCCTTTTGGAAGAGTAAAAGAGAATTCAATGCTTAACTCTATTATTTACAAAGCTAGAAACTTTAGTAATTTTCCAAAAGTAATCTTTTCCAGGAAAATTAGTTCGATTGGGCTGGCCAACGAAAGTATCCACGTTATTAACAGAAAGAAGTCATCGGCAAATATCATCTTCAACCAAAAGAAAAAATTGTTACATAGTATGTGTATGTGGTTGTTTGTGTTTTGTTTTTTTAACGTCGGCCTATATCCGCGAGTATTGCCAATCACCGACGCCAGGGAGCAGTTTCACCTAACTATCCTGGAAATTTTGCCAAACCCCTGTCTTTTTGTAAGGACGGTAGGGATCTTTAACGTACCCAAAATCGCATGGACACGGGGCCGACGGCTTTGCGCCCCCTCCAAAAGGCAGCGTGGGTACTAAATTAAAGAAAAATAACATGGTGAGCTTCGCGGATAATTACAAATAGGTTGTGTTTTTGTTGTTTTGTTTGCAAAACTAATTCGATTATGTTGACTAACACAAAACCATTCAAGCAATTAATAAGGAAAATACCTGTCATATTTATAATTACATATATCTACCAATGAGTGAAGATTGGAACCTGTGACGATAAGTACAATTTGCAGAACCCGTTTTAATGAATTTTCTTAAAAAAAATCACAAATGAGGAGATCCCGAGAACCCATGTCCAGGGTCAGTTTCAATTATATATATATATATATATATATATATATATATATATATATATATATATATATATATATATATATATATATATATATATATATATATATATATATAGTAATAGAAATGGGTTTTACTAATTGTGGTTTATATAAATTATTTGTATTATTTTTAGACTTTGAGCTTATGTATATTTGTAAATAAAATTAAGAAAAACTTACTATATATATATATATATATATATATATATATATATATATATATATATATATATATATATACCTGTTTCTCTTTTTTTCTTCTTCTTACCTCGGCTAGCTTTTAAATACTTTAATTAGGAAAAGAACACTTATCTAAGGGCGTTCTAATGAGTTCAGGCCCTAAATAAATATTATCTTCCTTCTTTTAGTGAATTTTCTTAAAAAAAATTCACTAATGAGGAGATCCCGACTTTTGAATTTTGAAAAAATTTCTTCAAATGAGCGCTAATTAGGCCCCCCAGAACACATTTCCGGGGTCAGTTAAAATTTTTATATGTTATATATATATATATATATATATATATATATATATATATATATATATATATATATATATATATATATATATATATATATATGTATCACACCGATAACTCAAAAAATAATGAGCAGATTTTGATAAAATTTGGTGAATACCTTGCTTTTGCAAATGGCTTGGATAAGTTCGTTAGCCAGGAAAATCGGTCCAGTTTTTCCCGGAAAATTTTGTGTTTTCTTTCAAAAAAAATTTATATCTCCGGAATCAACAAAGTAAGGGCAACCAAATTTGGTAAGCTGGTTTATATCGTTATAGGTGTGCCACCTACCAAAATTAAGCTTTGTAGGTCAAAAGACAAAAAAGTTATGGGCATTTAAAGAAAAATAAATTGGGGGTTTCCTCAAAACGTCAAAGTGACAATTGAAAACGTCAAAATTCGCAACATTTAGGCAAATAACTTGAATCTAATATGATCTATGGAAAGAAAATGTCTCAAGAAGAATGTTTTACATACACCGAACTCTTAGTTTCAACCGTCATTGTCCTTCATTTTACTAAAATATTTCCAGAAAATTCATTTCTAATAGACTTTTTCTCTGATGCTTGGCAGTAGCCTTAGCTATAGAGTTTATTGTTTAATGGTATATAATTTTTGTCGAATTTTCGTAAAAAATCAATAAAGCCCAATATATTCGTTATTATACAAGATATGAAAAAATATTGTATACATTATTTATACGGTGTTTTGAGCTACATCTTAAAAAATTATTGCGACAATCACAGGGTGGCCCATAAGTCGTTGGTGATACAAATAATTTTTTTTTGTCGAAAACGCCTTATTTTTTTGCATTTTCCATCGAAATATAATGCATGTTTGTAAGTTAAGAAATTCTGGAGGCAGCAAGTGCGTTGTGGTTGCGAATTTTGATTAAATGCTTCATATTTGAAAAGCTCAATTTGCTATTAACCTATAAGGTTGACCAAGAAACGGATTTTTTCAGTAACACTTTTGGTTTACTTTTGGAAATTTCTGTACGTTTTCAAACAATCAAGTTATTTTTATGAAACATGGCACATTGTTTTTACTATATAGGTTATACTGGTAATCAAATTTGATGCCTGCTTTTTCTATATAGGTTATACTGGTAACCAAAATTGATGTCTGCTTTCTTAAAAAGAAAACACACATATTTGCAATAAAAACATTTTTATGAAAATTCACTACCATAACGCACTTGCTGCGTCCCGAGATTTTTTTTCTTTAAATGCCTATAACTTTTTAGTGAATTTTCTTAAAAAAAATTCACTAATGAGGAGATCCCGACTTTTGAATTTTGAAAAAATTTCTTCAAATGAGCGCTAATTAGGCCCCCCAGAACACATTACCGGGGTCAGTTAAAATTTTTATATGTTATATATATATATATATATATATATATATATATATATATATATATATATATATATATATATATATATATATATGTATCACACCGATAACTCAAAAAATAATGGGCCGATTTTGATTAAATTTGGTGAATACCTTGCTTTTGCAAATGGCTTGGATAAGTTCGTTAGCCAGGAAAATCGGTCCAGTTTTTCCCGGAAAATTTTGTGTTTTCTTTCAAAAAAAATTTATATCTCCGGAATCAACAAAGTAAGGGCAATTAAATTTGGTACGCTGGTTTACGTCCTTATAGTTCAGCTACATACCGAAATTTAGCTCTGTAGGTCAAAAGACAAAAAGTTATATGCATTTAAAGAAAAATAAATTGAGGTTTTTCACAAAACGTCAAAGTTGCGATTTAAACGTCAAAATTGGCAACATTTAGGATAAGAACTTGAATCTAATACGGGCTATGGAAATAAAGTGTTTCAAGAAGAATGTTTTACAAACCCTGAAGTCTTAGTTTCAACAGTCATTGTCCTTCATTTTAATAAAATGTTTCCAGAAAATTCATTTCAAATAGACCCTTTCTCTGACGCTTGGCAGTGGCCTTAGCTATAGAGTAGTAGTAGTAGCAGTGGTGGGGAGGCCAACGCCAAGCAAGTAGGCCACAATGGGCCCTTTTTGCCAACCCCAGCAACCCAGCAACCATGCTCTACTCTTCCTCGGTTCCGTCGCCAAACCGCCTCGACCTCGAGATGAAGGCCATGACGGTCTTCAATTGGACGGTACTTACCTGATTCCTCTGCAGAGTCCTTGATCCGAACGATTCTGCTCGAAGACTCCCAAAAGCCTCGCATTCACACAGGTAGTGGTAGGACGTTTCTTCATCCTCGCCACATTCCTGGCAAATGGGATCCCTCTCTACGCCTATCAATGTGAGGTGTCTTCTAAGGGCGCAGTGGCCTGTCAGCACCCCGAGGATGCGGCGAAGCGTAGGTCGACTCCTTCCGAGTAGCCAGACAGCTTTATCTCTGTCGGGCCCCTCCACGAAGTCCCTCGCCTGCCTGCAGCCATCAACCGACCCCCAGTGCCTCTCCATTGCTTCCTCGGTCCACCTGTCTAAGACGACAGAGACTGTCTTCCTACTTATGCCTATCGCAGGCTCCGGGCCACAGAACGGCCGCCGGGAACCGAGCCTTGCGAGATTATTCGCCACCTCATTCCCCGCCACGCCACAGTGTCCCGGAACCCACACCAGTTGCACCTCCTTCGTCCTGGCTAGCCCTCTGAGGGCGTCAGCGCACTCCTGAACCAGGGGTGACCTGATTCTGGCCGCGCAGACTGCCCGGAGGACCGCCTGGCTATCCGAGCAAATGCACACACATTTCTCGGGACTCATCTTCACATCCTGTCTATTGGCCACAGACAGGATAGCATACGCCTCTGTTTCGAATGCCGTGGTGTATGCGCCAAGAGCATAGCTCTCGCGCACCCCCATGCCCTCGATGTATATTCCTGCCCCGGAGGATTGCTGGTCCTCCAGCCGCGATCCGTCGGTGAAACAGACCAGGCTTGCGGGCTGGAATGCAACCTCATTTTCCCTCCACTGATCCCTACTGGGGATCCTGAGGGTGTATGGCCTAGTCAACCTAATATCGTCCTCGGCATCCCTCACCTTTATGGCGGAAATCGGAATTTCCTTTTCCACCTCCTTGGCGACTCTTGCATGCCCTATTACTGCTCCCTCTCCGCTCCAGTTACCTGAGTCCCGGATCCTAGGATGCGACGCCATAGCCTCCCTTCTGATACAGATGGGAAGCGGTGGCAGCATCAACAGGACCTCTAGCGCGGCTGAGGGTGTCGTCCTCATAGCGCCTGTGATACCCAGGATAGCCAGCCTTTGGAGTTTGGCCAGCTTCCTGCTGGTTGTTTGGTTCACACCACACCACCAGACCAACGCCCCATAGAGGATTCTCGGCCTGACGATCGCAGTGTAGATCCAATGAAGGATCCGGGGATTAACTCCCCAGGTCCTCCCTATCACACGACGCAGCTGCCAGAGGGTCGCTACTCCCTTCCTCACAACTCGTTCTATTTGCGACCCCCATGTTAGTTTCGGGTCCAGGATCACCCCCAGATATTTGACCTCCCGCACTAAAGCTAAAGGTTTTCCAAACATCACGGGCGCCCTGAACCCCTCTACCTTCCTCTTCTTGGTAAATAGGATCATCTCCGTCTTCGCCGGGTTTACAGAGAGTCCCTGCTCACCACACCACCTTTCGATTATGCTACAGGCAGCTTGCATGCACTCACAGACGACGCCGAGGAATTTGCCGGTGACTAAGACCAGCCCATCATCAGCGTACGCCTGGGCGTAGAAGCCATTCTCAGAGAGCCGCTCCAAGAGGCCGTCCATGACCAGACACCATACATGAGGCGAAAGGCAGCTCCCCTGGGGACAGCCGCCCGTCACCCCAACGTCCAGCCCTCGGCCCCTCAAGGTCAGCGACACTCTCCTGTCCTCCAGCATGCTCGCCACCCAGCTTGTTAGGGACCTCGGCGTTCCCCTCTCCTGTAGGGCGTTACAGACCGTATCCGTCCTTGCCTTATCAAAGGCCCCCTCCACATCGAAGAACACAGCTAATGTGCTCTCCCCGTAGTGTAGAGCCCTTTCCACCTTCCGCGTCACAGCGTGGAGTGCCGTCTCCGTCGATTTCCCCCGCTGGTACGCGTGCTGACCTTTGTGGAAGGGATAATCCTTGAGGACTCCTCCCAACATAAACCTATCTACTAACTTTTCCAATGCCTTAAGTAGGAAGGATGTTAGGCTGATTAGCCTGTACGCCTTGGCCAGCGTGTAGTCCTCCCTTCCCGGTTTGGGAATGAAGACCCCCCTAACCCGGCGCCAGGCCTTTGGGACGTAGCCCCACGCCAGGCTGGCCCGAAAAACCTCCCTTATGTTGGGAAGCAGTATATCCAGGCCCCTCTGGAGCAGGGCTGGAAAAATCCCATCGCAGCCTGCGGATTTGAATGGAGCGAACTCGCTCACCGCCCAGGTTATAGAGCCATCTGTGACCACCTCCTCCGCCAGCTGCCAGTCCGCATTCGGAACTGTCCACCGGCCCGGCTCGGCAGCCTCCGTGACGGCTCCACCGCCCTCAAGGTGAACTTCGGCGAGATGACGCAGGGTCTCCTCACCGGTGCTTGTCCAGCTCCCGTCCTGTTTCCTTAAAGATCCTACATTACTACCTAACTCTTGTTTGAGTACTCTCACCAGCCTGGCTGCGTCAGGCAGGGAATTGATTTCCCCGCAGTACGCGCGCCAACCAGCTCGCTTACTCCGGCGTAATTCCTTCTTAAACTCCCTTCTGGCAGTCCTAAACTCGTCCCAGGCCGCTTCACCCGATTCTCGGACGGCTCGGTTTAAGGCCCTCCGAGTCCGCCCGCGTAGTACGGCGAGATCCTTGTTCCACCATCTAACTTTGATGGACGGTTTCCCCCTAAGTGGTGACGCGGCCTCGTAGGCTGCCATTATTTTCCCTTCTAGGGCCTCGACCTCGCTATCTAATGCCTCTATAGAGAGTCTACTCCCCTCTGGGCTCCTTGGCGGCCCACCGAGGCCTATTAGATAGGCATCCCAGTCGGTCTTCCTTGGATTTCTCCTGGGGGGAGGACTCTCACGGTCCACATCCAATTCAAAGCTGATCATACGATGATCAGACATTGATATGTGTTCCGTCACCCTCCAGTTAGATATATCCTCCGTTATTCCTCTGCTCGCTAACGTAATGTCGATCACCTCCTGTCGGATACGATTGACAAACGTTGGAGCTGTACCTCTATTTAATACCTCTAGGTTCGTTGTAGCCAAGTACTCTAACAGAGCCTCACCGCGTGGGTTGGTATCCGTGCTGCCCCACAATCTGTGGTGAGAATTGGCATCGCAGCCTATTATCAGTTGTAGCCCATGCTCCCTCGCGTAATCGACGATACGCACCAATTCCTCCGACGGAGGCAGCCCCCGCCGATCGTAGGGAACATAAAGGCTGCACATCAGAACCTTAAGCCTAATATTACTCACCTTATACTCCAGGACAGCTGCTGTGACGTCCCTGGACCCGAGCTGCGGCAGCAACATCACGTCCATATCCCTCGACGCCAGTATGCATGTCCTTGGTTGTTCTTCCTGTGCTTCACCACCGATGAGGATGTTGAAGCCAATTCCTCCAAGCCCTCTAACTTGCTTCCTAAACACATAAGGCTCTTGAATCAACACTACGCCGCCTGGACCGCCTGCGAGGAGCTTCGCTAGCTCCCCAGTGGCATCCCGGCTATGCTGAAGGTTGATCTGGCCCACCCGCAGTTGCCCCGCGAATTTAATCGCGACGCCGCTCGGGCGGAGGCCTCCCCTGGTCGGAGCCCGTCCGTTCGCCCGCCGCAGGCCGGGCGGAGGCGACCGCACTCCATGTCGGAACTCTGGTTACACTCAGAGTCACCAACTCGAAGTACAGCCGCCAGCCTTGCCCGTCCTGCTCGCGAGCTACCTCAGGCCCCACCGAAAAGACCAGACGCCATGCCCCAGGTCCTCCTGCCGTCTCCAAGTGCCGCCACTGCCCAACATTGAGCAAGCGGTTCTGGAGCGCAAGCATCCTGACAACATCATCTAGGTCCACCTCTTGACTTCTGAGCCAAAAGCCGATCCGGACCGGCCATGGGGCGCCCCCTGCCCTTACGGCGCTGAAGGCGATCTCCCCCACCGTCGTCCCGGACCAGCCGTTGAGAAGCCAACTCAGGGACTCGTCATCCTCGGCGGTCACCAAGAACCACCCCGGATCGACTATCCCAGAGTTGCGGAAGCGGAGCTGCAACGCCCTGTCGGATACCGTCATGGCGTCCAACATCCCCGCTAGCAAACTCCTCCTTATTGGCTCCGCCTCCTCCGTCAGGACTACGCCATCCCCCCTGTTGGAGGTGATGACTATCTGCATTTCCCTCCTACCCGCCGGACCTGACGTTCCCGAGGGGCCAGGGCCCGCCCCAGCAGCCGGGGTCGCGACCGCGCCCCGCCCCCGAAGGAGTGGGGACACATTAGCCGCTTCCCCCCCGGCCGCCGGCGCACGCCCGCGGCTAACCCTCTTGGCCTGCCTCTCCGGCGGTGTTTCTTTTTCCGGTCTTGGGCGCTTCGCGTACGCGCCCCCAGTTGACTTGGGCCAGCCTGGCGGCCTCGACCGTGGAGAGCCTGATGGTCCCCCCCGAGTCGGTGGCCGCCTGTCCAGCTTCCGTTCCTGTGGGCTCGGCTGCGCCCCAGATCTCTTTTTTTCCTGCTTCTCTGCCGACCGCCCGGGGGGCGACACAGGGGTAGAGCCTTTCGGCCCCTCCCCCACACCTCGGCCCTCGCCCGGTCCCGTCGGCAGGACAATCGCCTTCACTTCCTTTTCTCTCGCCTCACGGTGCCGTCGTCGCACCTGCCGCCAGGCCGCCCGATCCGGCAGCCTCCCAGCCCTGACGATCCCTGAGGGTTCACCCGGCTCAGAAGCAGCCCGACCGGCCGCAGAGGCGAAGGGGATTTGCCGGGTCGCCGCTGCCGAAGCAGCCTGCGCCTCTGGAGGACCAACACCCCCCTGATGACGCTGCTGCCTCAGCTCCTCCCTCTCTCGCCTCCTTTTCTGGGCTCTCCACTTCCTTTTCCTTCCTCTCTTCCGCTTCCTTCGCGACTCCTCGTCCTCGGCCCCTCCCATGGACACGTCCATGGGCCCGGCCAGACTCGCAGCCGACGAAGTTCGCCCCCCGTCGCTCCCCCCGGCAGCAACGTCCCCGACGGACCCGTACGGTTCCACCCCGGTCGCCCCGCCAGGAGAGCGGAGAAGCGTTTCTTCCAGTTCCCTGATGGAACTGCTTAGAGAGACAGGGATCTCTCCACCTACTACCTCCTCGCTTATTTTTGGCACGTTACCTATATCTTATATGTCCTCATCCATGGTTGCTAGAAAAAATTTGTGTGATGGTGTGCTTATGGTTTGGTGAGCGAATAGATACGGGAGGTCACCCCACCGCCCCCCGGCGCTTCATCCATGATGAGACTTGATTCCGTTGAGAGCGGCTCTGCGGCCACGCCGTGGCGACCCGAAACGCGCAGCTAACCCCCTGTTCCGGAGCTACCCGGTGCTGCTGACACGATCGAGCATTTTTCGAATGGATGATAGGGCAGCCCCCTACACCGGCCAAGGCAAGGGTGGGCCCCTGTACTGTCCATACGGCGCCAGGTGTGCCAGCCCTGGTTTGCACAGCGCTGCCAGTCCAGAGCAGGCTCCGCTCGGAGCCCCTCCTCGGAGTCCGCGCCGAAGGCCGAGAAGCCCAACCCGATCTATGTGTCTCGTGTCTGTGTTTGTATGCGTGTGTATGATGTGTGTGTGAAGGTTTGAGACTTTAGTAGACCATCGGCCCTGGGCGTTATTCCCATTGCCGACAGTCGCGCCAGGGGTGGCACGTGGAGCCAGTCTCTAGGAGTCCAGTAGCTAAGTCACCCGCTGATCGATCAAGAGAACGATCAGCGCACGACCAGGCTAAGGGACCACACCCCCCTAGCTATAGAGTTTATCGTTTAATAGTATATAATTGTTGTAGAATTTTCGTAAAAAAATCAATAAAGCTCAATATATCTGTTATTATACAAGATATGAAAAAAAATTGTATATATTAATTATAGGGTCTCTTGAGCTACATCTTAAAAAAATATTTCTACAATCACAGGCTGGCCCATAAGTCGTTGGTGATACAAATTTTCTTTTTTTTTAATCAAACACGCCTTATGTTATTGCATTTTTGCATTTTCCATCGAAATATAATGCATGTTTGTAAGAAAAAAAAATTCTGGACGCAGTAAGTGCGTTGTGGTAGCGAATTTTGATCAAATGCTTAATATTTGAATAGCTTAATTTGCTATTAACCTATAAGGTTCACCAAGAAACGAATTTTTTCTGGAACATTTTAAGTTTACTTTCGGAAATTTTTGTACATTTTCAAACAATAAAGTTATTTTGATGAAACATGGCACATTGTTTTTACTATATAGATTATACTGGTAACCAAATTTGATGCCTGCTTTCTTAAAAAAACACACATTATTGCTATTAAAAAATAGTTTTATGAAAATTCACTACCATAACGCACTTGCTGCGTCCAGAGTTTTTTTTATGATTTTGTAAATATAATTGACAATTATTAAATTTTTTAGTGATTCTGGCCTTTTCTTTTTTAATATTTTATTCTCCCTTATATATATATATATATATATATATATATATATATATATATATATATATATATATATATATATATATATATATATATATATATATATATATATATATATATATATATATATATATATATATATATATATATATATATATATATATATATATATATATATATAATCAAATAAAGCACATTTTTTCTGACAAATACGTAACTTTATTTTAACTATATAAATGGGACAATAATATCTTATAATATGCCTAACTACTTTTATTAAAATTATTGTTGATATTATAATCTACGAACCCCCACAATTTTGGCCTTTATTTTATATTCAAAGTCTTTCCTAGGATTTCTAAATTCAAATTTAGAGTTATTAATTAATAATTTTTGTATATACATATACTTATAAATATACGGTATAGCAATAATTTATATTTTACGATAGTCTATATTATGCACTATTCAAATCTTCTTCCGTTTGGTACTGGTTGTCTACCCACTCGAGTTTTTAATCCTACCCAAATGTGGCGCCTCGATGGTTATCTTTCTAACTAGTATATCAAACAAATATGGAGATTGTGTTTATATGCTGATGAAGCTATCTGTTTATAAAAAATTTAATGATTTATTGTTCTTTTACGTTGAAATTTGGATTATTCTAGTGCTAACCCCTTCAATATGGGCCCCCTTCTCTTGTGTTTATTATCGAGCTCTGTCTTTTGAACCCGTAAGTATTTTATGTGCAATTACTTATTGTATTATTTTCCCTGGACGTTTGGAAACCAATTTCTGTTTAACCTTTATCTTCTGCTTGAACCTTTCACTGTTTTTCATTAATTATTCGGCTGGATAACTTCTAAAATGCTGCCTCTTTTTGATCTTTTCAAAAACTGTTATTATTTTTCTCTTAAACAACCGTTGCTACCGTTCCTGTCTTTGCCACCTTAAAAATATTGTTACAAAGCACTTCAATAGACGTAGGTGCGGTGTTGCCACATCTCCAGAATTTCCCCAACATCTGGGAATTTTTGCACAGTCTGGCAACACCGCCTCCCCACCCCCCTGGGGGTGCCTGGGGTGACCCCCCTCAGGCGAAGTCTCAACCCTCTAGGACCAGAAATAACGAAGTTACCAACTTGTACCCCGTCGGAACGGATAACTGAGGTCTGCACATTCCGAACATCCTGTATATACACCCTGTATACGCAGAGAACCCTTACACCTTGTATGCGCAGAGAGATCTTATAGTTCGAGAAACACCTCTTGTGTAACATAGGAGTGGTGACCACATTTGGATCATACTGTATATACATCCCCCTGTATACACACGGGACCGATCTGTATTCACAGAACCTTCTAGTAAAAGAAGGTCCTGGAACGTTCTGGAATGGAACGCTCTAGAAAGGAGGGGCAGGTACGGCGAGTATATAAAAGCGAAAGCAAGCCAGCCCAAGTTAGTTCAGTTCAGTAAGAGAATGTGGTAGTGACTTGAACAAGCAGTAATCAGTGTGAAGTGTTAGACTGTAGTATAGTAACTTGTGTGCAGATTAGTCATTGTAAGGCCAGTAAATTAAGTGTTTTGTGAGAGAGATATTCTAGAAATTTTATTGTATCCATATTTAGAGTGTAAATAAAGTTGTTTTGTTAAAATTTAAAGTCTCACTTATCCAGAACCCGGAGAAAACGCAACAATTTGGTGTCAGAAGTGTGGGATAAGTGAGTGAAGAAGTGGACAACTAAGCTAGCTGTAAATGGTAAACACTAGATCGACTGACTACGACGAGATGGCTGAAATCAAAGAGTTGATGGAGTTACTGAAGAAGCAACGCGAAGAAGACAAAGAAGAACTCAAGAAGCAACGCGAAGAAGACGACCAACGACGACAAGAAGAAGAAAGAAGACGGCGCGAAGAAGACGAACGACGACGACAAGAAGACAAAGAAGAACTCAAGAAGCAACGCGAAGAAGACGAACAACGGCGACAAGAAGATGAAAGAAGACGGCGCGAAGAAGACGAACAACGGCGACAAGAAGATGAAAGAAGACGGCGCGAAGAAGAGGAGAGAAGACGGCAAGAGGAGGAACAGAGGCGACAAGAAGATAAAGAAGAGCTCCGAAGTATGTTCCACAATATAAGAGTCGATGTAAAAGAAGAAATTGAACAGATCAACGAACAAATAGAAAACGTGGACAAGAAAGTAGAAAATGTGGACAAGAAAGTAGAAAATGTGGACAAGAAAGTAGAAAATGTAACAGAGGATTTGAATAAACGATGGGAAGAAGTGGAAGGGTTGAAAGAACAAATGAAGATGATCATGAAAGGAACAGAATGCACACATAAAGAACTGACCGAACAGTTGATCGTCCAGACTGATAGAACTGAACCAAGAGGAGTTACTGGAATGGCCCCAGTTCAAAATCGCCCGGAGGCGGATGTACCAGCCGTGCAGCAGCCTCATGGAACCTTGAAGCCGCCGACCTTTGACGGAGAAACATCGTGGCCCATGTACAGGAGGCAGTTTGAGGCGGCAGCTCTCAGCAATGGATGGAGCGAACAACAGGCAGCAACTGCTCTGATTCTCTCGCTTCGAGGTAAAGCCCTAGAAATCCTCCAGAACATCCCGGAGTCGAAACAGCAAAACTACTTAACAGTGATACAGGCCCTAGACTTGAGATATGGTAACAAGTACATGAGCCAGGTCTACCAGACACAACTAAAGACAAGGGTCCAGAAGCCAAATGAGACTCTGCAAGAATTCAGTGCCGAAGTGGAGAAACTTGTGCGACTGGCATATCCCCAAGCCCCAGAAGAATTTGTCAACCAGATCACCGTCCAGACCTTCATCGATGGGGTACTTGACAATGAAATGCAACAAGCTTTAAGGCTCGGAAGGTTCAAAACACTTACAGACTGCGTCATTTATGGTTTGGAATTTGAAGCAGCGAAGAATGCATCTCAACCTCGCCGCAACAGGCTGCGCGAAGTGAAGGAGATAGAGGACTTTGCAGACACAACAGCGGAACTAAGGCAAGAAATGAAGTTGTTAAAAGAAGCCATAAGCAAGCTCACTGCACCGGTTGGGGCACGTAGGACGAAATCAGATTGGTCAGACATAGAATGCTACAAGTGTGGTAGGAAAGGGCACATAAGTAGGCAGTGCTCACAAACCCAACAGGTGGCTCGCAGAAGACAAGAATATACCAACAGTGAGCGGCGTCAGGGAAACGACCTGACGCCAGTGTAAGGGGGCGGCAGCTGGCGTGCGAGTCCCAAGGCCCCAAAGTCAAGGTCTCCACTATCCGACGCTACCGCGAGAGCCTCGTTATACCTGGCAGCATAGACGGAAGACAATGCAGTTTCACCATCGATACTGTGCCACTAGATCCGTTGTACGTCCAGACATGTTGCCAAACAGGTCGGCACTCACGACCAACAAACAGCCTGTGTTGGAGACGGCAAAAGGAGATAGGATACCCGTGCATGGAGAGGCCACTGTTTACATTAGGCTGGGCAGTACTGAGCTACAGGTAAGGGCTGTTGTCGCAGAAATCGTCGACGAATTTATTCTGGGCCTGGATTTAATGGAAGAGTTCGATGTCCTGTCAGTAGACTTCCAGAATAAGATCTTGAAAATCGGTAACGAAGAGTTGTATTTATCTCCAACAGCAGGCGAAGCTAATCCCAGGGTGAGACTTATTGTCGACGAGGATACACGGATTCCTGGTAACAGTGAGAAGATTGTCAGAGCCAGACTAGAGAAGAAATTTGATGGTATGAATGCTCTCATAGCGGAGCCCTTAAAAGATAGACATGATGGTGCCCTCGTCGCACGTTGCTTAGTAGACCCGAAGAGGACAATACCCATAAGAGTGGCTAACGTACAAACTAACAGGGTCACATTGAAGAAAGGTGAGGTTATCGCCACTTGCGAACCCATTGACCGAGTGACATTGTCTAAAAACGTGACACCCACTGCATTAGACAAAAGACTGCCAGTAGAAATAGTAGAGCGGTTCAAGAATTCATGGGGCCAATTGAACAACATGGAGATGGAAATGGCCCTCAAGTTCATATTGGAGGAGGCCGATATTTTCGCTCAAGATAAAATAACAGGTCGTACGAGTCTAGTGCAACACAGAATTAATACTGGCGACGCAAGACCAATTAGACAGCCGCCAAGAAGACTGCCTTTTGCCAAGCAATCAGAAATCAAGGCGATGGTTAACGAAATGCTGGAAGATGATGTGATCGAGGAGTCTAATAGTCCTTGGTCGTCCCCAGTAGTTTTGGTCACCAAGAAAGACGGCACTATGAGATTTTGCGTGGACTATAGGAAGCTGAATGATGTCACCAAGAAAGACAGTTATCCCCTGCCCCGGATCGACGACACTTTGAACACTTTGGCCGGATCAAAGTGGTTCTCTACATTAGACCTGAAAAGTGGCTACTGGCAAGTAGAACTCCATAAAGACGATAAGGAGAAGACTGCTTTTTCAACCGGGAATGGGTTGTACCAATTCAAGGTCATGCCATTCGGCTTATGTAATGCTCCTGCCACCTTCGAGCGACTAATGGAGTTAGTGCTGAGAGGACTGACATGGGAAACATGCCTGGTGTATCTCGATGATGTCATGGTGATTGGAAGGACTTTCGATGAACACCTGTCGAATCTGAAGCAAGTTTTCTCCAGGCTGAGAGGTGCCAATCTGCAACTTAATCCCAAGAAATGCGTCCTCTTCCAGAAGAAAGTGAGTTTCCTCGGACATGTCGTTTCTGAGAAAGGGATAGAAACTGATCCAGAGAAAATAAAGGCAGTAAGAGACTGGCCTGTGCCGAGGAACAAACATGAGGTCAGAAGTTTTCTGGGACT
Organism: Tillus elongatus; assembly: GCA_964006375.1. NCBI lineage: Eukaryota > Metazoa > Arthropoda > Insecta > Coleoptera > Cleridae > Tillus > Tillus elongatus. Next base: position 21,142,903 of record OZ023263.1, on the reverse strand, counting down.
TTGCAGCTACTACCGACGCTTTGTGAAGTACTTCAGCAGCATTGCGAAACCTCTGCATAGCCTGACTGAAAATAAGGTCGAGTTCATCTGGTCACCAGATTGCCAAGAGTCTTTTAGAGAACTCAAACATCGTCTTCTTACTGCTCCTATACTGGCTTATCCTCAGGACGAAGGACTGTTCATACTGGACACCGATGCTTCCCAGTATGGCATTGGGGCAGTACTCTCGCAGCTCCAAGCCGGAGAAGAAGTTGTGATAGGCTACTTCAGCAAAACGTTCGGAAAAGCAGAAAGGAATTACTGTGTAACCCGGAAAGAACTGCTGGCAGTTGTAAGATCCATCGAACATTTCCACAGCTTCCTGTACGGAAGAACATTCCGCGTGAGGTCAGATCACTCTGCTCTGCAATGGCTTCTGAACTTTAGAAATCCCGAAGGACAGATAGCCCGATGGATAGAGAAACTGCAGAGCTACGACTTCCGGATTGAACATCGAAGAGGAAGAAGTCACGCCAATGCAGACAGCCTGTCAACAAGACCATGTTCAGTGCATGAATGTAAATTTTGCGAGCGACAAGAGAACAAAGAGATCGACAAAGTAACTCATCAGATCAAACAACTGGTGGCAGGACAGGAGAATAACACCGATCTAGACGTAAATCTGGAATACATCAGAGACGCACAGAAGACAGATCCAGACTTGAAAAATATTAGAGAATGGCTACAAAAGGGGAAAAGACCTGAGTGGCACGATGTGTCTCGGTTTGGGGCGGAGGTTAAAGGCTACTGGCTACAATGGGACTCATTGTGCCTAAAGAATGACATGATCACTCGAAAATGGGAAACTGCCGATGGTAGAGACTGTATATACCAGACCGTTGTGCCAAGTGAGTGCATAGACAGTGTTCTTCAAGAGTTACACAATAGTAGAAGTGGAGGCCACTTTGGGGTCAACAGGACTCTTGCCAGAGTGAGAGACCGCTTCTATTGGATAAACTGCCGAAGAAGCGTGGAAGAATGGTGCAAAACGTGTGACCAATGTGCTTCAAAGAAAGGACCAAAGACCCGATCCAGAGGAAAAATGATGCAGTACATCTCAGGTACACCGTGGGAGAGAGTTGCCGTAGACATCGCAGGACCTTTTCCCATCACAGAATCTGGGAACAGATACATAATGGTGGCGATGGACTATTTCTCGAAATGGCCTGAAGTTGCGCCGATCCCCAACCAAGAGGCAACGACCGTGGCAGAAGCCCTGATGGAAAATGTCATATCACGGCATGGCGTACCCTTGGAGATTCACACCGACCAGGGCCGTAATTTCGAATCAGAGGTCTGGAAGAGCCTAATGGACTTGCTAGGCATAAAGAAAACGAGAACAACGCCACTCCACCCTCAATCAGACGGCATGGTAGAACGGCATAACAGGACCATCAATCAGTATCTTGCTATGTTTGTTGACGAGAATCAGAGAACCTGGGACAAGCTGATACCTCTGTTCCTCCTAGCTTACAGAAGCTCTCAGCATGAATCTACCGGCTACACTCCATCCATGATGTTGACCGGCAGAGAGATGCGGCTACCAATCGACATGACGAGACCACCACCGAACGAGGACATAGCGGACCTAGCTACGTTACCTGAGTATGTCGCCGACCTAGAAGGAAAACTGCGCACTATACACAGATGTGTCAGAGATAGGCTCCTCTTAAGCAGTGACCGGATGAAGATGCGCTTGGATCGCAGAGCAACACCCCATACATTCAAGGAAGGTGATGCAGTGTGGCTGTACCAACCAACAAGGAGAAAGGGCCTCAGTCCCAAACTTCAGAAACCATGGGAAGGGCCATACTTGGTGACTAAGAAAATTAACGACCTAGTCTACAGAATCCAGCTGTCTCCAAGAACTAAACCCAAAGTTGTTCACATAGAGAGGTTGAGTCCCTATCGGGGCAACGAACCCCCAAGTTGGCGGCCGGTAAATACTGTTCGGGACGAACAGTCTTAAGGAGGGGGGCAGTGTTACAAAGCACTTCAATAGACGTAGGTGCGGTGTTGCCACATCTCCAGAATTTCCCCAACATCTGGGAATTTTTGCACAGTCTGGCAACACCGCCTCCCCACCCCCCTGGGGGTGCCTGGGGTGACCCCCCTCAGGCGAAGTCTCAACCCTCTAGGACCAGAAATAACGAAGTTACCAACTTGTACCCCGTCGGAACGGATAACTGAGGTCTGCACATTCCGAACATCCTGTATATACACCCTGTATACGCAGAGAACCCTTACACCCTGTATGCGCAGAGAGATCTTATAGTTCGAGAAACACCTCTTGTGTAACATAGGAGTGGTGACCACATTTGGATCATACTGTATATACATCCCCCTGTATACACACGGGACCGATCTGTATTCACAGAACCTTCTAGTAAAAGAAGGTCCTGGAACGTTCTGGAATGGAACGCTCTAGAAAGGAGGGGAAGGTACGGCGAGTATATAAAAGCGAAAGCAAGCCAGCCCAAGTTAGTTCAGTTCAGTAAGAGAATGTGGTAGTGACTTGAACAAGCAGTAATCAGTGTGAAGTGTTAGACTGTAGTATAGTAACTTGTGTGCAGATTAGTCATTGTAAGGCCAGTAAATTAAGTGTTTTGTGAGAGAGATATTCTAGAAATTTTATTGTATCCATATTTAGAGTGTAAATAAAGTTGTTTTGTTAAAATTTAAAGTCTCACTTATCCAGAACCCGGAGAAAACGCAACAATATGTTACATTACTCTTGTCTCAACAATGCCTTTCCTTTCCTTTAATCTCTACGGATACCTCGCAGGCATTGTTGTCAAGATTTAATTTTCTGACAATTATGCTTAACCTAAATACATGGTCAGTTTGACAGCTGCTAATCAAACATCTGTTTAAGAACTACTACGAAATACTTCTTATAAGCTATCATACATAAAATTCTTAACCTAGTCGTACACCGTTTTTGTCTTTACGAACTCACTCACATTAGGTCTCTCACTTTACACTCACTTTCTTGCCTAACAAACTATATTTCAATTATTTAATCACATCAAATTTTGCTTCAATTTCTCAACTCATATATACATACTTGGGGGTTAATTAGGTTTGTCTTTTTTAGTTTATACGAGGTCTTATTGTACGCCATTTGCGTTATATATATATAACGCAAATATATATATATATATATATATATATATATATATATATATATATATATATATATATATATATATATATATATATATGATGATGATGAAGGGCGGCCATTATGTGAACTTCTTAAGTTCACATAATGGCCGCCCTTCATCATCATATATATATATATATATATATATATATATATATATATATATATATATATATATATGATGATGAAGGGCGGCCATTATGTGAACTTCTTAAGTTCACATAATGGCCGCCCTTCATCATGACTGTTAAATATATATATATATATATATATATATATATATATATATATATATATATATATATATATATATATATATATATATGATGAAAGGCGGCCATTATGTGAACTTCTTAAGTTCACATAATGGCCGCCCTTCATCATGACTGTTAAAAATCGCCGATCTTTTACATTGATTTTTGTTCTTGAAGACAATTTTCTGGCATTATGCAGATGTAGTGTTGCATGACCCCTGGCACAATGGATGAAGTTGTGACCTGTTATTAACCTTCCTGTATAGTTTCGAGTTCAATTTTTTGAGAATTGTTTAAATGTATCCCCTCAGGATGACCTCTTGGAGTATCGAAACGCGTCGGGAGTAAAAGAAATCTGAAATAAATTTTGGTGCCTGGAGGAGAAGCCGTTACATTCAACGTTTAATGAAGATGATTTTGATCAGCGGCTGAAGTTTTGTGGAGTTATGACTGCACGATTAGCCGATAACCGGAACTTTCTGTTCAATATCTGTTTTTCAGACGAGTGTACGTTTTTATTAAATTCTTCAGTCAATCGTCATAATTGTCGTTATTGGGCAGATAATAATCCAAGAAATTTTCACGAAGTTCACACTCAAACTCCATAGAAATTGAATGTCTGGACTGGCATTTCTGGAGACCGTTTATTCGAACCAATTTTTCTTGATGGCAATTTGAGTGGCGAAACGTATTTGGAATGACTAGAAGATATCGTTTACCCTCTACTAATTGAAATTGTTGAAAATGATGATCGCTGTCAAGAAATCAATTAGTGTTTCAACAAGATGGAGCTCCTACGCATTTTTCACAACGTGTTAGGGAGTTTTTGAACAGAGAGTTTCCAGAACAATGGATTGGGCGTAGAGGTGCTATTGAGTGGCCCCCTAGATCACCGGATTTAACTCCTTTAGACTTCTTTCTATGGGGCCATTTAAAGAGAAGAATTAACGCAACAGAACCGGAGTCTCTGAAAGAATTACGGCGACGCATTGTTGAAGAATTCCGTCTAATAACTCCACAAATGCTCCAGAATATCAGAGCTCGTTTTGAACAGAATTTGTACTTTTGTATGGAAGCTGATGGTCAACAATTTGAACACTTACTTAACTGAATAAACATTGTTGAACGTTTGGTTTGTTTTTTAGTTTTTTTAACGAAAAATTGACTAATTAGTGCATTTCTTATCACAATGAATGAAATACGTTCTTGCAACCCCAACTGTGAATAATTTTTAAATGAGTTGATAAAACTTCAAAAAAAAATAGTGTGCTGAATTCAGAAAAGAAAGAGCTTTCAAATGATGTAACACTCCACCCATATTCGCTATTTAAAATATAAGGGTGGTTATCACCACCGTTAAGGGGTTGATGTGACAAAGTTGAGTTTTATGTGAAAACATGTCCCCTTCAATATTAAAATTGACGTGTTTCAACGTTTCTGAAAAAAAAGTTTCTGTGGATGCAAATCGGTCTGTTTCGTTTTCAATGTGCCAGCCTGTATATATATATATATATATATATATATATATATATATATATATATATATATATATATATATATATATATATATATATATATATATATATATATATGCTATTAAAAACATTTTAATGAAAATTCACTTCCATAACGCACTTGCTGCGTCCAGACTTTTTATATTGAAGTTTAGAATGGAGTGCAAAGTAAATAAATTACAACTTTGTTGCTTTTATTTTATGCTTCCAAGTCACAATAAATATTTTGTATAATTTAACACAGGAAAACCAACAACAATACGGTACCTTATCATCTGGGACAGTCTCAATTAAAAGGACGTTAACAAATTCCAAATGATTATGAAGAGTAATTCGGAATTACTCTCCAAGAATGCCGTTTAATTACAGTAAAATTATGTCCAGTAATTAAATAAGTGGGGGGCAAACTCAACAACAATTTATTTACTGCTACAGTATATTCTCCACACATATCCATTCTCATTAAGAAGTCGGCAGGGCAGGCCAAAGTGTAAGGGCGAGTCGGTTGTGTGTGGGGTGTGACTGCCACCTAAGGGGTTCCCCTACCAACCACTCTCATGATTGTGGCCTTTGTGAATGGCCATCTTTGTTATTCGGTGGCTGAAGCGTTTGAACGTTACCTGTAATTATGCTGTATGCTGTATTAATAATTTTCTAAGATCCGAAGCAGCACGTAGGCTACGATATAGATTTTTCATCATAACTTCAGTTTTCAGCGATTTTTGGTAGTAACAATTCGCTAATGAGGAGATCTACGTTTATGTATAGCATGTCCCAAAAGTTGCAAATCAAACATCATAGACTAGCTCAAGCCCTTTCAAAAAAACCCTTATGATCCTATCAAAAAGTTTACAGTTTTCAAGATATTGACGATTTTATGAAAAAAAAATAATTAAATTGTCAAATTTCAAGGCAACTTGCCCTCCATGATTCAGAAAAAACACTCCCGGAATGTGATTGTTGTGCATGTTAATCCTCAATAATGACTTTATCGAATTTATCTGAAATATTTTGTTTTAGTATTTAGAAAATCTGAAAAAAGAATAACAACGGACTTTTTCTTCCCCAATTGTTTTTTATTTTTCGAATAAACTTCCGTACAGAAAAAAAATATAATAAAATTTATTGGCTCATAATTTTAAAAACATCCCTGCTTTCTGGAGATTCTAAAATGGTATAAAACATTATCAATATCTCTGAAAAAAATCCACTGTCGATGATTGAAAGCACATTAGGAAGTGAAATCAAGTAGCTAATCAATAAATAAAAAGTTCCGGACGTAGCAAGTGCGTTATGCTGGTGAATTTTCATAAAAATGTTTTTAATAGCAAATATTGGTTGTTTTTTTTTAAGAAAGCAGGCATCAAATTTGGTTACCAGTATAACTTATATAGTAAAAACAATGTGCCATGTTTCATCAAAATAACTTTATTGTTTGAAAATGTACAAACATTTCCGAAAGTAAACTTAAAGTGTTCCGGAAAAAACTCGTTTCTTAGTCAACCTTATAGGTTAATAGCAAATTGAGCTATTTAAATATGAAGCATTTGATCAAAATTCGCTACCATAACGCACTTGTTCCATCCAGAAGTTCTTTTCTTACAAACATGCATTATATTTCGATGGAAAATGCTAAAATGCAATATCATAAGGCGTGTTTGATTAAAAAAAAAGTAAATTTGTATCACTAACGACTTATGGGCCAGCCTGTGATTGTAGAAATAATTTTCTAAGATGTAGCTCAAGACACCCTATAATTAATGTATCTATATTTTTTTTAATATCTTGTATAATAACGGATATATTGAACTTTATTGATTTTTTACGAAAATTCGACAAAAATTATATACCATTAAACGATAAACTCTATAGCTACTACCAAGCATCACAGAAAGGGTCTATTTAAAATGAATTTTCTGGAAATATTTTAGTAAAATGAAGGACAATGACGGTTGAAACTAAGACTTCAGGGTCTGTAAAACATTCTTCTTGAGACATTTTCTTTCCATAGCCCGTATTAGATCCAAGTTCTTTGCCTTACTATTGCCAATTTTGACGTTTTAAATCGCAACTTTGACGTTTTGAGGAAAACTCCATTTTTTTTCTTTAAATGCCTATGACTTTTTGTCTTTTGATCTACAGAGCTAAATTTTGGTAGGTAACTCACCTATAACGATATGAACGTACCAAATTTGGTTGCCCTTATTTTGTAAATTCTGGAGATATAATTTTTGTTTGAAAGAAAACACAAAATTTTTCGAGAAAACTTGGGCCGATTTTCCTAGATGACGAACCTATTCAAGCCACTTACAAAAGGAAGGTATTCACCAAATTTAATCAAAATCGGTCCATTATTTTTTGAGTTATCGGTGTGATACATACATACACACACACATATATATATATATATATATATATATATATATATATATATATATATATATATATATATATATATATATATATTGAAACTGACCCCGGATATGTGTTCTAGGGGGGGGGGGTCTAATTAGCGCTCATTTGAAGAAATTTTTTCAAAATTCAAAAGTCGGGATCTCCTCATTAGTGAATTTTTTTAAGAAAATTCATTAAAACAGATTGTGACATTAAAAAAATTATTTCGGCCAGTGTCAGTAAGGTTACTAATTTTTACTTGCCACACACTCGCTCGCTTCTCAGTAGATTTGTTCTCTATTGGACTTTGTTTTACTCTGGATTTTTTTATATTAACATAGTTGTAGAGTTGAATAAAAAGCCTTTTTTTTTCCAAACAAATGTTTTATTCCTTGTCCCGACGCGTTTCGACCCTTTTAACTAGTCATCCTCAGGGGTATCTAGTATTGTACAAAAGGCTTGTCAGAAAAACTTAGTCTTCTGGTAGGCTACTTCTGAGAGGGTACAATACAGAGTATAAAAGACAAAATGAGGCGACAAAAAGCTAACCTCAACACTAAGTCAAAAGTTAAAAGTTAAAACTGTCTAACTACAAAGCAATCAAAGATTACAAGTACACAGCCATACACTACTACATGCAATAAAAGCAAATACAAGTCAAATTGAACTGTAAGAAAAGTTAATTTGTCCTGAAATCTACAAACTCACAATAAATCTAAAACTAAAAACTCCTAAAAAGTCTTAAAAAAGTCCTAAAAAAGCTACCCCACTGAGCAAGGTAATATTGCATTAACATTGAAGAATCTTTTCCAAAGCAAGTGTAAGTTTGATAGATTACTTGCAGAAAGCCTCCTGCAAGTTTGTTGCAAATGGCAAATCTTCCCCCCAGTGACTTTACATATGTAAGTGTTTCTTTTGTAACCTTACTGCAAGTTTACTGTAGTGAGCTGTTACAAACTTTCTTTATACTTACAAATGTTACCTTACAGCAAGCTTTAATTTTAAAAGGGCCTAGCAAAGTTGTAAAATTTAAACTTACATTTGCAATTTATCTGCAACTTATCTGCAACTGTATATATCATATATACAGTGCAAGTTTGTAACTTGGAATAATTCCAATTAATCTACTTCAGCTTTTTTTCAAAAATGCTCGGAGTCAGATAATATTCTCGGTTACAATCTTTTCAAAAATGTATTATACAATTTGTGTCAAATGTCATTGATAATTTTAGTAAATGACAACCTTAGTTTTTTGTTGACTATTTTTTAAAGTACACATCAAGCGATACAAAATCACCAAATTTCAAATTTCGCTGTTGGCGTTTGTGTTGCTATGTTGCTATGTTGCTATTGGACGACGATGACATACGATGGAACATACACGATCATGAAAACGAAGGAAATTCAAATAAATGTTTAGAAATTAAAACAAACTTTCAGAAACATTACAATTGTAACTTTACGTGAGCTTACAAATGAAGAAAACCAACAAGCCGGCAAAGGATATATTATATTTGAAAGTTATGTTAAAGTTTCATTTGTAAGTTTGCATTGATTTTTTGGCTGCAGACATTTAGAAATGTTGCAAACTTAACTTGCTTAATGGTAAATTATCTAACGTTGCAGTAAGCATTTGTAAGTTACCATGCTTAGTGGGACCCTTTAGAAGGGTTCCAGAAATAGAATAGAAATTTCTTTAAATAATCGCTAACTGGGATCTGTATATCCGATCTCCAAGGTCCATTTGAATTTAAAGAATTAGTTTTTATAATATAGCTTACTAATAGTGTACAATTCTTATGAAAATTCACTACCGTAACGCACTTGCTGCTTCCCGAACTTTTTTACTTTTTTCTTGAAAATATACAGCTGGGTATAAGTTTTGTTAAAGCGCATTCTACATTTCCACGATTTTAAAATGAAATCTCCACACTTCCTTCCACCCACCTCAATTCAGCAGACGTAATCTCATTAAATGTTTCTTTGGGACTAGGTGCACTTCACCGAGCATGTGTTAGAGAAATTTGCTTTTCAGGTGCTTTATTGCGTCCTAAAGCACTTGCCGAAGCGTCGGTGGACGTCGGAAACGTGGAGAAACTTGTTTGCACCATCCTACTATGTTTATTTTTACGTATAACTCTATATTTTATTTACTTTACTTGGCGAGATGTATTCGGGTTTTAATGCGACTGTCGCTTACATCCTGATTTAACAAGTTCTTTGTCAATACTCATATGGAGTTCGTGTTTACATTAAATAAGGGATAGTCAGAGGTGTCTTGGAAATGTTCTGTTATATCTAAGAGGTATTTACTGAAGGTTTAACGGTCGGAAAATATGTTTTCAGTTGGAACTTTTTTTAGGAGAAGCTGAAGTAAATATTCCCTCTTCTTACGTAAGTTTTGTAAAATCTATATTAGGTTTACCTATACAGGGCGGAGCGCGAAGACCTTAGGGCAGCCCTAAATGGAAAAATAACCGTATATAAAATCTGAAAATTTATACATCAAGGTTTTAGATGATGACAAAAACTTCTAAAATATTGGCAACGCCATGACACTTCCGGTTATACAGGAAGTCGCCATTAATTTGCTTATTTTAAGTAGAACATGTAATTTTTTAAAATAATCAAATGCATCAAATTTTGAGTGATCTATTACTAACATACCATACCCTTAAAAGCCACCGTTTCAGAGATATCTTGATTTTTCTGAGTTTTTTTTTGGAAAATCATGTATGCACTGTAACAGCCATATATTTGCTAATGTTTAAGCTGGAGGGCTGAAACTTGTTTCTGGCAATGTGCTATGGCTTACAGTTTGTTTTGAGCAAAGAAGTTATAAAACAAATTATACTGAGTGTGGTTTTCCCTAGCGTTATTTTTATAGACTATATATATATATATATATATATATATATATATATATATATATATATATATATATATATATACAGGGTGCGAGATTTCGCTGGTAAAGCTAGACTGTGCATACACGAATGGCATTATCAGAGAATTCACTTCAGAAAATCACTAGGCAGCATATATTTCATAACCTTAAATTATTTCCAAATACACAGGCTGTTCCGTTTGAGCTGGCCACTCACCAACTTCGTTATTTTAAAAGGAATACCCTGTATATTTTCACATTTTCGGATTCATCGAGTGATTCTACGCCAAAAATGTATACGGTAGTATGAGCAGAAACCCATCCACTTTTGAGTTATTTCTTCTTTTACAAAAATAATTGCCTTTGCAGTCTTTATTTTACAAGTCTCTATTTTGGTAAGTGATAGAGAGAGGACCATCATTTTAGCAAAACAGGTGCGCACTACTATTGTGATTACCCTAATGTACACTAAAGCGTGCCTAGATATACAGTGCGTTCACAAAAGGGCATCCACTTCTGACAACTTCAACAATCAAAAATTTTTTTTTTTCAAATGGAACACCTTGTATATTATTATATAGTTGAACTGTAAATTTCATTATATTTCATCCTATGTATGCATACCTATACAAAAACTTAAAACATTTTGAGATATATGATGAAACAATATATTTATAATTAATTATACGGCTGTTCGTGTGTAGGAGCTAAGAAAGACCCAGTAAGCTAATGGACTTTGAATAATTTATTTAATCGATTTCCTGATAATCCACTCATATTTTGGAAATTATAAAATCAGAGACACACCTAATATACATTATATTTTTTATGAATTTTATGCAAAGTCTATGCAGTTAAAAGTATACATTTATCATTCTTGAAGGAATACCAACACATTTCATGAATATTCAACCTTTTACTTGGTTGTAGCCCTTTATTGTAAACAACACTGTACATCAACATTTTCCCCTTTAATCATGTAGACAGCTTTGCTTTACTTTTCGACGACAGACTTTACATATTACCTGCTCTTGTTTACAAAGTGTGCTTTGCTTAGAAATTTAAAAGTTGACAAACTCACCCGCGTCGCTATTTGACACTGTCAAAAAGTATTCTGTTAATTGTAGTTTAAAAAATCTTCCGAAAATAAAAAAATGAATTATTCTGAAGTCGAATTACAAGCTCTTAGGTTTGGACGAATGTGATAGTAATACATTATTAGCATCCATAATTTATCACCAACGTTTTCCTGACAAGTGATTGCCAACCAGAACGTCACACCCGTTTTTCCACTACAAGCAGTGTAAAATATTGCAATTATGACAGGGGCCCTTACAAAAACCATGAGCTAACGCAATTAGGTATAATTTTATCTGTGATTGGGGATCCACAAACCAGTACGAGAGGAATATCAAGACAACTTAATATAAGCGATTAATCAGTGAGAAAGGCTTTGAAAAGAAACCGTTACCATGCCTAACATGTCTCAAGGCAGCACGCTTTACAAGAGGCAGACTACAGGAATAGAGTGCAATTTTGTGAGTGGGCAGTAGAAATGATGGACAATGATCCCAATTTCTTTGAATATGTACTTTTCAGTGATGAAAGTTCATTTAGTAGTACCGGTAAGCCAACCAACACAATCTTCACTACTATGCAGATAGTAATCCCAATCTTAGGCATACTGTGGACAACCAACATCGATGGACTGTAAACGTATGGGCAGAATGTTTAGGACACTATGTCATTGGGCCATATTTATATGAAGGTACTCTGACAGGCCAAAGGTATTTTCATTTTTAGAAAATATTTTGCCTGATTTTTTAGATGACATGACATTAGAAACACTGCGACGATTGTGGTTCCAACAGAATGGCGCACCACCTCACACAACGTTACGTGCCCGAGATTGGCTCAATAATAATTTTCCTAATCGCTGGATTGGCCGCGGTGTCCAGTTCCCTGGCCAGCTCTGTCTTCCGACCTCACATCCTGTGATTTCTTTTTATGGGGGTATATTAAGGATCTTGTTTATGCCGTGCAACCAACCACTGCAGAGGACATGATTCTTAGAATTAAGGAAGCATTCAACTCAACAACACCAGCATTATTGCAAAATGTTAGAAACTCTTTTAGACGAAGAGCGCATTTATGTCTGCAGGAAACTGGACGTAACTTCGAACATCTTCTTTAGTTTAGTTTCATTAATATTTGTTATCTCATTGTTTATTATAGTCGTTCCAATCGTTTCTAAAGTTTTTAAGTTATTTTTTATTGTTATCTAATAGGACTATGCAAAATCTGTATTTAACGTATTATCTTTAAACTTTATGATATTATTTTTCAATAAACCGCTTAATAATGTTTCACGGGTTTTATTTGGTATTGTAAAGTATTCAAAGTCCAACTAATTAGCTTATACTGGGTCTTTCTTGGCTCCTACACACGAACAGCCGTATAATTCGTTCTAAATTTGTTGTTTTATCATATATCTCAAAATGTTTTAAGTTTTTGTATAGGTATGCATACATAGGATGAAAGGTAATGAAATTTCAAGTTCAACGATATAATAATATACAGGGTGTTCAATTTGAAAAAAAATAGTTTTTGATTGTTGACGTTGTCAGAACTGGATGCTCTTTTGTGAACGCACTGTATATCTAGTCACGCTTTAGTGTACATTAGGATAATTACAATAGTATTGCACACCTGCTTTGCTAAAATGATGGTCCTTTCTCTATCATCAAGATAGAGACTTGTAAAATAAAGACTGTAAAGGCCATTATTTTTGAAAAAGACTCAAAAATGGATGGGTTTCCGCTCATACTACCGTACATATTTTCGACGTAGAATCACTCGAGGAATTCGAAAATGTGAAAATATATAGGGTGTTCTATTTTAAATAAGGAACTTGGTGAGTGGCCAGCTCAAATGGAACATCCTGTGTATTCAGCCATAGTTTTAGGTTATGAAGTATATGCTGCCTAGTGATTTACGTAAGCGAATCTTCTGATAATGCCATTAGTATAAGGACAGTCTAGCTTTCCCTGCGAAATCTCGCACTCTGTATGTATGTATATATATTATTGCATGCACAGACATGGCTATATATTAAAAAAATGTTTTTAAAATAAACACATACCTGGAAGTAAAAATCCAATTTATTGTCCTAGCTATAGTCAGACACAGGTGGTAAATTGCAGCCTTTTATCCTACTGAACCTACAAATTAAAAACAATTAAATATAAATATATTCGTCAATGAATAGATTTTGACATAGTTTAAATTTATTAGTTAAGGCATAAAAAAACATTTTGTATCAGAAAACATTGAACAATTAAACTCACAATGAATGAACTGCTTAACAAAATACAAAGTGATATAAACCCGGTATAGACAGCTACAAACACAAACAAGCTGGTAAAAGACCAAATTTATAAACTGTCTTCGACAGAACAAAGTGAATTTAAATAGGAATGTGATTAGCGATTTTAACAAAATGTGTTAATATGTATAGAAAATAAGTAAAAATTTGTTAAGTATCAATTAGGGAAACTATGTGTTAGTAATTATTCTAGAAAAATAAGGTTTAATGTGTTAATGAATGATAGGTTATAAATTTTAAAACAAACACAATTTGACTTACATGTATAAAATCGGAATATTGAATTATATGCAGGAAATGACTTTCTTTTGACTAATGTAGTTAAATCATGTTATTGGCTTATCTGAAAACAGAAAATGGTGATTGGTAAATAAAAAGTTTAAATAAAAATTAACAACTGTGATTCGAAGTTACAAAACAAAAGATAAAAATTAGAACTTCCGAGAAGAAGAACGAGAAAAATGGGGAAGAAGACGCTGGTAGAAAGAAGAAGCTAGTAGATTGCAGCTAGAGAAAATGTTCAAAAAAGTTAATGTGCATGATTAAAAACTAGAGTGAAAGTATTTTATAGGTTATACCTACCAGCAAACAGCTATACAACAACTCCAATCAAGAATACTCGTACATAAATTGGGTAAAAACAGTGAATAAGCTAGAAGATTGACCCACGCCAAGCAGACTCAGGGGTAATGCATCAATAATTGTTAAAAAGTGTATTATATATTCAAAACAAGAAATGAACCTGTAAGTTTTATAAAGGAATAATATGTCAACGTCAATCCAAGAAGTTAAATGTCATTTGCAAAGGCAATCATACCAAAAGAAGAACTAAATATAAAATATTTATGAAGTACTTGTGAGAGTCACCAGAGGGCGATAAGTAAACGTAAGAAATTCAACCTTATTTCCTCCATTTTAATATTTTCGTTGCCAAGCAACAAAATTCACCTGAAACGACGTTACCATGGTGATAAATAATTGCCAATGAAACTATTCAGATCCGTCATAGCAAGTCATAACCTTTTTTTTTAAAACAAAGCATTGGAAATAAAATTCTCAATAATAAGTCATAATTGCATTAATAAAGCTGGCATATTTGTATCTTAAAATTAGTAATATACGGGATCCCAAGTAAGAATTTAAATTTATAAAATTAAGTCAATAACCAAACAAAAAAAGCTTTTTTGATAAAAATAATAATAATAAATATTTCAAATTTCAAATTATATATTGCTCATTATTTTATTTTCTGTAAATGTCACACATATCTGTCCATTGACCAATTCATCCTTTAGCAGTATATAAAAAGTTCAGCAAATATAATATATATGCAACAAGAGTAAGAATTTTCGACATTGGTGGACCCAACTATTAAACATTCCCTGTAGGTAAGAAGAGTATCAACAAAATAGCTGTGGCATAGTAAGTAGATCAAAAACCAGGTAGATATTTAATTTGATAAAATTATGTATATATATATATATATATATATATATATATATATATATATATATATATATATATATATATATATATATTTTCTTAATAAACTCATAATTTAATTCAGTATAATAATATTAAAAAAAAAACAAAAGGCGCCCAACAAAAACATAATAAAACAAATAACACAAATATCAACACCTATATTTAAATAAAAATACAGTAAAAATAATAAAACCAACAAAAACTTTAATAACACATTTATTTCAATATTACAATAAGCAATTTCAAAATTACAATAAAACACAATACACTATACAAAAATACAATATATAAAAACACCCTCACCCTTACATTACGCACCCCCCGAAACACAATAATATATATATATATATATATATATATATATATATATATATATATATATATATATATATATATATATATATATATAAACATCTTGATTCGATGTTTTCAGTAGTTAAGGACCAATTTGGCTTTGAAGAGTCCACAAACGTTATTAACAGAGACCCTAGGACTTGCAAATAGATGTCTACCCCAACACTGAATGCAATTCCCCCAGAGACTGCTTTTGCAACCAAATTCCCCAACACAGAGAAGCAGAACAGACTAGATTGCATTACATACATTTAGAAACTTTACAATTCTAATCGCCCACGCTAAAGGAAAATCATATTTGCATGCAAAGTCGTAGTTAATACAGTTTTTCTTACTCTATGCATTTCGTCAGGTTCGATTTATACGTGACTTGTGTGATAGATAGAAAAGCTATTGTAGTATGAATTATTATGTGCATATATAAAGAATACAAAAATGGTATAGCATACTTTTACCAGAATTCGTGAAAGTTAATGGTGGTTAATTTTTTAAGTTTTATTTCGTTTATTCTTTCGTTAATTAATCAACTGCTTAAGTTTACATTTTTTTCCTACTTGCATTGATTTCCATGCTGTTATAAAGAGGATACACAGACCGGTTTCGTCCTTGTTGGGACTCATCAGTAAGTCATACATGTAAGAAAATTAAAGAGAGTCTAAATAAGGTTTATTGAAGTATCATAATGGAATACTAATTCTTAGATACCCATGTACTCTGCACTCTAGCACGTCTCGCACCGTAAAGTAACATTACCGGCTGTGCGTTTAGGAAGAGGCGATGTTTCCAGCCTACATTCGGCCAACCTGACTTTAAGAGGTCCACCGACGTAACTCTAAAATTCATGTCGTCTAAGATAAATCAATCACAGCAATATAAACAAAACACTAGCCAGAGAGAGAATTAAGCTGCAACTTGCACTAGATCTAACTATATTCAGAAAATGGAAACAACATAAAATCCCCACCGTTGAAACTTAAACCACCACACGTATGCCCATACATCAACATATTTATTCGGGTGCACATCTTTCAAACATTGAGGTAACAGAGATCTACTTCCGCAAGTAAAACATGTGTGTAATATAAGGTGGCAGGATCATTGGAATAAGTTGAAAAGTAGCTGTAACAAGCACTTCAGTAGTATCATCCCTAATCTCAGAAAAAAGCCGATTTACAAAGAACTGTTGCTTCCTAGGTATTCGTCTACGACACTGGTGCTTTTAAGTCTCATTTGTATAAAATAAGAGTTGAAGAGAACCCGTTTTGGTCATGCGACAATACCAGCCCAGCTGATCTAAATCATTTGATTTTTTGCTGTATTATGCATCATGAACAAAGAAAAATATTATTTTGTAATTTGATAGAATACAATAATGTTTCCTTTACACTTGATGCGACATCACTTATGTATGAAGCTGTTTGTAATAAAAGTGTCATGGTAGCTTTCATGTGTTTTGTTAAAGACTCTAAGTTAGCAAGGTTTATATAGCTCTTAGTATATAGTCTTAAGGGATACTAAATAAACGTAGCAGTTTAATGTATAGTCAGAGAGATAAAAGTAAGTTCCTTTGTGTCTTTCCTTGTGTTAACCTATTTTGACCGTAGCCTCCCCAGTATGTTAAAAAGTCACCATGACAGGCTCCATTGGTGTGAAAAGTGTCCCAGTGTTTTTCCTGCAGCAACTTGTAGCGTAGATATGTGCATGTATATGTATGTGTGTGTATGTGCAAATGAAGAGATAATGTGCATTTTCGGTCCTGCACCTAGTGTTAAGTACTGGACGTATAAATCCTGTTGACGTGGGTGCGTATACATGAGTGTATATGCGCTCGCGTATGTGTGTGGGTGGATATGTATGTAAGCTTTAATTTTATTATCTATTTTTAGTAAACGGCAAGTGTAGAGGGAGATAAAAGAAAAAAGTTTAAGAGCTTGTTAGATTAACATTCTTAAGACAGGTTTTGCCATTGTGAAAAGCAAGGTCAGAAGCATCTTTGTTAATTTTGAAGATTGACAGTGACTGAATGAGCCAGTTCTCAAAGTCAAAACTTTAATTAAAATAAATAAATCTTTCAAACATAACAATCAAGTGTCTGCTCAAACACAACACCAACAAAAGCAGTAGGGAAACATAATAATTAAACAAAAATACATATTAAACGCACACCCCTACAGACTCAGATACATGCGCACAACAAAATTGAGGAATTTTTGACGAAGGATTGAAATAAACTCCAGCATCTATTAATCGGTGCGCTTCTTGTCTGGCCATTTGAATAATCTATAATTTAATTTTACTCTTGAAAAGAGAGAGTTCAATTTTTTTTAAGGATTCTGGGAGAACATTGTATATATTTGGAGCAGGGTAAGCACAAGATCGTTGTCCAATAGTTTTCTGCATAGCTAAGCACACTTGGAAAACCCAAATCACCACAACACATTAAAAAACCCTGACTATCGTTTCACTAACCAAGTTGGCGTCATCGGAGGATGAATAATTCTAAACATCTTATATCCACAACTTTATCTATATTCTTCTGCCGGTAGTCGGTCACAAACTAAGGTAGGTTCAACGACACAAAAATTTACATATTTCGTTTGGCGGAAAGATTTGAATTCTTTTATAATCTATCAGGCGTGCTTTTGCCGATGCCGGTATTTTTTGTAAAATAATCTATCAGGAGACTACTCGTAGCCGACGGAGCGTGATTCATACACTTTTTATTATTACTATATATAGCAATACATTTACTTTCGAAGGCGTTTAACTGTCATGGTTGTCTAACATTTTTTAGAATTAATTTTAGATTCTCCTCATTACCTTGGTTACTGTTATCCAAAATCTGTCGGGCGAAGGAAGACTCTATAGTACCGTATCTTAATTGTGCTAAATGTTCTTTGAATCTAGTTCCAATATATCTTTTTGTTTGTCCGACGTATTTAAAATCACAATATTAACAACTTATTTCATAAATTTCCGACATTTTGGGCGTTTATCTTTGTCTTTTGGGTTATATAGGAAGCTCTGTTTGTTAATTAATTTCTCCATAGGCAAGCAATGTATCCGTTATTTTCAGCCACGTTCTTAATATATTAATATATGTCAGCACAAAAAATGACCAGCCTGAATTTTTTTAGCAAACAGGTTAATTAATTTTCCTTTAGGTAAAAATAGATATATCAAAGAATTAAAATATAATATTGTTACGTTCCACAGGGTTCTGGATTCTTCATCTCTTCTTCGGGCCTCTTCATCTGTTTTTCTCATTTCTTTTTGGCTTCTTCGTCTCTTTTTCTCATTTCTTCTTTGACTTCCTCGTCTCTTTTTCTGACCTCCCCAACTCTTTTTCTCATTTCTTCTTTGGCCTCTCATCTCTTTTTCACATTTCTTCATCTTTTTTTCTGGCTTCTTTCATTTCTTGATCTCCTTTTCTCATTTCTTCTTTCGCTTCTTCATAGCTTCTTTAGCCTCTCATCCCTTTTTCTGGCTTCTTCTTTGATTTATTTAATCAATTCCAATAGCTGCATATGCGCTGTTGCGCTACGTGTCTTAGGCATAGACGTACTTAAAGTTGGTACACAGTTTATTCCGTTTCAAGAATACACCCAGTTATGACTTACTGTTGACACTGATCTTCCAGAGATTCTAGAAATTTTCACTTTGTTCAACGAATATTCTGGAAAATATTTCCGCTAGTAGCTTGAAAATCCCACTTCTGACACTAGTTGTTACGTTCTACGGGGTTCTAGATTCATTAACTAACAAAACACAGCTTTTAAAACTACTAATTTATTATTACCAACTATTTTCCAACACCAGTGTCAACTAAAATATTTCTCTTCTCTATTATTAAATGTCCATAGAACTATATTCCACTATCGCCTTCTATGATCGCTCTTATACACCAACACTTACCGTTGACTCGCTTAATACTCTATGTTCACTTTTTTACACCACCCTATTCAATACTGAACTAACTTACTCTGCGCACCGCTCGTCTATTTATACTGTCTATAGAGATTCTAGATCTTATACACTATTCTACACCTGTCATTTCTGGTCCGTTCTAGAAATATCGTTCCAGAGTATTCGCTGTTACCAACACACTACCATAGAAGTAACAAAGTTCCTAAACTTAATTCTCATAGACAAATGTGACAATAAGAACGTGGCCGAATATAACGCATACACTGTTTGCCTAGTGGATAAATTATTTAACAAACAGAAAACAAAGAAAATGTTTGAGGACTTTTAGAAGAGAGAAAGCCGAAAAAAATTTAGAGTTCATCACTAGGGTACATGTAACACCTGTTGAAAATAATCTTCAATATCCACTTCTGGATCACCCCCAACCTCTTATGGAAGCAGTCCGCCATACAACATCAAGCAATAATCCCATAGTTAATATGAGTATGCACCAATGCATAGTATACACTCTTCAGATGATCTAAATCAAAAGACTTTCTTAAGTATTTAAATTTGTAAGTTAAATACCTGAACTTACCGACTAACTCGTTAACATGGACATCCCATTTCAGATGGCGGCTGTCTATGACAACCCCAAGGTATTTAATCGTTGACTGGAAGACAGCGTCATGTCGCAGCCTTTATACATAAACCGTAGGTAAAGTCAGGCAGATGGGATTTGTGATGAGCATATGCAGAAAATTTTGTTTTATCCATGTTTATTGCTAAAAACTTTTCACTGAAATAATCCAGCAAAACGAGTAGTCCACATTGTATTGTTTTTCTTAAGGTTGTCCAACTACTACCTCTGTAAGAAACGACGGTATCATCCGCGAAGCTGGTAACTTCGCCTGATATAGGTAGTTCAAATAAACAGTTCATATATATGACAAACAGTAACGGCCCCAACACTGTCCCCTGCGGCACCACAAAACGTACACTTTTCATGCTACTGATTTTACCGTCTATGAGTTCCCTATCAGATAGGTAACTATCAAACAATTTAAGAGCAGTGCCTCTTACTCCAACGCTTTCCAAGGTCTCCAATAAATCTGGATGACTGACCGTATCAAACGCCTTGGCTAGATCAATGTAAATGCATATGGTTTTGCTTCATTTATCGCTTTGTACATTTTAGCTGTTAAATCAGCAATTGCATCCTGTGTACAGCGACCCTGTTGAAAACCACACTGATGTTGTGATATCAACTTGTACTTACAGACAAAGCTATATAATCTTTTTTTCAATACTTTTTTCAATGATCTTAGATTCAAGACCCGGGAAATCGATCTGTAATTGGAAATATCCAACCTATCTCCAGATTTGAAACCTGGCTTAATCACTGCTGTTTTCAGAATTTTGGGAAAAACACTGGTCTCTAAAAATAGACCAACTATGTATGTCATAGGCTCCACCAGATATTCTGAACAAGCTTTTATGCTATACGCACTAATATTGTCATTTCCTGGAGACTTGTTAATTTTTAGTCCAGCCATTATTTCCCCAATCTCCTCTTTCTCTGGTTTATCCCAATATATGTTCTTTTTGATAGCTTTATATGGTGCTTTTCCTCAGATCTATTAATTCGTTGCGTCAGTTTTACACCCACTTCTGCAAAATAACTGTTTTGTTGTCTGAAAATTGCAAATTTTGACGTTTCAAATCGCGACTTTGACGTTTCAAGAAGAAAAATGGTAAAATTTTCAAAATATTTTTTTCAGCTACTTCTTGACACTTTTGCGCCAAGAAAACTTAACCGTTGTATGTAATATTCAATTGGTTTTGTTACTTACACAATTTTTTTTTCTTGTGCTTTCCCCTGATCACCAGTGGCACCCAATTTTGTTTTTGCAGCCTATAACTTTTTTCTTTTAACTTAGTGATCTGAATTTTGGTGTGTAGGGTAAGTTTGATAGTAGAAACGTATAAGTCAAATTTTGTTGTCATAGCTCTGTTATTTTCGGAGATACAAAAATTTTCCGAAAGAAAACAGAAAATTTTTCCGGAAAAACTGGTCAGATTTTCCTGGCTAACGAACTTTTCCAAGCCACTTACAAAAGTAAGGTACGTACCAAATTTTATCATAATCGGCAAATTATTTTTTGAGTTATCGGTGTGATATATATATATATATATATATATATATATATATATACATATATATATATATATATATATATATATATATATATATATATATATATATATATATATATATAAACACAGATCTCCTCATTAGTGAATTTTTCGTTTTAAGAAAAAGTCGTTAAGAAAACCAAATTATCTATTGCGGAAAAAACTTCACTAACCCCGATTTTTAGTAAATTAAAAAAAAATCACTAATAGACAGGTATCGATGGTGAAACTTTGCAAAATTTTTTCAAATGAACGCCAATTTGGGCCCCTAGAACCTATATCCGGGATCAGTTTCGATTTTTATATGTTTATTTATATATATATATATATATATATATATATATATATATATATATATATATATATATATATATATATATATATATATATATACTATGCAAGGAGAAAGGTTAAGGGCAAGGTCGCAAGGAGATAACGGCATACACGTGTTTCAAGCTTATTGGCTATCATCAGTACGGTATAGCCAGGTGATGATGGGAATACTCTGGATGAAGAAGCAAAAATACACGGAGTCACAACAAGCAACCAGTGCACATGTCCAGCAACATTCAGAGACCCTAAATTCAAGGGCAACAACCAAAATTGCCACGGAGGCAAAGAAATCACCTGCGTGAGCATCCGGAGCCCAGGAGTCATACTATTTATAACAGGATTTTTAACACGGCATTTCTGTATACTATGCCGTGTTAAAAATCCTGATATATATATATATATATATATATATATATATATATATATATATATATATATATATATATATATATATATATATATATATATATATATATATATATCCAACCAATAACTAGTACGTAATTAACCGATTTTGGTGAAACTCGGCGAGTGCCTTTCTTTTATTAATATTTTGGACGAGTTCGTTAGCCAGGAAAATCGGACAAGGTTTTCGGGAAAAATTTTGAGTTTACTTTTGAAAAACAATTTTTTCTCCGAAAATTACAAAGCTATTTCGATGAAATTCGGTGGATATATTGCTTTGGGAAAGACCTAACCAAGTTTAGCTTTCTAGGTTTACACAAAATAGAGCTATTCAAATTTTAAACATTTATATTTAATATCACCGCCTTTTATTGCCATTGGTAAAGACTGGTTTATAGGTATATGAGATCTAGTATGTGTGAGTCGTTACCTAGCAACGGAACATTTGATATCATTGCGCAGGTCAGTTACATGCTGTAACTGACGTTAATCCTATATTATTAGATTGTTTATCTGTTTTCAATTTCAGTTGACAAATTATTTGTGTTATTTGGGAATTTTAATATACAAGTGCAAAGTATTCCTTTGCGATTTTATTAGTGTTAGTGGGTGGACTAAACACTGTTTGTGATGTTTGTCAACAGATATAAAAGATCGAAGTTTTACTAAAAGGGCTGATATGAAACAGGTTAGTTATTTTCTCTCTGATGCTTTGGCGGTAGTTTTAGTTAAGTTTATGGTTTAACGGTCCATAATTTTTAGCTAATTTTCGTACAAAAATTTGTCATTGAGGAGACCGCGACTTTAGAATTTTAAAAAGATTTCTTCAAATGAGCGCAAACTAGGCCCGTTAAAATCCATATCCTGGTTTACGTTCAGTTTTTATCTGTTTACATATATACAGAGTGAGTATTTCTACGGTAAAGCTCAATATAATAATTATTATACAAGAAACGAGAAAAAATTGTATAAGTTAATTATAGGGTGTCTTGAGCTGCATCTTATAAAATTATTTTGGCAATCACAAACTGGCCCATAAGTCGTTGGTGATCCCTACATTTTTTTTGGAACACCATTATTTTATTTTATTTTTTACCGAAATATATTTGTAAGAAAAAAAACGAGACGCAGGAAGTGCTTTTTGGTAGAAAATTTTCATTAAATGCTTCAAATTTCAATAACTCAATTTGCTATTAACCTAAGGTTTGTTGGATAGGAAACCAACATTTAAAATTTATTGTCGGAAAATTGTTGTACATTTTCAAACAATAAGTTATTTTGATAAAATATTGTTTCTACTATATAGGTTATGCCGGTAACCAAATTGATGACTGCTTGCATTAAAAAGACATATTTGCTATTCAAAGCATTTTTATAAAAATTCACCTCCATAACGCACTTGCTGCGTCTAGACTTCTTTAATTTCAGCATTCACTAACACTCGCTAAGCGAATGGCATCTAGTTCACCATATTGATATGCACAGTAGCGTACATTGGAGAAGCGTGATGACTTCTATACGAGCTCCTCAAGACTCCGGATTATTCCGGGTTGACCGGAGTGCCCTGGGGATGAACTGTCAGGTCTTATTACCTCCCTGCACGTGACCACCCCAAGAAAGCATCCAGTAGCCAGGGTAAACACCGTCTCCATGACTAATACTACAATATTGTCGTGTATTCCTACATAGTAGACGAGGGTGAGTGACGAGCGAGCGATCGCTCAAGAAAACATAATATCATCATATTAAATGTAAATACCTCAAATCAGGGAAAAGCTGCCATTATTGTTTATTGATCTGTAACAACGGAAGTTGCAAAAACATGCGTCATCTCGTCCCTGTATTATTGCTTTGTAAGTGGGTAATATGAGGTTTCAGCCATGGTTAATAGAGTGGAAAATGCAAGCTTGAAATGCGTTTAGTATCGGCATAGAAACAGCAGCGATGTGATGGTCTATCACGGATATGTAGATTGAGAATTATATGGGTTTTCGGGAATTTGCGTTTAAAAAGTTGCGACTTCTAACTGTTAAATGATTTTCTGCAAATGAGCGTAAGCTAGCATCATTATACCGATTTACTTTCAATAGTATATATATATATATATATATATATATATATATATATATATATATATATATATATATATATATATATATATATATATATATATATATATATATATATATATATGTATATATTGTAGTGCAGTTACTTAGCTTTAATTTAAGGTTACTTTAGGCCCACTCGCAATATTCCAACGGCTGTGTATAACGAAACAGTCTGAAGCTGACCTGAAACACCACTTTACATACGAATTAGCCCCATATTCCATAGCTTTATTCTCCTAACAGGGAATGCAAAGGGAACGAAATCATCGATCTTCTCTGCCTTAACTCCCCTATCAGAAAAAGTCGCTGTTGATCAAAGTGTCGTAAGAGAAGTTATTGTCAAACCCCAAAAACCGGCAGCGCTTAATCAACTTCATCTTCACTGGCCTAGGATCAAAACGAAGCAAGCTCCAGTGCACGCCGACTGCCATATTGTGAGGACAGCACTGCTGAAGAGCAAGGAGTACGAGCACGGCATAATCGCTGGAGAGGATGTCGACATCTTGGTGCTCCTTAATGGATTAGCCATAGTCATACAAAATGTTTTCTTCAAGAAAAGTGGTAGAGCTGGAACAGACTGTGAGTTTTAACATCATTCGTTCGAGGAGAGCTCTCATTCCCCACTGGAACAGAGTTGTTCCTTCACGCCTTCACTGGTTGCGATACCGTCGCTACCCTTTTCTGGCAAGGGAAAACAAAGATACTGGACGTCTTTTCAAAACAGCAAGACAAATTGACGCGGCTACCACGTTTCTCAACCACGACGCCACTCATTAGGACATAACCCCTGCTGGCAACAAATGTTTCATGGCGCTGTATGGTGGGAGAGAAGACGACTCTCTCCACGCCCTGCGTTAAGGTATATTTTTCCGATCTGCTGCCAATGCCAAAGTCCACCTCGTTGGTCTGACCCTAGCCGAAGAGGCTGCGACACAACATTCCTACAGAACCTACCACCAGGTGAAGAAGTGGTTGGGGGTAGAAAAAGAGCCCACAAAGATGCTATTTTCTCCTAATACCAGGAAAGCCTCTGGTCTTGACGAGATCTCACCAATTGTTCTCAAAAAATACGCACCAGAACTTGCCCCTGTCCCGACTCGTATATTTTAGACATCTTACAATAAAGGCATATTCCCTAGTAACTGGAAAACTGCTCGAGTACAACCCGTCCCCAAGAAAGGATCCAAAGCGCTTCCTAGTAACTACATGCCTATTTCTTTCCTTTCAGTCGTCTCTAAAGGGATGGAAAGGTATATAAACACCTAATTACTAAGATTTTTTGAAATACACAGTCTAATCCACGACAGGTAGTATGAATTCCGTCAGCGAAGATCAACTGTCGACCTTCTTTCCTTTGTCACCCATTCGTGGAACAAGTCTATGGAACTACACGATGAATCCCAGATTGTCGCTCTAGACACATCCAAAGCATTCGACCAGGTCTAGCACGCAGCGCTGATTAATAAACTTCCGGCCTATGGCCTACCACCAAAACTCTGTACCTGGACAACAAATTTCCTCTCCAACCTGAGAATTTCTGTTGCTGGATGGCCTTTCCTCTAAACTGTATCCAATTAATGCGGGAGTCCCTCAAGGTTCCGCTTTAGCCCCTACTTTGTTTCTTCTCCACATCAGTGTCCTCCTCTCTAGCTCATTCAACCCAGTTCACAGTTACGCGGACGACAGCACCCTCCACTCAAATATACAATATTCTAAGCCTGTCTCTTTAGCCCAATTAGATGAGGATCGCAGACTCATGGAGGGTTCTGTCTCTGTGGATCTTCAAAAAATATTAGACTGGAGAAGTAGAAATCTGGTACAATTCAACTCCACCAAATCTCAGTCCTGCTTTCTATCTCATAAGAGGTACACCATCCCTAGAATAATCACAATGAACAACCAAGTTATTGACCTGACTTGACCTCTCTCTCTCTTTTATAGATATCTGCACGGGCACTGCTCAGAGGAGCTTTCTTCCATAGTTCCTCCACCTGCTGCCCTCAACGGATCTACCAGGGGAACACAGCGAATGCAGCCTGTTACTGCCTTGGTCACTAGACATAGAACATCTTGTTATGCCTGCTCTTTTGTCCCGAGGACTTCCAAGTTGTGGAATTCCTTGCCGGTACATGTTTTTCCTTCTCCGAACCTCCAAACCTTCAAGTCCAGAATTGACAAGTTGTCTCTTTCCTCCTTGTCGACCCCCCACGCTACGATAGTATTTAGGCTGTAAGCCCTCGTGGTGTGTTGTTGAAACTTAAAAAAAAGTAATTAATGGTATATTTGCAATAGAGAATTCACTACAAGATAAAACTTAAACTTAGATGTAGGGATTTGATAACTGCGAATACTAAATTTAACAAATGTACCTACTCTAAAAGTTTCATTGTTACGTCAAAAAAAACAAGGGATTTTCAAGGTGTTTTCAGATCTGAATAGTAACAAAGCACAAAAGGCCTTTAAGTATAACTTTATAATACCATTAAAAAGCACCAACTCAACTGTATCATTATATTATTGTATGATAAAAAATATAATGGTTCAAGTATGTTACAAACGGTGTGAAACGTAGAGTATGTGAACAAATCGTAACTGTCACATCAGAAATTATATCTATTGTAAATCCATCATCTCTCTTGACAGATGGGGTGTTACGTTTCAGAGGGAGACGACGAAATGAATGCTTTCGTCGTGCTGCATCCGCTCCATTCTTGAAACATTTTAAAACGTTACCACAATCGTTCGGTGAATATCAAATGCGTTTAGCATAATATCATCTCATTCGGTCTATTCAGCTATGAAGGTATTCATAAGTAACATCAAGAGATATATAAGATGATTAATCTGATATTTACAGAAATGATCAACTCTTAAAGTTTTGATATTATCGTTTTGTTGCTTGTATGTTTCTCACCCCTTCATAGATAGCACGGGTTTTCATCAAAAATATCTACAGCTTAACCTACTAGTTTCCTTAAAAAACCAAAGAAATTGATATGCTGCAGCTACTTCCATTTTGAAACAAAGCTTTATATTTATAAGCAGTTTGTAACGGCTTGCAAATCTAAGATTATGGCACCGTTCGCATGACGGGTATTAAAACAAGTCAATACGCCACTCAATACAGTAGACACTACATTTCTGCAAAATGCTGATGATGATTGAGACTTTAGCCACATCATTATCATTCAGTAAACATGTTCTAAAAGACGTTTATTTGACATACGTCGAAAACAAACAACAAAAACGCGGAAGAAAAATATTAATTATCTGCTATTATCTGCAGTTTTATCGACTGTTTTTTACTAAATTGCTGTTAAGTTAAATCTGAGGTGCAGAGAAATCAGACAATCGCGACAATTAGATGCGCATGAAAGTAAATATATTATTAAACATTTAAATAACAAATTTCCGATGAATAGCACAGGTCCGGTTCTGTGTAGTTTGTTGTTATAATTGTTATATTCATAATTAGAGCCCCATTGGGAAGTGTATATACGCGGTCTTTTCAAAAGCAGGCAATGAAATTTTAATAACAAGGACTTTCGGGTGGTTTGTCGGTATATTTTAGCAGTATATTTCAGCAGAGGATGCTGAACGCGATTCTTTGTCAATTAACATATAAATCGGAGATCTAGTTGTTATTTGCTTAGCTTATTCATCCCTTTGATGACACCAACTTTATTTAAATATACAGTGTGTCCCCGGATCGACGCATGAATAGATGAATAAGATTATAATTTTTTGAGTTCAAACTTAATTTTCTGGGAATAAGCCCTACTTGGATAAAAAATGATTTGTGCCATAATTCTAATTTTCAAAAATTAAGTATGTCTTGGAAATTTATAACAATAAAAAACTAATTTTTTACACTAGTAAAGTGCGTTTTCTCTAGGAGATACGAAAAATGTTATTAAGAAAAGATGATTGGAAATAAAAACTGAGTGGGAAACTAAAATTTTAAAATCCAAAGCCTACTTTGGTATTTCGCATAATTTTCATTCCACGCATCCTCCTTATTGATGATATTAAACACAAGTTATTCAAAATAATAAGTTGTAGATGATCGCTTTCTTTTTATCCTTTTAGACATTTAGATAATTAAAGAAATGAGAATATTAAAATAAGGAAATACAAACATCAAAAAATGTTTTTTTTTCAATACTAACATTAACTGAAATATTGATTTATTCAATAAGTCCGCCTACTTTATTTGCACATTCTCAATTTGTTTCCGAAATTCAGTGAAAGCTTCTAATCTCCTCAGTCACAATAGAATTAGTCGCATTTGTAATGCGACTGTTCAATACTTTTACGTCATTTAGCTCATTTGAATATACTATTTGTTTTATCTGGCTCCAAAAATAAAAATCCATGATTGCTAGGTCCGGAGATCTTGGCGGCCACAAAATGGTACTAGCATTGGCCATGCACTTTTCTTGAAAAGTCTCATTCAGCCATCCACATACCCGAAATGTCGAGTGGGCAGGGCAAGCGTCGTGTTGAAAATATGAAAAAATCTTGGTTCGTATGGTAGTTCGTTCACAAACTGATGCAAAGTATTTAAATATAAATTTTGATTAACTTTTTCTCAATAAAATCCGACATAATACATATGAAATGGCGCACCAAACCTTAATGTTTAAAAAATACTGCCGTCGAGCATTTATTACATAATTTGGAATATTTTCAGACCAATATCGATAATTCTGTGATGAAGGTACACCGTTCGTTGTAAAAGTCGATTCATCTGAAAAAATGATATTTTTATAGAAATTTCTCACCTAAAGTGAGGTGAAATTCCCCTTCTTCACTTCTTCTAACGTGTGACGAAATCTAACTTTATATCGCTTTACCTTCTTTGCGTCATAAATGCATTGCAAATGTGATTTACTTATGGGTGTTTCCTAGTGCCGCTTTCTTAGTGACAGCTTGATTTTCGCGTAAGGAATCCATGTACCTACATCATCTCCATCAAGGTCCTTTTTTTTGGCATATTGCTTACAGTACCGTTAGTGACAACATTTTTAACCAGTCTGTATACTGTAGACTGGACCACAACTGTGTTTGGAAAATTCATACGAAATAGTCTTATAACCTCTGGAATAGGTAATTCACCAGTTCCATAACACTGAATTAGGTAGATCCATTCCCATATAGGCAGCATAACTTTTGTATATTTCACAGTTGAGTTTGGATCAGTTTTAGAGCACAGCTACGAAAATAATTACAGTTAACTATTTTTGACAACTCTCAAAACATTATTTTATTCGTTTTTCTTCCATACCATACTATTTGATATTAGATTTGCAAAATGTCAAAGTAGGCCTAGGATTTTAAAATCTTATATTAACACTAAGTTTTTCTTTCGGATCATCTTTTCTTAATAACATTTTTTTGTGTCTCCTAGAGAAAAGGGCCTTTGCTAGTGTAAAAAATTTGTTATTTGTAAATTTCCAAACCATATTACTTAATTTTTGGAAATTAAAATTGACTCAAATCATTTATTATCCAAGCAGGGCCTATTCCCAGAAAATTAAGTTTGAGCTCAAAAAAATTAGTCTTTTTCTTCTATTCATGCGTCGATCCGGGTCCACACTATATATATATATATATATATATATATATATATATATATATATATATATATATATATATATATATATATACCTGGTGTTTTTAGAAAATGGCTCATCCCAATAATAATAAACCCCACCACAAAATATGAATTACGAAACAGAATCACGGAAGCTATAAAGCGTATTAACCGAGTTTGCAGGCACGTTTCAAAAAGGTGTATAAAGTGCATTGAACAAAACGGTGGCCATATTGAACAATTTTCTATTTAGTGTATTTATATGTTTCAGTTTTATTATTTGTATTATCCGTTTCTAATTGTGTTGTTTTGTGAAGTTTAAGTTTCTATTTGTTATTGCCGGGTTTCGTTATTAAACTGTTTCATATAATATTACCTAGCATTATTACCTAATTAAGTATTGTAAATTAAATCACAACATTCTTTTATCGTGAATCATTACGGGAAATTATGTGAAAAGTAGGAGTCTATTGTTAGACTCTATGGCCTACTGCTTTTTGAACAATTTTTTTTTGTCATTTGTTTTCTGGTATTGGATTTCATAGCCTACTATCCTCAAAACGGTTTTTATCAAAATTGTCAGTGTAATTACAAGATTTCTCAAGCCTGTTGTACATCATTGGAAAGCTCTTTTCACAGGCTATCACGTGAGCAAAAAATCCAATATGGCTGCCATAATAAAAACAAATGTTGATACATGTAGCTTAAAAACAAATGACAATCCAAAGTTGAGAATAGCACAAAAAGATTACTATGTAAAAAGTGTCCTGATAATATGCAAGTCTTGGATATATCAGATCAACGCCTACTTTTTGTTTTTTCAAAACAACTCGAAAACGAAAAGAGGCAGGCGAAATACAAGTTATATTTGAAACGAGCATTAAATTCTACAAAACATTGCTAATTCCAGAGTCTCCCTATCTCTCATAATAACGGATATAGCAATACATTCACATCAAGTTTGGGACACACTGTACATATCTATTATGAGGGTGCCGAAAACAGTGATTTATTATTATTATTATAATATTACTTTTTTTTTCCTAAAAACGGTACTAACGCTTTCCCCCAGTTTTGACATTGAAAAATTACATTAGTAGGCCTTGGTCAGTTGACATAGGGAACAATTTTCACGGCATCTAAATACTTTTTTATCTTATATCCTTTGATCTTGTGTTCATCAAATTCGAATTATAGATACAAAAGTTACAGGCGCGTTTACCACTTACATGGGCCACACAGTACACAAACGACTAATTTCGATAAACTTGTCACTGGTCTTCTTTTCGTAAATAGGTTGAAAAAGTTGTGATTAAACTAGTTTTCCGGGAAATAGGTAAGCGTTCTTTCTACAAATTTTCGTGCCTTTAAAAACAGTAAAGTAATTTTAATGAAATTAGTAGAAAAATTGAAGTTTATAGCTGCTCTTCTTTATCTTCTTCGGGAAGGCAAGGTAGGGTAATTTGTTTTATTAGGAAATAAGCAACAATATCTTTTTAAGGTAAAGTATGTATATAAATCTTGGGTATTATTCTTATTCATCTAATTAGTGAATTTTTATTTAAAAAAAATCACTAATAGAGAGGTATCGATGGTGAGGCTTTGCAAAAATTCTTTCAAATGAGTGCAAACTAGGACCCCTAGAACCCATATCCGGGGTAAATTTTAGATTTTATATGTTTATATATATATATATATATATATATATATATATATATATATATATATATATATATATATATATATATATATATATATATATATATATATATATATATATATATATATATGTATCCGTCTGCTAATTCAAACAATAATCAACCGATTTCGATGAAACTTGGCAAGTGGCTTTCTTTTATTAATGTCTTGGATAAGTTCGTTAGCCAGAAAAATTGGACCGGGTTTTCCGGGAAAATTTTGAGTTTTCTTTCGAAAAAAATTTTTTCTCCAAAAGTGACAAAGCTGTTTTAATGAAATTTACTATATATGTTGCCTTGGGAGAGATCTTACTAAGTACTAAAATTCAACTTTCTAAGTTTATAAAAAATTGAGTTATTCAAATTTTAAATTTTCTTTCGAAAAAAATTTTTTCTCCGAAAAATACAAAGTTATTTTAATGAAATTTTGTGGATATCTTGCCTTACGAAAGACCTTACTACGTATTAAAACTAAACTCTCTAAGTTTATAGAACATTGAGTTATTTACATTTGAAGCATTTAATAAAAATTCACTACCATAACGCACTTGCTGCGTCCCGAGTTTTTTCTATATCGTATTGGGTAGTAAATTATTACTAGAGAGTGATAGAGAAGTAGTGAATCACAAACCAAATATAGGTTTAATGTAAATATAATCGTGCACATGTGAACTTACGAATACGGGGAGCGTAAGTCCATTAGCAGTTGGTGTTGTCTGCTATCGGATTCTCTTATACCACAGTGAACACATGTTGCTTTCATCACAACACCCTGGAATATGCGGATATGAAACTACATACAGTGGTCCAACAGTGCGTTCAAGTTCAATATCTCCATTATTATTCAATAATTTAAAAAAAGTGGAACAAAAGTTGCAACGTTTTAAAAGGGTTAAATATGTGCCAAAAATAGCAATTAAACTGGAACCATTGCATAAACTATTAAGAAAAAATCAAGAATTTATGTGGACAGAGGAATCGCAAAAATCATTTGATGAGATGAAAGAGACATTAGGTTCTCAACCAATATTGACAATCTTTGACCCAAATTTACCTATTTTTATTTACACAGATGCTAGTTTGCTAGGAGTAGGAGCTGTACTAAAACAACCCACAACCACCCTGTAATTGTGGAAATATTTTTTAAGATGTAGCTTAAGACACCCTACAATTAATGTATACAACTTTTTTTCGTAACTTGCATAATAACGGATATATTGCGCTTTAATGATTTTTTACGAAAATTCGACAAAAATGATATACCATTAAACGATAAAATCTATAGCCAACACTACTGCTAAAGCATCAGAGAAGGGGTGTATTTGAAATGAATTTTCTGGGAATATTTTAGTAAAATGAAAGACAATGACGATTGAAACTAAGAGTTCAGGCTTTGTAAAACATTATTCTTGAGACATTTTCCTTCCATAGATCATATTAATTTCAGGTTCATTGCCTAAATATTAACAATTTTGACGTTTAAAATCGCGACTTTGACGTTTTGAGGAAAACCCAAATTTATTTTTATTTAAATGCCTGTAACTTTTTTGTCCTTTAATCCACAGCGCTAAATTTTGGTAGGTAGCTTACCTATAATGATATAAACCCGTGTACCAAATTTCGTTGCCCTTACTTTGTTAATTCTGGTTGATATAAAAAAAATTCGATTTTTTTCGAAAGAAAACACAAAATTTTCCGGCAAAACCTTGGCGGATTTTCCTTGCTAACGAACTTATCCAAGCCACTCGCGAAAGGAAGGTACTCACCTAATTTTATCAAAATCGGTCCATTATTTTTTTAGTTATAGGTGTGACACATAAATATATAAACATATAAAGTCTGAAACCGACCTCGGATTTGGGTTCCAGGGGTCCTAAGTAGCATTTGAAGAAATTTTTTCAAAATTCAAAAGTCGAGATCTCCTCATTAGTGAATTTTCACTAAAAATCACTAAAAAAAGGAAAATTTGAATCACCAACGACTTGTGGGCCACCCTGTAATTGTGGAAATATTTTTTAAGATGTAGCTTAAGACACCCTACAATTAATGTATATAACTTTTTTTCGTAACTTGCATAATAACGGATATATTGCGCTTTAATGATTTTTTACGAAAATTCGACAAAAATGATATACCATTAAACGATAAACTCTATAGCCAACACTACTGCTAAAGCATCAGAGAAAGGGTCTATTTGAAATGAATTTTCTGGGAATATTTTCGTAAAATGAAGGACAATGACGATTGAAACTAAGAGCTCAGGCTTTGTAAAACATTATTCTTGAGACATTTTCCTTCCATAGATCATATTAATTTCAGGTTCATTGCCTAAATATTAACAATTTTGACGTTTAAAATCGCGACTTTGACGTTTTGAGGAAAACCCAAATTTATTTTTCTTTAAATGCCTGTAACGTTTTTGTCCTTTAACCTACAGCGTTAAATTTTGGTAGGTAGCTTACACATAATGATATAAACCCGTGTACCAAATTTAGTTGCCCTTACTTTGTTAATTCTGGAGATATTTATTTTTCCGATTTTTTTCGAAAGAAAACACGAAATTTTCCGGGAAAAACTCCGCGGATTTTCCTGGCTAACGAACTTATCCAAGCCACTCGCGAAAGGAAGGTACTCATCTAATATTATCAAAATCGGTCCATTATTTTTTTAGTTATAGGTGTGACACACACACACACACATATATATATATATATATATATATATATATATATATATATATATATATATATATATATATATATATATATATATATATATATATATATATAAACATATAAAGTCTGAAACCGACCTCGGATTTGGGTTCCAGGGGTCCTAAATAGCGCTCATTTGAAGAAATTTATTCAAAATTCAAAAGTCGAAATCTCCTCATTGGTGAATTTTTTTAAAGAAAATTCACTAAAATCAAGAACTGATGAAGAACTAGGGGACTTAACGTATTACTTATCACAATATGATTTTGAGGTCAAATATTCTCCTGGAAGGTATAACTTAGAGGTTGATTGCTTAAGCAGAAATCCGGTCCTAGAACCAAACGAGAATATCGAAGAACAGCTAAGAGTTGTAAATCTAATAAAACTGGAGGATATCTTGAAAGATCAAGAAAGAAATGAATATATACAAAACAAGAAATTCGAACTGATTTCTAAAAATAATGTCTACTATAAAAAAGTAAAGAAAAAAGAAAAAATAATATTGTCAGAAGAATTTAGCCAATAATTAATAAAAGGTGTTCGCGGACGCTACTGCCACATAGAATAATAAAAAATATTAAAAGCTTCTGTAAAGTTGTGAAATATGTATCAAAAATAAGTCCCGAGGACAAAAGAAGTTCGGTCTCATGTCACACTTTGGACCAGCTACAAAGCCTTTTGAAATAGTCTCCATAGACACAGTAGGAGGATTTGGAGGATCAAGATCTACAAAGAAAATTCCTCCACCTGCTTATCGACCATTTTACAAGGTACGCTTATATTCTGACGTCAAAAACGCAAAGTGCAAACGATTTCATAAAGCTTGTTGATAATACACAAGAAAAAAACAAAATTGGTCTAGTCTTAACAGATCAATACCCTGGAATAAACTCTAAGGAATTCAAAAACTAATTGCACGATCAGAATATACAACTAATATTCACAGCTGTAAATTCCCCCTTTTCAAATAATCTAAACGAACGCCTAAACCAAACTTTGATAAACAAAATTAGATGTAAAATCAACGAAAAAAATGAAAGAAAGTTAACTTGGACAACCATAACACACATGTGTACACATGCATACAATGATACTGAACACACTGTGACTGGATTTACACCATTGTACCTGATGGCACAGATGTTGCAATGTTGCCCAGTGAGCTAAAACGAAAAAATTCTGATTGGATTCAAGACAAAAAAATAGCACTGGAAAATACCACCAAATCACACAATTACAACAAAAAAATGTATGATAAAAATTGAATAAATTCTGACTTGAATGTGGGTGATATGGTGTTTGTTGAAAATGGAAACAAATTGAATAGGAAAAAGCTTGACGAGGTGAGAATAGGACCATATAAAATCATAGAGAAATTATCGAACTCAATTTACAAAATAAACACTAGTCATAGAAAATCGGAGTCAAACCTTTTCCACATTTCGAAGTTGATTCCTGTCCCTACACTTAAAGGAAAAAGAGAAGAAGAAGATTGTGGGGATAGTTATGTTATTTGAAACAACTTGTGTCGGTTTTCTCCTCCGAGGGGGGAGATGTAAAGGAAGAATATTCCCTTAGTTTTGAATGCAGAATCGCAACCGCGCCTTCCCGAGCGCCGGCTCAGTGGAACACAATAGCAAACACAAAAACTCAGGACGCAGCAAGTGCGTTATGGTAGTGAATTTTTATTAAATGCTTCAAATTTGAATAACTCAGTTTTCTATAAGCTTAGAAAGCTTAATTTTGGGTATGTAGCAAGGTATTTCCTAGGGCAAGATATCCACCAAATTTCATTGAAATAACTTTGTAATTTTTGGAGAAAAAAAATTTTTTAGAAAGAAAATTTAAAATTTGAATAACTCAATTTTATATAAACTGAGAAAGTTTAATTTTGGTACCTAGTAAGGTATCTCCCAAGGCAACATATGTAGTTAATTTCATTAAAACCGCTTTGTTATTTTCGGAGAAAAAAATTGTTTTTGAAAGAAAACTCAAAATTTTCCCGGAAAAACCCGTCAGATTTTCCTGGCTAACGAACTCATCCAAGCCATTGATAAAAGAAAGGCACTTGCCGAGTTTCATTGAAATCGGCTAATTATTTTTTCAGTTATCAGACGGATACATACATACATACATATATATATATATATATATATATATATATATATATATATATATATATATATATATATATATATGAACATAATATAAAAATTGAAACTGACCCCGGATATGGGTTCTAGTGGTCCTAAATCGCGCTCATTTGTAAAAATGTTTGCAAAGTCTCATCATCGATACCTATCTAGTAGTGAATTTTTTTAAATAAAAATTCACTAATAACATAATAATCAGCTACAGATGGCACACTGGTAAATAAAGTGGACAAAATATTTGTAGAAATTACTTGTTAGGGATTGGCACTGTAATAATTAGCATTAAATGTCGTTTCTTTTATTACAGAGAAACTCAGCGTTGTTTTGATTATTGGTGTCAATTCTCCAACTATATAAGATACAATATATATATATATATATATATATATATATATATATATATATATATATATATATATATATATATATATATATATATATATATATTAAATTGGGTACCTTTTATGTTCTCTTGCATTTTTGCATTTTCCACCGAATTGTAATACAAGCTTGTGATGAAAAAAAATTGAAAGCATTCATAGTTTTTGAGTTATTTCAACTGTTTTGTAATTTCTGGCACATATTAAAAATTATAATATGGCGTTTTTACCAATGGTCTGGAATCCAATGAAAATGACGCGTTTTCTTTTATATTGTCGGTCGAAAAAGTCGAGATGCCGTATACAGGCGCTCTCAAATAGTGTCTGAATTTGGAAAAATTCAAACCGCAGCAACTCAATTTTTACAAGTCGAACAGCCTGTATTTTGTGTTTCAGAAGTGAACGGCATGCTCCCTGCTACAAGTTTTTTATACAGACTTTAGTTTTGTAAATATTTACATTTATAATCGCATACTATGAATCATGTAGGGATCACTTCTAAATTTTCTTTGTTTTTTTGTTTGAAATTTTTAATGCAAAATTATATCTTTGCAGGTGGGCAAATAGCTTGAAGAGGTTCCTTGGCCAGGAAAATCGGACCAGTTTTTGTACTTTTTTCAAACAATAAAAATATTTTGATGAAATAGGGTACATTATTCTTTCTACTATACAGTTATTACTCCGTTATTGTTAGAGATAGGGAGACGGTTAAATATATATAATATATATATATATATATATATATATATATATATATATATATATATATATATATATATATATATATTGTATATTGTATATATATGTATCCGATTTTGATTAAATTTGGTGAATAAATTCCTTCTGCAAATGACTTTGATAAGTTACTTAGCCAAGAAAATCTGCCCAGGTTTTCCCGGAAAATGTTGTGTTTTCTTTCGAAAAAAATTTATATCTCCGAAATTAACAAAGTAAGGGCAACAATTTGGGACACGGGTTTATATCCTTATAGGTAACTTACCTACCAAAATTTAGCTATGTGGGTCAAAAGACAAAAAAGTTATAGGCATTTAAAGAAAAATAAATTGGTGTTTTCCTCAAAACGTCAAAGTTGCGATTTAAGACGTCAAAATCGGAAACATTTAGGCAAATAACTTAAATCTAATACGGGCTGTGGAAATCAAATGTCTCAAGAAGGATGTTTTACAAACCCTGAAGTCTTAGTTTCAACTGTTATCGTCCTTCATTTTACTAAAATATTTCCAGAAAATTCATTTCAAATAGACCCTTTCTCTGATGCTTGGCAGTAGCCTTAGCTATAGAGTTTATCGTTTAATGGTATATAATTTTTGTCGAATTTTCGTAAAAAATCAGTAAAGTTCAATATATCCGTTATTATACAAGATATGAATTTTTATATAAATATTAATTATAGGGTGTCTTGAGCTACATCTTAAATCACAATATTTTTTATCGTGAATCATTACGGGAAATTATGTTGAAGACTCCATGGCCTACTGCTTTTTGAACACTTTTTTTGGTCATTTGTTTTCTGGAATTGGATTTCATAGCCTACTATCCTCAAAACGGGTTTTCTCAAAATTGTCAGTGCAGTTACAATATTTCTCAAGCTCTTTTCACAGGCTATCACATGAGCAAAATATCCAATATGGCTGCCATAATAAAAATAAACGTTGATACCTGTAGCTCAAAAACAAATGACAATCCAAAGTTGAGAATAGCACAACAAGATTAGACTGTAAAAAGTGTCCTGATGATGTGCAAGTCTTAGACATGTCAGACCAACGCCTACTTAGATATTGAAGAAAAAATAAATCGACAAATTTTGTTTTTTTCAAAATAACTCGAAAACGAAAAAAAGGCAGGGCAAAATACAAGTCACATTGGGAACGATCATGAGATTCTACAAAACATTGGTAATTTAACCGTTTCCCTATCTCTAATAATAACGGAGATATATATTCCCATCCAGTTTGGGACACACTGTATAGGCTAAACCGGCAACCAAATTTGAGGCCTGCTTTCATTACAAAAAGATATAGTAATTTGCTTTTAAAATCATTTTTAAGAAAATTTACTGCCATAACGCATTTGCTGCGTCCAGACTTTTTAATTATGAGTCATTTCTTCGACCAATAAAACTACTGACAACTACTATCTAAGTAGGGTCTAAATCATCAAAGTTAGCTATGGAAGGAGCACTGGCTGTAGCCCTCTTTATTGTAATTAGTAATTAGTAACAAGAATATATCAAAGTGCCAATTCTAGGAAACTTAGCAAAATTTCTGTAACAAATTAGCGCCGTAAATTATAAGACTGGAAACGAATAACCAGTCAGAGTGCATCAGAGTTCGTTCAATTTCTCAGGTTAATTACTTTTTATTCTAATCAAGTTTGGGCTGTATCAAGCGTTCTTTCAGCGCATTTACGAGAGGCCATAGCTTAAGATTGGAGGTAGTTTATGGGGAGAGAACCCTTCTGTTGAATATTCCGTCTTCAAAATGTAATTATGTGGGTTGTAATGGAGGCCGTATTAAATGTTGCCAGCCGTTTAAAATTGTAAAATGTCATTTTTTATGAGAAGTGGTCTCCATTTGTCACTGGGAAATTGTCCTCATTTCTCTAGTGTGCTGGCTTTTAACCAAATGTTACACGTATAAAATTAAAACAATACACGTCCCTTTAAAGAGTTACCTGCAGTTTGAAACAAAATAAGAGTGTAGCTTAGTTGTTGCTAATGATATAGTCTCTTCATTGATTGTTGTTGCCCTAACTTGGTGAAACTGGTCCATACTACATACAGACTTGAAGACTACTTCTCTGGCTTCACTGTTGGGTTTCTCTAGGTGAATGGCATAGCCAGCGCGTAAGCTAACTGGAGCAAGTGGCCCTTACAAATTCTAGATGTTCTCGGATGTTCTTCAACGTTTCTGTGACCGAATTATCTCCAACTATATACTTCAGGTAGTTTCTTATTGGGATGAACTGATCTTGTATGGCCACCAAAAACTCCTCTGTCTATGAAAACATCTGTCTGGATGGCAACCAGTAGGTCGACGCCACTTTGTAGACATTTGCCTGGAAGGTCTCATTCAGATGTCGCCTACGAAGAGGCTTCTGTATCCAAGATTAAAGCTTGACCTCATCAGCGTAATGGTGACTTTGTATTTCACTTTCTTTTAATTGTATCGGTGTTGAATCATCTGCCTCGCGTATGGCATGGTGTAGTTCAGAACTAACCGTCCGCTGATGGAAATATGTACGTGGGTTCAATATCTGCTGGTCTAACTGTTTACCAATATCCAACACTCCTCTCTCATCTTGACGTCTAGGTAGAGTTACTCGCTCGATACCACTACGGGGATCATGCTTTTTTGATTTCGTTAGGAGTGTTCGCACTTTCCGTTGTAGATTTTGCCCGTTTTGCTCCAGTTTACAATCCCAAATAAATAGCTAAGTGCACAAAATGCATATGTATTAAGAGCTTTAGTTAGGTTCCTGCTGTTGAGGTGTGCTCGCCCCACCTGCTTTACTCTTTTCGTAAACTCATTTGTCAGATCGTTCTTTATTATGGAGTGGTTTATTCTTCTCGCCTGCTGTATTCCCATGTATTTAGAACACTCTTCTACATCCATCGAGGCAATTTGCTGGCCATTCTGCATCTCATATACATTTGGATGTATCTTCCCCCTGACTACACATAAGGTGTGACATTTGTCAAGCCTAAAGTACATGTCAATCTCTTTAGAAAACTCATTCACGATTTTAAGGAGTTGTTACAGGTGTTTTTTTATGGATGCCATTTACTTAAGATCATCTTATTATTATTGTTATCGCGTTTAGCCTGAAGGGCTTGACACTCTCTCAAAGGGAAACATTCACTCATCCCAGTTATCTCAGATACCAAAATGACTGAGCTCAGATGGAGCTCTTTCCAAGTTATCGGGCACTGAACGACACATTCTCATTTCCCAGGAATCTCCCCACGGCGTGGGCAGTTGCAAGTATTATCACCTTCTGCATAACCTTATAAAGATGATCTCTAAGGCCTAGTCTCTTAATCTTCTCTCGAAGATTCTTAGGAACCACACCAGTTGACGACATGACTATTGGAATCAGACACTATCTGCCCTCTACTGTATCTTTACTTGTATCTGGAGGTCTCTGTACTTAATGATCTTCTCTTTGTACCTTATCTTTAGATTATTAGCATTCGGAATGGTTACATAAACCAGCGTCACTTGGTTGAAGGACTTATCCACTATTATTATATCTGGCCTGTTGTGGGCAACTTGTTGGTCTGTGGGCACAGTCCGATCCCAGTACAACCTGTTTTTTGAGTTCTCTAGAACAGGCTCAGGAGTGTATCTATAGTAGGGCACCTTACTAAGGTTTTAAAGTTTCAGAGTCAGTTCTTGATGAAGTATTTTCGCAACTGCGTCATGCCTATATTTATACTCTGTTGCTGCAAATGCTTTACATCCTCCAGTGACGTGCTGGATAGTCTCTAATGATTAACGCCCAAATCTACATTTGTCATCTTGGACCGAGTTATTTTCAACTATATACTTCAGGTAGTTTCTTGTTGGGATGACCTGATGTTGTATGGCCAGCAAAAAACCCCCTGTCTCTGGAAACATTTGTCGGAACACCAACCAGTAGTTCGATATATGTGCTTGGGAGGTCTCATTCAGATGTCACCCATGCAAAGGTTTTTGCATCCGAGATTGTAGCTTGTTCTAATCAGTCCGATGGTGACTTTGTATTTCGCGTTATTTTAATTGTGCGCGGTGTTGAATGATCTGCAACGCATATGGCACGATGTAGTTCAGAGATAATTGCCCGCTGGTGGCAATATGTACGCAGGTTCAATATCTGCTGGTCTAACTGTTTACCAATACTTAACACTTCTCTTCCACCTTGGTGTCTAGGTAGGGTTACTCGCTCTATAGTACTACGGGGGCGAGGCTTGTTGGATTTTGTTAGGAGTGTTCCCACCTTCCGTTGTAGATTTTCGATATCCGTTTTACTCCAGTTTACAATGTGAAATCAATAGCTAAGTGCAGAAGATGTATATGTACTAAGAGCTTCAGTCAGATTCTTGCGCGTTAAGATGTGATCGCACCACCGGCTTTACTCCTTTCGTACTCATTTGTCAGATCGTTCTTCATTACCGAGTGGTTTAGTTTCGTCGTTTGCTGTATTCCCAGGTATTTATAACACTTTGGTACATCCATCGAAGCAATTTCTCGGCCTTTCTGTATTTCATATATATCCATATATACAACAGATGATTCAGCCTCATTTGCTCACTGTCATTGCTTTTTATACCGATCTCCAAGGTCCATTTAAATTTGTTGTTGTTCGCGATTACTTTGGCTGCGGATAATTATCCGTTAGCCCATTGTCCGAGTTAATTTTCCGGTCGAGCGTTAGGTCTTGCATTTCCGTATTTTTCTATACAATATTTAAAAATGTGGAACGCTTCACGATTGTGCGTGTCATCCTTGCAAAGGGGCCATGCTAATCTTCTCTGTATTGTTACAATTTTAGTGAATTTTTGCAGAAAAAAATTCACTAATGGGGAGCTCGGGACTTTTGAATTTTGAAAAGTTTTTGCAAATGAGCGCGAACTAGGACCTCTAGATCCCATATCATATATATATATATATATATATATATATATATATATATATATATATATATATATATATATATATATATATATGTATGTATGTATCACACCGATAACTTAAAAAATAATGGGCCGATTTTGATAAAATTTGGCATGTACCTTCCTTTTGTAAATGGCTTGGATAAGTTCTTTAGTCAGGAAAATCGGAAGAGGTTTTCCTGGAAAATTTTGAGTTTTCATTCGAAAAAAATGTTTATCCCAAGAAATAAAAAAGCTCGGGACGCAGCAAGTGCGTTATGGTAGTGAATTTTCATAGAAATGATCTAGCGCAAAATATTTTATTATAACTTTTTTTTCTTGTAACATAGAAATCTAAATTTTGGTGTATAGTTTACTTTTTCTATCGTAAACCTACCTACCAAATTTGGTTATCATAGATTTTTTATTTTTTAAGATAAAAATTTTTTTCAAATGAAAACTCAAAATTTTTTCAGAAAACCTCGTCCGATTTTTCTGATTAACGAACTTATCAAAGCAATTTACA
This sequence comes from Tillus elongatus, assembly GCA_964006375.1. Taxonomy (NCBI): domain Eukaryota; kingdom Metazoa; phylum Arthropoda; class Insecta; order Coleoptera; family Cleridae; genus Tillus; species Tillus elongatus. Next base: position 21,099,755 of record OZ023263.1, on the reverse strand, counting down.
AAAGGAAGGTACATGCCAAATTTTATTAAAATCGGCTTATTATTCTTTGAGATAAATTTTTTTTTCGAATGGAAACTCAAAATTTTCCGGAAAACCTCGTTCGATTTTCCTGACTAACAAACTTGTCAAAGCCATTTACAAAAGGAAGGTACATGTCAAATTTTATTAAAATCGGCTTATTACTTTTTGAGATAAGAATTTTTTTCGAATGAAAACTCAAAATTTTCCAGGAAAACCTCGTCCGATTTTCCTGACTAACGAACTTATCCAAGCCATTTACAAAAGAAAGGTACATGCCAAATTTTATGAAAATCGGCCCATTATTTTTTGAGTTATCGGTGTGATACATATATATATATATATATATATATATATATATATATATATATATATATATATATATATATATATATATATATATATATATATATATATATATATATATATATATATATATATATATATATATATATATATATATATATATATATATATATATATATATATATATATATATATATATATATATATATATATATATATATAAACATATAAAAACTGAAACTGACCCCGGATATGGGTTCTAGGGGTCCTAGTTCGCGCTCATTTGCAAAAATTTTTTCAAAATTCAAAAGTCGGGATCTCCCCATTAGTGAATTTTTTCTACGAAAATTCACTAACAAGCCATGATAACCAAATTTGGTAGGCAGGTTTACGATATAAAAAGTAAACCATAGACCAACACTTGGATTTATATGTTACAAGAGAAAAAGTTATAATAAAATATTTTGTGCCAGATCATTTCTATGAAAATTCACTACCATAACGCACTTGCTGCGTCCAGGCTTTTAGTATATGCACCGCCGAAGCGAGTACATTTAAATTTAAAGAATTAGTTTTAATATAATATCTTACTAATAGTGTACAATTATTATGAAAATTCACTACTATAACACACTTGCTGCGTCCCGAATTTTTTTAATTGTATGGTCCGAATACATAGTCCGAATATATAATTAGGATTTGGAGGCTCTCAAAGTAACCTTTACTATTTAAAGTGAAAATTGAGCTATTTACATTAGGGTAAAGAAATGTTTATGAAAATTCGCAACCATAACACACTTGCTACGTTCTGACTTCTGCTAATTCTATCAAATAGGCAGGTACATAATTTCCTTGCTCCCTCCTCTATCGCTCTTTCACTATTGTTTCCTTAAAACGGAAAGAAAACGTGTGTACCTATATAACATTTTTTAAAATCCTATGGCAGAGGCTAGACAGGAAACTTTGATCACTATTTGTAATAAAGACATTGTTCGGGACGGTCGACTTTACCGCAACTGGAATCTAGCAAAACGGCGCACACCACAAGAAAGAGTACGTAACGTAGATTTATAATCCGGAAAAAAATTTACGGAAAAACCAGAAATAACAGAATAATTGAGAAATGAAATTCCAAAAAATGCACCAATTTCACGTTTCGAACTGTCAATTTTCAGCAGCGTTGCCACATTGAATGAATGCACTGCCGGACAGTGTTTACTTACCAACCGGCCTGCCTGACCTGACCTTGACCTGACCTGACATTCCCCCAGTATCAAGTAAATAGCTTCGAAACTGACAACAACGCCTATCATGTCAACGAAACAACAGTCATAACCTCACATACAAAAATATACGTTTTTGTTGCAAATCGAAACGTTTTAATTGCGTTTATCATTGAAAGGTTATTGAAAACGAAATATACCACACTGTTTTACTTTATTAAGGTATGTACAACTGTTTTAGGCCATATTATAATCACGTTAAAATGTAGTTGCGGTAAAGTCGACCGTCACCACATTGTCAGCTAAATGTAATAATAACTATTTAATAATAATATTCAGTTGTCTTACATTTTTTCAACAGATTATTATTTCTGCATGTATATATTACTGAAAACACCTTTTATTTCAACTCCGGTATGGTCTAGTGGCTAGGATACCTGGCTTTCACCCAGGAGGCTCGGGTTCGATTCCCGGTACCGGAACTCACTTTTTTTACTTTTTTTTAAATTCCATACTACTAACTACATCAATTGTAATCCATACGTAATTTAACTAAAATATATAATTTACTATTTAAATTACAGAACTTAATATGTTAAACTGCGTATTATATACATGTATTGTTTAAAATTTACATTAGTGAGAGTTTGTTCTCTAATTTATTAATTAGTCCGACAAGATAAATGAAAAAATCTGGACTCAGCAAGTGCGTTATGGAAGTGAATTTTCATAAAAAATGTTTTTAATAGCCAATATGTCTCTTTAATGCAAGCAGGCATCAATTTGGTCACCAGTATAACCTATTGTTTTTGTCTGTTTACACATATACAGGATGACGCGTTTCGACGGCAAAGCTCAATATATCCGTTATTATACAAGATATGACAAAAAAGTATATACGGTAATTATATAGTATCTCGAGCTGCATCTTACAAACTTATTTTGACAATCACAGGTGGCCCATAAGTCGTTGGTGATACACACTTTCTTTTTTTAATAGAACACCCACTTATTTTATTGCATTTTTTTGTTTTCCATTGAATTATAATGCATCTTTGTGAGGAAAAAAGTTCGGGACGCAGCAAGTGCGGTATGGTAGTGAATTTTTATTAAATGGTTCAAACTTGGATAACTCAATTTTTAATAAACTTAGAAAGTTGAATTTTGGTGTGTAGTAAGGCCTTTCCCAAGGCAACGTATCCACCAAATTTCATTAAAATAGCTTTGTAATTTTTGGAGAAAAATTTTTTTTCCAAAAAAAACTTTAAATCTTCCAGGAAAACTTTGTCCGATTTTCCTAGACAACGAACTCATCCAAGCCATTAATAAAAGAAAGTTAGTTGCCAAATTTCATCGAAATCGGTTAATTATTTTTTGAGTTATCAGTTGGATATATATATATATATATATATATATATATATATATATATATATATATATATATATATATATATATATATATATTAATTGACACTGACCCCGGATATGGGTTCTAGAGGTCCTAGTTCGCGCTCATTTGAAAAAATGTTTGCAAAGTCTCGTCTCCTCGTTTTTGAGTTATTCCAATTGTTTTGCAACTTTTCACGTTTTTGGCACATATTTCAAACACACATCACAAATTGTGAAACGGCGTTTTTATCAATAGATAGTGGAGCCCCATGGAAATGACGCATTCAGAGAGCTTTTTGTTTGTATTACTCGTCGAAAAAATCGATCTGCCGTATACGAGAGCTTTTTGTTTGTATTACTCGTCGAAAAAATCGATCTGCCGTATACGGGCACGCTCCAATAATGGCTGAATCTTAAAAGTTTTCGCTGAAATGTTTTTAGTGTTTCTGTGGAACTTATTTTTGTGATATGTTGGTAATTAATAATAAATGTTTAGTACGTTATTGTAAAAAAAGTGGTCGAATTTGTGTGAAAAATATAATTTAGAGTAACATTACTGAAATCAATTTCTGTAAAATAAATGTGTGCAAATTTTCAGATTTTTTTTCAATTTTGGTCCTTAAGTTGTTTGTGAATAATTATATCCTGGCAGGTGTGTAAACAGCTTAAAGAGGTTCGTTGGCCCGGAAAATCGGACTAGTTTTTTTCTGGAATTTTAAAGTTTATTTTGGGAATATGTTTGTACTTTTTGAAACAACAAAGCTATTTTAATGACATATGGTACATTTTTACTACTATATAAGTTATACTGCTAACCAAATGTCCATTTAAAAACAATACATATTTGATATTAAAAGCATTTTTACGAAAATTCGCTACCATAACGCACTTGCTGCGTCCAGACTTTTAAAAAGGGATGCAGGGTGTTGCGCATAAGAACAGTGTTTTGAAAATAACAGGAGTAACAAAAGTTCTACAATTAAATTCCTCATATTAAGTCCGCCAATACGTTAAAAAATTGACATTTTAAGGGTGCATCACCCCTAATCAACGTTTTAAAATGCCTCAATTGAATTCTACTTACCATCGATTAATACTCTTGGTATACTCAGAATGTGCATCAAATTTGATTTCTCTGAGTTAAAGTAATACGCAGATATTGTTTTTTTGTCTAAATTGAAAACCCCACTTTAAAGGCCTACATTTTCTCAGTGGTGCAACTTAGTATAGGGGTAAGTTGCGTTAAATGACCATATTTTAGGTTTACTACATGTCCCTGCTCTGTGTCGGTTCTTATGCGAGACACCCTGTGTACATTTTTTGAATGACACTGAAATTAAGGAAATGCAAAGCTATTAAATATTTGATTTATCCTCAAAATTTTCCTCCATTTTTTTTATTTCAACAACACACCACGAGGGCTCACAGCCTAAATACTATCGTACCGTAGGTGTCGACAAGGAGGCAAGAGGCAACTTGTTAATCCTGGACTTGAAGGTTTGGAGGTTCGGAAGAGAAAAAATATTTCCATGTCAACTTGGATGATTTGGGTGACCTTTTGTGAGATATCAGAGGGGTCAGGATGAGAGAAGCAGACAGACGCCCATGGAAATGAGGAAAAGTAATCCCACATTTCGTGATACGTGGGTGTGATGACTGTGTGACCTCGGATTGCATTGCATAGGAAGCAGTGACCATGCCGTGGTTTGAGCGACCAAACATTCAGGTTTTGTAGTTTTGTGACCTCGGAGGAAGGATATTTAGAAATCAGATGGTCGGTTTTTTTCAGAAAGGTAGTCGAAGAGCTGGACAAAGTTGTTGTCAGAAGGTGACCGGTAAATGCAATAGATGAATTTAGTTGCAGCCCTAAGAGAGAGTTTCATCCAAAGTATGTCTTTTCTTCCAGCTTCCAAATTGGGGAGTCTGGTGCAGGGTAGATTGCTACGGACGAATGCGCAATCTGAAAGAAGTAAGGAGCTCATACCCCGGAAAATTAAGGTGATTAGTGGCTGTTTTGGCACTGATTTGGGTTTCGGTGAGGAAGAGGAGTTGGGGCCTATTAGCCTGGAGGAAATGGTGGACGGAGTTCAGGTTAGAATTTAGGCCACATATATTCGAGAAGGATATGCTAAATCTTGATGCCGGCGCTTCCTGCACACTCCTCTCCCGGAGATCCGAATGGAGGGGTATTTTATTTCCGAAATCTTTGGTACAAGGAGGAGTTTTGTTGAACTGGCCTTGTATATATTTTCGTATAAGCAACAACTAGCCATATATATATATATATATATATATATATATATATATATATATATATATATATATATATATATATTGGAATTTGAATTTTTATCACTCACCCTTGTCTAGGTTACCATCATTCTAGTGGTTACACACACCTGTAAACCCACGTTTAGATACTTAATTTTGCACATTGTCAACACGACGCTTGCTCTTCCAGCAAATGCGTTATGGTAGCGAATTTTCATTAAATGCTTGAAATTTGCATAGCTTAATTTTCTACTAACCTATAAGGTTCGTTGGCCGGGAAACCAGTTTTTTCGGGAACATTTTAAGTTTATTTTAATATTCCATAAAGTACGCTATTTAGGTATAGGACATAGTTAATAGAAGTTGCAGAGATATGTATGTAGAATGCTTTGGAATAGAAATATATAGGGTGTTACATTTGAAAAAATCAAGTTAGACCCGCTTGAATTTACATATTTTGTCAGGCTATAAACACACACCATGTATAAAAAAATAGATTTTCATTCCAATTATTTTGAAGACATAGTTAGCAGCAATCTGTTGCCTAAAAACATGTCTTCTAGATTTACACATTGCAAAGATACATCAAATTATAAAAAGAGCTGCGATAACGAATATTTTTCTAAAATCGCGAATATTTCAAAAAGTAATAACACTAGGTGTAGAGAGCACTGAATAAAATATATTCCAAAGTAGATCACCATTCTGAAAATGCAAAAATATACCGGGTATTTCATTCAAAATAACGAAGTTGGTGACGACCTCCGGTATAACCTAGTGCAACTATTTTAGTCTGAATGAGAATTTCTTATAATGGCCGAATACGAATTTTCAGCTCTCAAATCGGATGAGAAGGTCATAAAATTCTAATGAGAGCTTCTCAGCAATCGCCCTGTATATATATATATATATATATATATATATATATATATATATATATATATATATATATATATATATATATATATATATATGTATATAAATTTGAACTGTCCCTGGACATGGGTTCTAGGAACCTACTTTGCCCACATTTGAGGAAAGTTTTTCAAAATTCTGGATCTCGTCATTTCTGAATTTCATAAATATATATATATATATATATATATATATATATATATATATATATATATATATATATATATATATATATATATATATATATATATATATATATAAACAAAGCTCCCGTACAAAGCTAGACATCGCGGCATGGAAACAGGTAGTTTCATAGATACAGCCATGCTAAAACAATTGTATTATGTTTTGCAGAACTGACAGACGCGTCTCGATTCGTTGCTCTGAAACATGTAGTTTCATTAAAACATAGCCCTTATCGGTTGTCTTTTGTCATAGTACACGTTTCAGTGTCTATTAGAGGCTAAAACTATTCATAGATCGTTACAAAAGGAAAGTTGGATGTGTTCGGAGAACTCGTATCCTCAAAATGTCACTTGGTGACAGGAGGTAATAGAATTCTAACTTCTAATGTAAACAATATACCTACCTACTAGTTGTAAGTCTATACTCACAAATCTACCTAATGACTCAACAAAGAGTCGCATGGGACACGGGATAGCATTCGTATCGTCATTATTAATTAACTAAGAGATCTGGGTCGCATTTGACGTTGCCAAATTCTTAATTCAAATTATTTGACCATCCTGATCAATGTTACTAGAATCAGATCAAGTTCATCTATTAACTCTGATGATGTTATATCTTGGAAGACCAAGGAAATTCCGGGAAAATGTGGTTGATAAAGTCTGAAAGTTACAATTAAATGAAAAAAGCTGCTGGAGACAAAAAGTCTAAAGTGTTTAAATCTGGCCACTTTTCAGGCTATTATATTGCTCCGCAATTCGATATTGGGTTGGCTGAAACGAAATCATCCAAGCGATTAACAAGCAAAATTACCTGCGACGTTTATAATTTGGCAGGTACGTTTCTACCTGTAAATAGCTTAAAAACGTCGGTTAGGCTGCCCGACCGGATCAGATTTTCCGGATTTTTTTTTCGGAAACCTTTTGTAATTTTGATGAAATTTGTAACAATATATATATATATATATATATATATATATATATATATATATATATATATATATATATATATATATATATATATATATATATATATATATATATATAGGGTCATTGATGGTCGAGGGTAGGTTAGACGTTTAAGGAAAACGAGACATAGAATTAATCTGAAAATTTGGATACTGCCATAAATAGGCACGGCCTGTCTTTCTAAAGTATTTTCATTTTGGCGGTGTAGCCGCTTCTACTCAAAAGTAGTAACAAATTTCTTATTTTGAATAAGACACCCTGTATATTATTTTATTTTTAGAATTGAAATTTATTTTTGATCATTTTTTCTTAATATCTTCCTATACCTATCTGCACCGGTTTTCGAGATAATACTTATTTAAATTTTTTTCTCAGAGAAATGGTACCACTAAAACTTTAATTTAGCTGCTATTTTAAGACTTAGAAGGCTGGGCATAGTTTGCAAAAGCCTTGTATTTAATATATACCTAAATAAATTTATTTGATGGTATACAGAGTGGTTTAAATGGATGATTTTAACGTGACACACAAAAAAGCCAAAACTTAATTTAAAAAAAAAAATAGGACACCTTGTTTATTATTTAAAATTCTGAAAGGTAATTAAATTTCCTTCCAGTTGATGCACCATAGTGGTATACATAACACGTCAAGTTTTCGAAATGATCGCAATAATTATTAAAATACACATTATCTTCAAATAATTTGTATTAGTTGGTCATGGAACGCCATGTGATCTGACAATTGCTTAATTGTTTACTGTGTTTGACAGACGCCGAAGTTTTAAGATTCATTTGCTGTTTTCCACTTAATATTTATTTGAAAACAAGTTAACCTTGAGCGAAATAATTACTCAAATGAAGTTGTGATGACACTATTTATTCTTCACGGACAATGTGACAAAATTGTAGCAAGAACATGTAGAAAATTCAATGAAATGTACACTGAATTGCAACCAATGAATGAAAGAAAGTTTATACGAATACAAGATAATTTTATCAATTCTTATTTATTATTGAATTCTAATCATTTTACAATAAATTCTCAAAATATCCGCCATTGACTTCTAATCCAGGGATGTACACCATCAGTCATTCATGCAGTTCTTTAGCATCTAGTTGGTCAATGCAATTGGTCACACGCAGACGTAGCTCCTCTTCAGTGTTCACCGGTGTCCGGTATACCTTCTGTTTTAAATTACCCCAAAGGTAGAAATCGAGGGGTGTTAGGTCGGGGGACTTTGCAGGCCAATCCCATGGGCCCAAACGCCTAAAACAGTGGTCATCAAATATCTGAAACAGCTCACGTGTTACCTCTTGTGTGCAATGTGCGGGTGCTCCATCTAACTGGAACCAAGAAGTACGAAAATCTTCTAATGCTAAATTTTCCAAAAAATTTGATACTACTGGCCTTACAATGTGGAGGTATTGATTGCTATTTAATGGCTCACAGTAAATGTAAAATCTTATTTGGCTGTCTTTTAATAGGCAAAAAACAATAAAACTGAATTTTTCTTGAAAGCGCCTCTGCTTGACCATGCGTGGATTTTGATCGGCACAAAAATGTATATTCGATTTTTATTATTTTACTCAAAAATTTAGGATCCTCTTGAATGCGTATTAGGGGCACTGCGTAATAAGTTACGCAGTGCAATATATATATATATATATATATATATATATATATATATATATATATGTATATATATATATATATATATATATATATATATATATATATATATATATATATATGTATATATATATATATATATATATATATATATATATATATATATATATATATATATATATATATATATATATATATATATATGTCGGAAGTTGTACGTAACGCCTGCGTGTTGAGTTTCTATCGGTTTACAGTTGTTTGATTGGCTGTGTTTTCGGTCTGTGTCGATTGTATTGATTTCCTGGCATGATAATTTGTCCATTTGTATGGCTTTTATTAAGTTGTGTTTAAATGTTTGTACTTGGATTTGTTCTGGGATAAATTGTTTCTTATTCTTTGTTTGTTGAAAGTAGTATTTTAACATTTAAACAAAACTTAATAAAAGCCATACAAATAAGACAATTTCTCATACCACAATAATGAAAACAGGAAACCAATACAATTGACACAGACCGAAAACGCAGCCAATTAAACAACTGTAAACCGAAAAATAGAAGCTCAACACGTAGGCGTCACGTACAACTTCAGACATAGAATACCCAGAAACGATCACAGTCAGTGCGTGTTGATGATGAACCAGGAAGGTTCGAAACTGCAGTCCACGTAAGCAAATAAAAATCATTAAATTACAGCAAACAAATAAAGTATATATATATATATATATATATATATATATATATATATATATATATATATATATATATATATATATAATTAATATTATTATGTTTGTATTATTCGTGTTTCCATTATCTGTGTTGCCCCCCCCCCATTAGTTCGGATGATCGAGAGTATACTCCATATTATACAAAAACTCTAGTTTTATTTTTTGGTACCTTAACCCAGAATATTCTCTCTTTTGTCATGAAATGAAATACATTATTAATTTTTATTATGCAATTTTCTAAATCTTATGCTCCCTCCTCCTGAAAGAAAAATGGAAATGTATAAAACTCATTTTTTATAAAACCAGAAATATATATATATATATATATATATATATATATATATATATATATATATATATATATATATATATATATATATATATATATATATATATATATATATATATATATACATATATACATCGACTGACGATGTCTCAAAAGAGCGAAACCTGTTGCAGAGAAGAAAGCAAGCACTTGTGAAGCCAGAGAAGAACTCTCTATATTTGTATTTAGTATAAATCAGTTTCACAAAGTAAGAGCAACAACAATTGCAGTGCACATGACAAGAGTTCGTTAGGTCACCTCTAATTACATGCCTATTTATTTCCAGGACGCCTCGAATATAAACCAATTAAAAATACTTATTACTTAAACATAATGAAAATAAACAAACTGAATTATTCGAAAACGGGAGCTTCTAAATAAGACGTTTATGTAGTCAACACCTTATATTGTTTACGAAAGAGATAAAACTCTCTGTGCCCTCATAAAATACCTTATCCTAACATTAAACTATGAAACGTCTTCTGCAGACTGTTTTATTTCTTAAGTGATTAATTACTGCATTATTTAGATTGGGGAGATTTAACGTTTTACGAATAATGTACAACCTGAGACGAGAAACAAAGCTAGTTGTTCCGTGAATAAACTTTAGGCCGATGAAACCCTGCAAACAAGAGGAAAGCCATATGTTATATACAGGGCGATTTACATAGGATTTCAACAAACTATATATTTTTAGTGAATTGTATATATATATATATATATATATATATATATATATATATATATATATATATATATATATATATATATATACTAGCAGGTATATCCGGTAGTACATGTTAATTGTCTAACGTCTTTACTCTTTACATAAACGAATTTTGAGTTACAATGGATTTTTTGCGCATATTTTAACGAAATGAAGGAAAGTAACGACTTAGACACATATCTAGGAGCTTGTTAATCATTTCGTGTCGCATTTTTCACTGACATTTATACTCCTACCATATTTATCAATTTTGACGTTTTAACTCTCTTGAATCAGATTTAATTAATTAAAAATTAAATTACCTCTAACTTTTTTGTATTTCAATATGGATATCTCAATTTCCTTAATGACATAAACCAGCGTACCAAATTTGGTTGCCATTACTTTGTTATTTCCGGAAAGAAAACACAAAATTTTCCGGGAAAACCTGGGCAATTTTCCTTACTAACGAACTTATCCGAGCCATTTTCAAAAGGAAGGTATGAATCAAATTTTATTTGAGTTATCGGTGTGATACGCACACACACACGCATATATATATATATATATATATATATATATATATATATATATATATATATATATATATATATATATATATATATATATGAAACTGACCCTGGATATGGGTTCTAGAGGGGGCCTGGTTCGCGCTCATTTGAAGAAATTTTTTCAAACTTCAAAAGTCGGAATCTCCCCATTAGTGATTTTTTAAAGAAAATTCACTAATACCGGCAGATGCACGTCCCAGAGATAATAAAATAATACAGATATTTCTGCCAAACGAAAGGTGTTAATCTAGGAGTCATTGACCCTCCCCAAATCGCTGGTGACCGACTATCTGCAGAATTGCAGAAGAATATAAATGGAGTCGCGAATATAAGATATTTAGAATAATTTTTCCTATGATGACACTAAATTGGTTAGCGAAACGATCGTCATGTTTTTAAAAATGTGTTGTGGTGATTTAAGTTTTCCAAGTGTGCTTATCAGTACTCATCATAGGTTCTTCACTTACTGGTAACCTTTATTCCATTTAAAACTTAACGTCTTTAAAATCGTCATTCATTATGCAAAAGTTTTGCTGCCAAATTTTAATTGTAAGAATAAACTTTTGTATTTTATAAATGTGTAGTATAATTCGATTGTTTAGGTGCTTCTTATTTTAGAACACTTTCCACATCATATAACAAGCAGAATATTTCACCTTCTGGTAAAGTTATGTGAAGAGTTAGTTGGAAGCGCCCAAGTAAGTTGACTGGCATATCCAAATCATCTTGCAAAATTTCGAAATTTTCCAGAAGATAATTACCCTAAAAAATAAAATACAAAACAATAAGCAAATTGACCAAAACTTTTTTGTTGCTCAATATCATTTTTAAGCGACTTCAAAAAAGGAGGAGGTTCGCTGATATTTTCGTCAATTGAGGACCAATTTAAAAACAAAATTTTTTTGTCGGAAAAGTAGACTCCTGAGGTGGTCCCATTTTCACCAAGTCAGGTTCTGATGATGGGATCTCAGGAATACCCAGGGAGATCCTCAATTTTTTTCTGTATGTTCACCGATATTTTCGTCAATTGTGGACCAATATTACAAGATCTTTTTTGTTTCTAAGGATATACTCCCGAGGTGGTCCCATTTTCACCAAATCAGGATCTGATGAAGGGATTTTAGGGAAATCGAGGAAAATCCTCAAAGATTTTACGCACGTGTAGTAAAAAAAACTTTAACCAAATAAACTAAATGTCTATTCATAAAAAAGTGTATTATAATCTATGTAACTTAAAGTTCTAAGAACCTCGGTGGTTCAGGGGTAAGAACGTGTGCCTCTGAACCGAAGGGTACTGGGTTCGATCTCAGGGTACTCCTTTCACTTTTTCAGTACAAACTGTAAAATTAACATCAACCGAGGTTCTGACCTTGTATTTGAGCAAGTTGAATGTCTGCACGTTCCGCCCTTCGGAGAAGGCGTAAAGCCGTCGGTCCCGTGTCCGTGCGATGTTGGGCATGTTAAAGATGCCTACCCTCCTTACAGAAGGGCAGGGGTTCGGCAAAATTTACAGGATAGTGAGGTGAAACTGCTCCCTGGCGTCGGTGATTGGCCATAGTCGCGGAAATAGGCCGACGTTAAAGATCAAAACACACACACACTTAAAGTTCTACTGTAATACGGCACTTTGATTATGTTATAGCAGTTTTCTAATACCGTACGTACTACGTACGTATATTTGCACTAACAATGTAAAAATAAACAAACACTAAAAACGATTAAACCGACTTCTAAATAGGCACCAAAAAGCGAAAAATAATTGTGTTACAGATTTAATTCAAAAGGGAAAAATTAATTTAAATGAAACATTATTATATGCGATACCTACTTATAATAATAATAATAATAATAATAATAATAATAATAATAATAATAATAATAATAATAATAATAATAATAATAATAATAATAATAATAATAATAATAATAATAATAATAATAATAATAATAATAATAATAATAATAATAATAATTATTATTATTATTATTATTATTATTACTATTACTATTATTATTATTATTATTATTATTATTATTATTATTATTATTATTATTATTATTATTATTATTATAATTATTATTATTATTATTATTAAGTCCTGGGTCAGAAACGACTACAAGGTGTTTTTTTTTTTTTTTGTTCCCTCAGGGCTCGTCCGCGGCCTTGCCGCCCCGATAGCACCGCAACCCTTGGTTGATTGTGCATACCCCTGTCTTACTCCACCCATTCCAAAATCACTGTGCCTTGAACTAGTCTGCACAGCGATTGGTAGGGTGAAGTTTTATATTGCTCTGTCTCCGGTCTAGAGTGACCGTAGATCAGTTGTCTTTTCCGGTCCAGAGCTATACACTCGCACAAGATGTGCTGGGCTGATTCCTCCCCCTCGCCGCAGAGTCTGCATGCGAGGTCCCCTTCGAACCGCCCTATTTTATGTAGGTGTTTCTTGACGGCCATGTGTCCCGTCAAGAGACCTGTTGTGTTTCTGAGCTGTCCTCTGCTAAGGTTTAGCAGCTCCACAGCTCTCTTTGAACTGGGTCCGTCAATTATTGACTTCCCATGTCTGAGCCCTGGACAGTCCGCCCAGTACACCTTGTGTTGGTTTCTGACCCAGGACTTAATGGCTCCCCTGGCAGTGCTCTTTGACACGCCCAGAGCCGGTTCTGGTCCCATAAATGGTTCTGCTGACCCCCTCTTTGCGAGACTGTCAGCTTCTTCATTGCCTTTGACCCCCGAGTGACCCGGCACCCAGATGAGGGTCACCTCATTCTGCCCAGCCAGGTCGCTCGTCTCGTCTCGGCACTCACTCACCAGCCAGGAATTTACCCGTGGGCTACTTAGTGCCTTAAGGGCTGCCTGGCTGTCTGTGGCTATGAGGATCCGCTTGTTGGTGTAGCCCCTCCTCTTGTTCTCCCGCACACAGTGCAGGATGGCGTACATCTCGGCCTGAAACACCGTTGCATGGGCTCCGAGGGAAATACTGTGACTTACCCTCGGTCCTTCCGAGTAAACACCTGCCCCCGTCCCACGCTCCCCGCCAGATCCGTCCGTGAACCAGACGAGCGCGTCCCGTGGTATGCGCGGTGTCTCCTCCCGCCATGCCCCGCGATCAGGGATTTCCACTGTGAAGTTGTTTTCCCTGCACATTCGCGGGCTCGCGAAGTCTGACCTCATTTCAAGCATGGGTTCCTTCACGATCTCCTGAATTTTGCAGTGGCCCCTGAAGCCTGGGTTGATCTTCAGTCTACCATTGCAGGCTAGTCTGTATAGTCCTAGCCTGGCCTCTCCCATAATAACGAAGTGTAGGGGGGGTAGATCCAGCAACACCTCCATGGCGGCTGTTGGGGTTGAAGACATGGCCCCTGTGATGCCTAGGCAAGCCATCCTTTGGATCTTGCCTAGTTTTTGTTTGGCACTGGATTGTGTCACCTTAGGCCACCAGACCAGTGCCGCATATGTTAACGATGGTCTGACCACCCTTGTGTACAGCCAGTGGGCCATACTAGGTCTTAGTCCCCACGTTTTTCCATATAGCCGCCTAGTGACGGCTAAGGTCATGACTGCCTTACGCAGTATTTTTCCAATGTGACCATTCCAGGTTAGCTTAGAGTCCAATACGACCCCAAGATATTTTACCTCCCTGGCCATTGGAACGCTCCTACCGTATAGAGTGAGAGTTCTGTGGCTTTCACACTTCCTCCTCCTCGTAAACGGCACGACGGTTGCTTTCTCGGGGCTCACCCCGAGCCCTTGATCAACCTTCCACCACTTTCAGTGCAGTCTGCATACGCTCCCACACTGCCTGTGTGACCTTTCCTCGGACTATGATGACAATGTCGTCCGCATAGCCCTGTACCTCATACCCCCCTCCCGAGAGCCTCCCCAGCAGGCCGTCCACGACTAGACACCAGAGCAAGGGAGACAGAACGCTCCCCTGCGGACACCCCGCCGCGACCCCCGCCAGCAGAGTCCCTCCCGCGAGTGAGGTGAACACCGCCCTGTCCCTGAGCATGGAACCGATCCACCTGCAGCAGGTCTCCTCTATTCCACGCTCCCGGGCAGCTGCCAGAACCGATCCGAACGAGGTGTTGCTAAAGGCCCCCTCTATGTCTAGGAAGGCCCCCAGCGCCACCTCCTTGTTCTCCAGCGTATTCTCCAGTTTCAGCACCAGTTGGTGCAGTGCTGTTTCTGTTGAGAATCCTGCTCTGTATGCATATTGTCCGCAGTGTAGAGGATATGCTTCCAGTACACCGCCCCTAATGTGCCGGTCGAGCAGTTTTTCCACTGTTTTCAGCAAGAAGGACATGAGACTTATTGGCCTCAGGGACTTTGCCTGGTCTGTTGGACGCCCAGGTTTAGGAATAAATACAACCCTGGCCAGTCTCCATGCCCTCGGAATGTACCCCAGAGCCAGGCTGGCCCTCATAATGAGGGTAAGCACCGGCGCCAGTATATCTATCCCCTGTTGGAGCATGATGGGCATTATTCCATCAAATCCCGGCGATTTGTATGGCTTAAAGCTGTTAATGGCCCATCTGATTTTGCTCCAGGTAACCACCTCTTTAGCGACTGTCCAGTCTACTCTAGATGCCCGCCTATAAGGCGCCTCTATTTCTGAGTGTTCCCAGTCCGGAGGTGATTGGTTTATTATGTTACAGCCGGGGAAGTGCGTCTGGAGTAAAATTTCCATAGTTTCCTCCCCCGAGCTTGTAAAGCCTCCCGTGGGTGTTCTAAGGGAGCCTATGTTAGTCTGAGGGCCCTTAGACAGGATCTTGTGTAGTCGAGCACTCTCGGACGTGTTTTTCACTTCTTCGCAGTGCCTCCTCCACGACTCCTTCTTGGCGTCCCTCAGTCTTTTGTTATAGGTCGATAGGGCCTGTCTATATTCATCCCATGCTCCCGACCTTTTGGCCGCGTTAAACAGCTTACGAACCTGCGTCCTCCTTTGCCTGAGGTCCTGGTTCCACCATGGGACGTTCCTGGTGGACACCCTCATTTTCATGGGGCAGTTGGCGTTATAGGCCGAGGTAATTGCGTCTCGCAATTGGACTGCTGCAATCTCGACTACAAGGTGTACTGGCCAGACTGTCCAGGGTTCAGATATGGGAAGTCAGTAATTGACGAACCCAGTTCAGAGAGAGCTGTGGAGCTGCTAAATCTTACCAGAGGACATGTCAGAAACATAACAGGTTTCTTGACGGGACACATGGCCGTCAATAAACACCTGCATAAAATGGGGCGCTTCGAGGGGGACCTCGCATGCAGACTCTGCGGCGAAGGGTAGGAATCAGCCCAACATATTTTGTGCGAGTGTAAAGCACTGGACTGCAAAAGACAACTGATCTACGGTCAGTCTAGACCGGAGACAGAGCAATATAAAACTTCACCCTACCAATCGCTGTGCAGACTACTTCAAGGCACAGTGATTTTGGAATGGGTGGAGTAGGAAAAACTAAGGGCATGCACAATAAGGCAAAGGCTGCAGTGCTATCGGGGTGGAAAAAACGCGGACGAGCCCTGAGGGATAAAAAAAAGGTTCCGCATGTGCTCGAATAGAGTGTATGAACGCTGGGCCGTTGATAACCTGTACTAATATTGGTTTTCTTGCCACCCCGCGCCGCTTATTGAAGCCCCGGCTGTGAGTAGTGTTGTCGCTTCAACCACCTTCCGCATAACCCGCGAATATTGGACTAATCAAGTTACATAACAGCATCTGCCTCTGGTTCCCCATAAGCCCCGCTAAATGACTATTGCAATTTCATTAGGAAACCAGCGTTAGTGCTCTCATTTTTATTCCCAAGTCCGGGACAACATACTCTGGTTTCCTGGGGCAAAACTGCTTTGTACATATTCTCTTGTAAAATGAATCCTTTTGTAAATAGTTTGTAAATAGATCTTCTTTTATTTTACTCGGAATTTCATTTAGTTATTCCCGAGAATCCACCCAAACCAACTTCAACAATTAATGCCCAATAAAGGCCATAGCCAGAAATCCCGTGGGATTTCGCCTTAATTTAGGGGAACGCTGTCTCCACTGTGGCTTACCCCGGGTTTGAGTAGTCGTCGACACCGACTTGAAAATGGGGGTATAGTCCAGGAAGAGCCAATCGACTTTATGAAGAAAAAAAACTTTATTGGTACTTGCGTCCGAACATAATCCCGTAGGAAAGCCGTGAAATTTCCCACACTAGGGAAAATACTATTATCCCCTGAAATACCGGTTATAATATATATATATATATATATATATATATATATATATATATATATATATATATATATATATATATATATATATATATATATATATATAATTATTTATAAATTGAACACATATGCGGGGTCAGCACTCCGGATATGTATTCTAGGGGCCTAGTTCAAGCTCATTGAAAGAAATGTTTTCAAAATTGATAAGTCGGTTCTTCCCCATTAGGGAATTTTCTTTCATTCAACGAAAATTCACTAATACCAGTCAGGGTCTTCCATACTTTTCAATTTAAAATCGAATTTACTTACCGCGGGAATAGGACCCTCTTCTGTGATAGGCGGTTTCATCTGACTAACAATTTTTTGCCAGCCTCTGGCGTAATATTTTTGTGCATATTCATAAACATTGCCTGAAAAGTCTGTTTGAGAGACCCATTTACCATCCACCCATTTGTCAATGTGCACGTCAAACTGTAAAATGGATTAATTAATTAATGAGATGTGGGTGGGTTTATAGTTTAAATGTCTTTAGAAAAACTCAACTTACTATTACGCCTAAAATTGGCAAATTTGAATTTTACCTGTTTTTGAGAAACTTACATGGGCATCTTCTCGTTCGACAGCTTGCCCCAGCTTAATCTTTACTGTTTCAGCTATTAAGAATCTATCATCTTTTGGCGATGTTTTAACTTCTATTTCCATACCGTAATCTGATTTTATTGGACTCTCATAGTCGCAGGTTTCAAGCGATAACAATCGTTGCTCGAGTTTCTGGAAACATGTTACTGGATTTAGGAACATTTGTCTATGTTGATGTCATTAGAAATTACAATAGAGGCTATTGAAATATGGACTTTTTTACGAGCTTTCTTATTATGTTGTAATGAAGTTCGAATTTATTTAGGCTATTTCATTCGCGAATATTAGAAAAATTAATTCGTTTCATTTGAAAATATATTTATATATGAAAATTTACGGCTGGCAAGAGATGGACCGGCATGTATTTCATATTAGCATGTGATTGCCGACCGGCAGTGCGCAAGTTATGTTGCCATGGTATCACGGTTTCGACGCAAGGCAGGAACGCTGCAAGTACGTCGACATCGAGAGAGAAGCCTTCAGCCTCTCGTCCGAAGCGTGTACTGCATTATTAGTTCATACCGCGTGTCAAGGGTTTCTTGGGAGATTTTTATATAACTGTGTCTCTTCGCTTGTTACTATTGTTATAATAGAAGCGACTAGAAAGTACTGAAGCGGCTGAATTGAACGAGGTTCGGGTGGTTTGAACGTGTCCAGATATTCATCTCGTGGCCTGCGATAAGGTTAGTTTATATCGGGATTTTAGAACCTTCACTTCAATAGCCCGTTAGGTAGGTCCAGAATATAACGTGTCGTGTAAATAAACATGATAATATTAAACGAAAACCTCACTAAATGCGCTACTTTCATGAGACTCTCCTATCTATTGGTAAATATAATTGAAAACCTCCCTAAATGCGTCATTTTCGTGGGACTTCGATTTCCATTGGTAAAAACGCCGTAGCACAATTTTTGATATGTTCCAAAATGTAAAAAGTTGTAAAACACTTAAAATAACTCGAAAACGATGGGCATTATAAATGTTTTCCCCTTACAAGCATGGATTAAAATTGGACCAAAAATGCAATAATGCTGCAATAAAAAAAAGAAAAGTTATATCACCAACGACTTATAGGCCACCCTATAATTGTTAACATAGTTCTATACGATGCAGCTCAAAACACCCTATAAATCACTTTTATAATACTTTCTGTATCTTGTATAATAACCAATACATGGAGCTTTACAGTAATCTAATCATGTAAAAACTGAAATTAATCCCGGAGGCGCCTAGTTCGCAGTCCTCTGAAGAAATATTTTAAAAGCATTAAAGTCGCGGTCAAAATTCGCAAAAAAGTATAGACTATTAAACCACAAACTCTATAACTAAAACTACTGCCAAATCATCAGAGAAGGGGTCTATCTGAAATGAATTCTCTGCAAATATTTTAGTAAAATGAAGGAGAATAATGGTTGAAGCTGTAACTTAAGGCTTTGCAAAACACATTTATTTTAATATTTGCTTTACATAACCCGTATTTCTTTCAAGTTCTCCGCCTAAAAATTGCACATTGTGACGTTTCAAATTGCGACATTGACATCTTAAGAAGAAAAACTATAAAATTTTCTAAGTAATTTTTCTGTTTCTTCTTGACCTTTTTGCGTCAAGAAAACTTGATCTTTGTCTGTAATATACAACAGATTTTGTTATCCACACAAAATATTTTCGTTTTGTGCATTTCTCTGGTCATCAGTGGCACCCAAATTTTCTTTTAAATGTCTATATATATTTTTTAACTTAGAGATCTAGATTATGACGTGTAGGGTATGTTCAATAGTGTAAACCTAAGTACAAAATTTGGTTGCCATAGCTTTGTTATTTTCGAAGTTACAAAAGTTTTCCCAAAGAAAACCCTAAGTTTTCTAGGAAAAATTGATCCGATTTTCCTGGCTAACGAACTATTCAAAGCCACTTGCAAAAGGAATGAACCTACCAAGATTTATCAAAATCGGTCTATTATTATTTGAGTTATCGGTGTGACGTATATATATATATATATATATATATATATATATATATATATATATATATATATATATATATATATATATATATATATATATATTGACGAGGATGTGTCAATAAGTCGGTGACTTTTTGAATTTTCCGCCTCTTCACAGGATGGGCTGCTCCTGTCAACAATTATCTGTCAGTTGACTCCTGGCAAATTTTGAACAAGCTGCGTCATTTAGTTTGTGTTAGATAGCCATTGAAAGCAGACAACCTCTTGAGTTATAACGAACATGGCAAAAAGTAAATTTCATGATCAAACATTATTTTTTGCGGAAAAAAACACTCAAACCAAGGCTAAGCTTGATAAATATTATGGGGACTCTGCACCATCAATTTTTATGGTAAGAAAGTGGTTTACTGAATTTTTTTGCGGCCGTACAAGCACAAATGACGCCGAACGTTCTGGGCGCCCAGTTGAGGCCATTACACCCAAACAATTGAAAAAATTCACGATATGGTGCTGGCCGATCGGAGATTGTGGAAGCCATAGGCATATTACATGGCTAAGAGGTTTCGATTTTGCATGATCACCTGGGTATGAGAAAGCTATCCGCAAGATGGGTGCCGCGTTTGCTCACAATCGACCACAAACGCAATCGTGTGACAACTTCGAAGGAGTGTTTGGCGTTGTTCAACCGCAATAGGGACGAGTTTTTCCACCATTTCGTAACCGTGGACGAAACATGGATTTACCACAACACACTAGAGACCAAGCAGCAGTCAAAACAGTGGATTTCTCCTAGCGAATCGGAGCCGAAGAAGGCCAAAGTGAATTTGTCAGCCAATAAAGTCATGGCGACCGTTCTTTTGGGATGCACGCGGTATAATCCACATTGATTACCTTCAAAAGGAAAGAACAATCAATGGCGACTATTATATCAACTTATTGGACCGATTCAATGACGATTTGAAGAAAAACGACCGCATATGGCCAAAAAAAGAGTTCTTTTCCACCAAGATAATGCAAGGGTGCACACATGTGTAGTCTTCATGGCGAAATTGTATGAATTGGGCTACTAATTGCTTCCTCATCCGCCCTATTCTCCGGAGTTAGCCCCGAGTGACTATTTCTTGTTTCCAAACTTAAATAAATGGCTCGGCGGAAAGATATTTGACTCCAATGATCAAATCATCTCACAAACAAATACCTATTTTGAGGACCTCGACAAATCTTATTTTTTGGAAGGGATAAAAAATTGGAGAAACGTTGGACGAAGTATATGTATAGAGCTCAAAGGAGCCTAAAATGAGACATAAAATGATTTGTGTCAAAAAAACCTGTGTTTCATATAAAAAGTCACGGACTTATTGACCAGCCCTCGTATATATATATATATATATATATATATATATATATATATATATATATATATATATATATATATATATATATATATATATATATATATATAAAGATCTCCTCAAGAGTGAATTTTTTAAGGAAAATTCACTAAAAGTAAGAAAGTAATGGAGATAAGTAAAGATAGGATTCCGAAAATGATGTAAAGCTAATCGACCAACAACTTGAATAAGCAGAAACGTTCACGTACCCCCTAAGTATAATGTCGGATAAAAGTGAATGTAACAAAACACCGAGAAAGATGCCAGAGCAAGCATTTAACAGAAAGTACCTAAAATTACTAACAAACATTTCAACTTGGACCTGAGAAAAAGGTTCATCAAATCATACCTATCGAGTGTTATAATGCATGTGGCGGGAACCTCGACTGACAAAGCAGGACATGTACATGATATGAGCTTTTAGAATGTAGGCACGGAGAAAAATGACAAATACAAGGTACAGCGATAGAAAAAAGAGTACAAGTGCGCTAGGTGAAAGAAAAACGAAATTGAAAGAAGAAAGGAAAAATTTATTGGATAGTTTGAGACATGACAACTTTCTGACTACAATTTATTTTATGTCATACTAGTTCATTATTGTGTTTTTATTGCTTAGTTACCAACTACATAATGGTGTACTTTATTCCCGTACGGGCATGAAGTTCACTTTATGGCCCGCGCGGGCATAAAGACAAATAATTTTTGTTTAAATTATTTAACAACATTTATTAATGAAATTATAATTAATGGAATAAAAGCAATATGTAAATATTTAATCAACATTATTTAGTCGAATTAACACAAAATTGGCTGTTTTGAAAAGATCCAGTGATAGTTAGGTTGCCTTCAGCAAACGGTGATTCATGTTTCATTGTTTGGGTATCAAATTTTCGTACGGAGAAGCCACATCTGGAAGGTATGCTTGCCAGCATGCTTGAAACCCAATTTTTTGAAGATATACTGTCC
Organism: Tillus elongatus; assembly: GCA_964006375.1. Classification (NCBI taxonomy): domain Eukaryota; kingdom Metazoa; phylum Arthropoda; class Insecta; order Coleoptera; family Cleridae; genus Tillus; species Tillus elongatus. The sequence continues at coordinate 21,077,352 of OZ023263.1, read as the reverse complement.
TCTAAATATCCTTCAGCAACCGGCGTACTCTTCCATCCACCTTGGCGCTTCTACGTGGTCATACTGGCTCCAGCCTCTGCAAGAAGAGTTGCCGACGTTCGACGCACACAGTGCCCTGCATACTTGTCAGGATCACTCAAACACAAATATTTCGCAATAATCAACGGGATCTTTCCAAATGTGTTTTTAGTGAATTGTCTTTAAAAAAATCACTAATGGGAGATACCGACATTTGAATTTTGAAAAAATTTATTCAAATGAGCGCGAACCAGGCCTCCTCGAACCCATATCCAGGGTCAGTTTTAGTATATATATATATATATATATATATATATATATATATATATATATATATATATATATATATATATATATATATATATATATATATATTCATCATCAGAAATGTGATCAAAGTGCTGGACAAAGTTGTTGTAAGAAGCTGACCGGTAAATGCAACAGATGAATTTAGTTGCAGCCCTGAGAGAGAGAGTTTTATCCATAGTATGTCTTTTCTTCCAACTTCTAAATTGGGGAGTCTGGTGCAGGGTCGATTGCTACGGACGTACGCGTACACGCCTCCATGCAATCTAAAAGAAGTAAGGAGCTCATACCCCGGGAAATTAAGGTGATTAGTGGCTGTTTTGGCACTGATTTGAGTTTCGGTGAGGAAGAGGAGTTGGGGCCTTTTAGCCTGGTGGAAGTGGTGGACGCAGTTCTGGTTATAATTTAGGCCACATATATTCGAGAAGGATATGTTAAATCTTGATGCTGGCACCCCCTGTACACCCCTCTCGCGGAGATCCGAATGGAGGGGTATAATCTTTTGTATAAGGAGGAGCCATCATCATTTTCGCTTATAAGGGAAACTGACCCATACACCAGAACCGAAAACGTCCGTTGGGACTTCACCGGTCCCTTGATGTAAGGGGTGGTACCTCCTCGGGCGTGAAAAAAATCCTTTACTATCACGTAAAGGAAAATTCCACTACCACCTACCATATTGCAAGTATACCACACCAGCCAACTATTAAAGAGCTGACCAGCTCTAGAACTGCTATCTATTGGTAAAAACGCTGTATCATAATATGATCATATTATATGAAAAGATATACAAGGCCAGCTAAATGGAGGACAATTTGTAAATTTTGAAGATAAATCAAATATTTCATAGCTTTGCATTTCCTTAATTTCTGTATCATTCAAAAAACGTACTCAGGGTGTTTCGCATAAGAAGAGCAGTGGCATGTAGATGAACCGATAAATCAAAAAATAATTGGCCGATTTTGATCAAATTTGGTACCTACCTTCCCTATGCAAATGGCTTGGATAAGTTCGTTGTCCAGGAAAATCGGCCTAAGTTTTCCCGGAAAATGTTGAAAATGTTGTGTTTTCTTTCTTAAAAAAATTATATCACCTAAAATAACAAAGTACGGGCAACTAAATTTGGTACGCTCATTTCCGTCCTGAAAAGTATCCTATGTGCCAAATTTGAGAACTCCATAATGAAAGACAAAAAAGTTTGAGATACATAATTTTTTTATTAATTAAATCTGATGAGACAAAGTTGTGTGTGTGTTTTTGTTTCTTTAACGTCGGCCTATTTCCGCGACTATGGCCAATCACCGACGCCAGGGAGCAGTTTCACCTCACTATCCTGGAAATTTTGCCGAACCCCTGCCTTTCTGTAAGGAGGGTAGGGACCTTTAACGTGCCCAACATCGCATGGACACGGGACTGACGGCTTTACGCCCCCTCCGAAGGGTGGAACGTGCAGACATTCAACTTGCTCAAATACAATGCCAGAACCTCGGTTGGTGTTAATTTACAGTTTGTACTGAAAAAGTGAAAGGAGTACCCTGGGATCGAACCCAGTACCCTTCGGTTCAGAGGCACACGTTCTTACCCCTGAACCACCGAGGTTCTGAGACAAAGTTAAAACGTCAAAATTGATAATTATGGCAGGTGTAGGTACAACCGTGAGTGAAAAATACATTACGAAATGACTAACAAGCTCCTAGATCTGTGTCTAAGTCGTTATTTTCCTTCAGTTCGTTAAAATATGAGCAAAAAATCCATTGTAAATAAAATTTGTTTGGTGAAAATAGAAAAGAATTTAACACAATTAACGTACTACTGGATATACCTACCAGTCTTCCGCATCGAGCGTGGCCGAGTCGCTTAAGTCCTGTACATCTCCGATAGTCGAGTCCTGCATGACGAGTTCTAATCCTAGTTAGTTACTTCACTTTTTAAGACTTTTTTTGTAACCTCCTTTCACTTTACAGTTATCTGATCAGATTGTTGTTATTCCGCTGAACTTTTTGCGAGTTTTTGTAAAAACATAATTTAATAAAGAAGAGATGAAAACCTTTAAAACCTAATTCAATTTCAATAACATATCTGGTTGTTTGTTCTTTCCCTAAGTTATTGAAACCGTTCTATATTTAATACAGTCGTAGACTTCCCCGTGGCTTACAAGTGCTTGTTTTAGTGAATTTTCTTTTAAAAATTGACCAATGAGGAGACCCCGACTTTTGAATTTAGAAAAAAATTCTTCAATTGAGGGCGAACTAGGCTCCTAGAACTCGCGGTGGCGACGAAAACCCCTTTATACTGTTATGGTAATGATTTTTAAATTTAGCAAAATATTAACTTTTTCAACAAAATATGATATAATTTTTTAAAACTTACCCCTCCTGGAAGTGGAGGAGGTCCCAAATTACAAAACGCAGTGCCAATTAAACATAAGGTTAAAAAATTAAACAACATATTGAGGCGCATAAAGTATGTCTTTATAACTGATACCACATTTATATGAAATATTTTAAAATGTGTTCAATTTTATTAGACTCAGATCAAATTACCATAAAAATTCAATTACAACGACATAATTCATTTGTATAGGTTTAGTGTTAAAACATGACGTGATGCACTTAACAACCTACTAAATAGTAGTAAAACAGTAATAACAAGCATATTATGTAAAATACAACTTATACACACGCATACAGACACACAGATATATATATATATATATATATATATATATATATATATATATATATATATATATATATATATTACTTTATATGCATAATAGGAAAACTATTATATAAATAAATAATTATAATATACTTCATTCGCCAAAATAGACAAAAGCTCTACAACCATTTCACTACTTTAAACACTCATTGATAGAATAAAAGTATAAGAATGTATTATTCACTGAAGTTAGACCTTATGTGTGAGCAACCCCTTATAAGTACATGACTTAACTGGTCAAGTATATATACGGTCCAACAGAAACATAAATATAACTAAAAAAGTCTGGACGCAGCAAGTGCGTTATGGTAGTGAATTTTCATGAAAATGTTTTTAATAGCAAATATGTCTGTTTTTTTTAAGAAAGCAGGCATCAATTTGGTGACGAGTATAACCTATATAGTAAAAACAATGTGCCATGTTCCATCAAAATAACTGTATTGTTTGAAAATGTACAAAAATTTCCGAAAGTAAACTTAACGTGTTCCGGAAAAAACTCGTTTCTTGGTCAACCAGTTAATAGCAAATTGAGCAATTCAAATATGATGCATTTGATCAAATTCGCCACCATAACGCACTTGCTGCATCCAGAATTTATTTTCTTACAAACACGCATTATATTTCGATGGAAAATGCAAAAATGCAATAACATAAGGTGTATTCGAGTAAAAAAAGAAAATTTGTATCACCAACGACCTATGGGCCATCCTGTGATTGTAGAAATAATTTTTTAAGATGTAGCTCAAGACACCCTTTTAATGTATACATTTTTTTTCATATCTTGTATAATAACGGATATATTGAGCTTTATTGATTTTTTTCGAAAATTCGACAAAAATTATATACCATTAAACGATAAACTCTATAGCTAAGGTTACTGATCATCGCAGAAAGGGTCTATTTGAAATGAATTTTCTGGAAATACTTCAGTAAAATGAAGGACAATGACGGTTGAAACTAAGACTTCAGGGTTTGTAACACATTCTTCTTGATACATTTTCTTTCCATAGCCCGTATTAGATCCAAGTTCTTTGCCTAAATATTGTCAATTCTGACGTTTTAAATCGAAACTTTGACGTTTTGAGGAAAACCCTAATTTATTTTTGTTTAAATGCCTATAACTTTTTGTCTTTTGACCTACTGAGTTAAATTTTGGTAAGTAACTTACATATAACGATATAAACCAGCGTACCAAATTTGGTTGCCCTTACTTTGGTAATTTCGGAGATATAATTTTTTTTTCGAGAGAAAACACAATATTTTCCGGGAAAACCTGCGAACGAACTTATCAAACCGATAACTCAAAAACTAGTAGTATATAAGTAACGTCGCCATCAAAGTTCTATATAATTAGCGCTCATTTTCTCCTCATTTTTTAAAGAAAATTATCTAAAACACAAACAACAGATAGCAAACCATCAAATACAAACAGCAAAAACTACACATCTGTTAAAATAACTGTGAACGTCTCTGTTTATAGAACGTTAAATTACTAAAATTAAAAGTAAAATAAAAATTGAAATCACCCAGAGACGTTCACCTCCAGCATACACACCTACGCATATTTCCGATGTACATGGCCTCATAGCTCACACGCATACAGATTCATCACACTATGACACCCGCACATACTATCTATAAATACAGCATCTTTGACCCTTAGACGTGTTGCACTTCTTGACTGCAGCAGATTTTACAGTGAACCTGGTAGCCTGCACATGTACCTCATTACTGCTATGCGCAGGTGGTAGTGGACTTTTCCTTTACGTGATAGTAAATGATCTTTTTCACGCCCGAGGAGGTACCACCTCTTGCATTAAGGGACCGGGTCGGTGAAGTCCCAATGGACGTTTCCTGTTCTGGTGTAAGAGTCGGTTTCCCTTATAAACAAAAATGATGATGGCTCTTCCTTGTACAAAAGATTCCGGAAATAAAATGAGGGGTGTGCAGGGGGTACCGGCATCAAGATTTAACATATCCTTCTTAAATATATGTTGCCCAAATTCTAACCTGAACTTCGTCCACCATTTCCTCCAGGCTAATTGGCCCCAACTCCTCTTCCTCACCGAAACCCAAATCAGTGCCAAAATAGCGACTAATCACCTTAATTTCCCGGGGTATGAGCTCGTTACGTCCTTTAGTATGGACGAGTGTGCGCATACGTCCGTAGCAAACTATCTTGCACCAGATTCCCCAATTTAGAAGCTGGAAGAAAAGACGTACTTTGGATGAAACTCTCTCTCAGCGCTCCAACTAAATTCACCTGTTGCATTTACCGATCACCTTCTGACAACAACTTTGTCCAGCTCTTCGACTACCTTTTAAAAAAAAAACGATCATCTGATTTCTGAATAGCCATCCTCCGAGGTCACTATTCTTGGTGACTTAAATGTTCATAATAAGGAATGGCTAGGATCTTCAAAAACCGATCCAAAAGGTAGAGTAGCGGAGGCCTTTGCAGTCAGAAATTCTTTAGCCAATATGGATCAGCAACCTACTTACTTTCCTCGCATCCCAAAACACAGCTCAAACCCCTTGGATCTCCTTCTTACTACAAAACCTGAATGCTATAAGACATCAGTCACCGCCCCCCTTGGTCCCTCAGACCACGGCATGGTCACTGCTTTCTGCGCAATGCAACCCGAGGTCACACAGTCATCACACCCACGTATCGTTAGGCACTACAACTCCGCGAACTGGGACGAAATGCGGGATTACTTTTCCTCATTTCCATGGGCGCCTGTCTGCTCATCTCATCCTGACCCCTCTTATATCTCACAAAACGTCAACGAAATTATCCAAGCTGGCATGGAATTATTTATTCCACGTACACTCCTGTCCTGACTTGTCTGTTTCAGACATCTTACGATAGAGGCATATTCCCTAGTAACTGGAAAACTGCTCGAGTACAGCCCGTCCCCAAGAAAGGATCCAAAGCAACTACAGGCCTATTTCTCTCCTTTCAGTCGCCTCTTAAGTGATGGAAAGTTATATAATCACCGAATTGCCAATATTTCTTGAAAAACACAGTCTAATACACGACAGGTAGTATACATTACGTCAGTGCAGCTCAACTGCAGACCTCCTTTCCTTTGTCACCCATTCTTGGAACAATTGTATGGAACTGCACGGTGAATACCAGATTGTTGCTCTAGACATATCCAAAGCATTCGACCAGGTGTGGCACGCAGCGCTGCTTAATAAACTTCCTATCTATGGTCTACTACCAAAAAAATGTACCTGGACAGCAAAATTCCTCTCCTTCACGCATATAGATCATGGATTAATTGCCTGGGGTGGAGCTTATAACTGCCATCAAAGTAGCTTGGAAATCATGCAGAATTGATTGATTTCTTTAAATAATACTTGAAGAAGGTGTTATCAGAAGGGGACCGGTAAATGCAACAGATGAATTTAGTTGCAGCCCTGAGAGAGAGTTTCATCCAAAGTATGTCTTTCCTTCCAGCTTCTAAATTGGGGAGTCTGGTGCAGGGTAGATTGCTACGGACGTATGCGCACACGGGTCATTGGAATCTAAAGGAAGCAAGGAGCTCATACCCTGGGAAATTAAGGTGATTAGTCGCTATTTTGGCACTGATTTGGGTTTCGGTGGGGAAGAGGAGTTGAGGCATATTAGCCTGGAGGAAATGGTGGACGGAGTTCAGGTTAGAATTTAGGCTACATATATTCGAGAAGGATATGTTAAATCTTGATGCCGGCGCCCCCTGCACACCCCTCTCTCGGAGATCCGAATGGAGGGGTATTTTATCTCCAAAATCTTTTGTACAAGGCGGAGACATCATCATTTTTGTTTATAACGGCAACCGACTCATACACCAGAACCGGAAAGGTCCGTTGGGACTTCACCGGCTTCTTGATGTAAGACTGTATGAAGCACTAGGTGTGAAGGTCTTAAATTGCAAGAGTCAGAAGACATGTTCACTAGAAAGTCGTAATATTAACTAACACCTGCTCTTGAGTGTTTCCTGTGAGCTAGAAAGGTTCCAGTAACTGTAAGGGTCTTATTTACCAGTCCCCTCGCTTCTAGAATAATCTGGTTAGCGTCTATGATATGCCCCATAATATTTATGGAAAAGACATGTCTTTACACCGAACATACCGCCGCCCTTGAAAGGCTCACCTTTCAAGAAAACACAACTAGTGAATCGGCAAGACACAAATTTTAGTGATTGCACGTCGAAGAACACACTTATGAGTTTTGATGCTCACTACACAAACTTACCCATCACTTCCAGGAAAAAGCTCCGTGATGGGTCTCATCTTCCATAATTTGGATGGTGTGTTGTCCCCCTTAAGTATGACTAGAGCGCCTATATTCACCTTAGATTTAGCTTGGCTCCGTCACTTTGGACGTTTCTGAAAAGTATGTAGGTACTCCTTTGACCACCTTGACCAAAAGTGTTTTATCAGGAGCTTCATGTGATGATAATTGGAAACGTGAGAATGTCGATCCACAGGAGCTGGCATATCTGGTAATAGTGTCAGCGTTCTTCCAATTAGGAAATGACATGGTGTCAGAACCTTACGATCTTCTGGATTATCCGTGAGGGGAATGAGAGGACGGTAATTTGGGATTGACTCTGCTTGGACAAGTATGGTATACAAATCCTCGTAAGTTAAATGAACATTCAAAATAATGCGAGTTAAATGAAATTTCATGAGTTTAAATGCTGATGCGCACAATCCTCCAAAATGCATATTTTGAAAACGGCTTAATTGCGATCTTCATATGCATTTTTTTCACTTTTATAAAAGCTGACACAAAATAATTTGCATCTCTTATTATATATTATGGCCTTGGTAATCATGTTTTGTTTTTATGATTTTGGCACATCTACTGCAAATGAGCAGAAGAACAGAGGAGACCACCATATTTGGGTGTTAAACTTTGACAACTCTTTTATAAAACATCATAGTGGTACCCACATTAACTAAATTCAATTTTACTCACTGGAATGTGTCCAGGCTAACTTGATATGAACATACTCTCGTACGTATGACCGGTCACAAAATAATTTTTTGGTGTCTAGATTTTCTTAAATTAAATTTTCAGTTATGGAAGCAATTAAAGTGCCATTCGCTACTTTTAAATTTTAAATGAAGTTGATGGCCGCCTTACTCTGAAAAGATACACTTTGAGAACCAAATCACCAGAACACATTTTTAAAGACATGATAATCATTTCACAAAGAGAATAAAAAATTTCATAGTTTCAATCTTCACTTAGTTGTGAAAAGTTTACAGTTTAGCTAGATATCACTTCAATATTCAATTGATTAAAGTTATATTTTTACAGATTTATTTAAACTTCCACTTCAAAAGCCGCGTACTATAATTTGAGGACGGGTGTCAACTTATTTCTAAAAGATGTCACGACCCACCACTGATTACACGTAAGGTGAAACGTCCTCTCCATTAGTCGTACCTTTGAAGGGTCCTCGGTTTATATGATGTTGCGAAAGGGCGTTAGAAGATGCGTTGCACTGAAACCCCGAGAAAGAGGGTCCTGAGAGATGTTGATTGGCAATTTATTTACCCTACAGGCGTTTGATTTCACTCTCTCTCCACTATTGCAATTTCAATCTCTTTCAGTTTAATTTCTTCTCAGACCTTCCACTAAAGCATTCTTGGCTTCCGTTTGTAAGTTGGATATTTTTATTCCCGAAGATGAATTACACAAGCAACTTCTATTCCAATAAAAATGCTAATAGAAGTCTAGCAGAGGGCTTTTAGATGCTTATAGTAAAGCTTACGTCTGTGACAAATCTGAGCTGTAAAAAAATTATATTAGACATATACAGGGTGTTTAAGAAACATGAGACATTGCTTAATGGGAGATTCCTTGGTTAAAAATAAGACAAAACTTTATATACATATAGCTCCAAAACGGCCTCATTTTTAGGATACAGGTTGTGAAAGAATATTTTTCAGAATTGTGGTTTTCCCTGTATTGTATTATCCGGTTTGTCGATTTCAATAAAACTTGGTTCGGTTTAAGCAAATGCTTAAAGCGCCCCATTTGAATATATATTTTTTTAATTCAAAAGTCGCGATCTCCTCATTAGTGAATTTTCTTTAAAAAAAATCACTATTGAAAAGATCGCGACTTTAGAATTTAAAAAAAAATTCTTCAAATGAGGCGCTATTTAGGACCCCCGGAACCCAAATCCGAGGTCAATTTCAGACTTTATAGTTTTTCCTGGAATTCTGTGTTTTCTTTCGGAAATAACAAAGCTATGGTAACCAAATTTGGCACACTGATTTACGCCGTAAAAATTAAGCCACGTATCAAAATTTGGATCCCTACGTTAAAAGCAAAAAAAAAGTTATAAGCGTTATAGTTTTTCTTCTTAAAACGTCAAAAAGTCGCGATTCAAAACGTCAAAATTGACATGTTCTAAATAAAGAACTTGCAACTAACATTACGGGCGATGTAGCAGAAATGTTGTTCTATAAACCCTTAAGTTTCAGCTTTAGCCATCATTGTACTTCATTTTACTTAAATATTTGCAGAAAATGAATTTCAAATAGGCCCTTTTCCTGATGCTTTGGCTGTGGTAACTATAGGGTTATAATACACGAGGAAAAAATTTGTACCTACCCCTTCTTAAGCACATTGCGCGCACGAAGCAGTGTGAGATTTGGCATAGTTAAAGTTCATATAAACTAGGAGAGCAGAAAGATAAAATGTATGTATAATATGTAATTAATAGATTAAACATTGCTTTCTTCTAATTAGACGAGCGTCTCGCGACAGTAAAATCTTCGATGAGTTTTTTTGTCGTTTTCATGAAATAAATGACCTCCCTGACGTGCTGTGTACACACAATCCTCCCAACTAACTCTCCTGGCCTGCCCTGACACCAGTTTGCCTAATCAAAAGCTTAAAGTTGTTAAAAGGAAAAGGAAAACTACATTATGCTCACATAACCTTGATATATGACAGGGTTGACTTTCCTTCTCCTTTTAGCTTTTAATTAAGCAAACTGATGTCAGGGTAGGCCAGAAAGGTCAGTTGGTAGGATTGTTTGTAAACAGCATGTCAGGGAGGTCTTTTATTTTGTTAAAACAACAAAAACTCATCCAAGTTTTTACTGTCGCGAGACGCTCGTCTGATTAGAAACAGTATGATTGATTCCCAGTGTGACGGTTAATATATTAATGTTAATACAAAACACCTATTACTGTGTGTGTTTTTTTTCTTTCTTTAACGCCGACCTATTTCCGCGACTATGGCCAATCACCGACGCCATGGAGCAGTTTCACCTCACTATCCTGGAAATTTTGCCGAACCTCTGCCTTTCTGTAAGGAGAGTAGCGATCTTTAACGTGCTCAACATTCCACGGACATGAGACTGACGGCTTTACGCAACCTCCGAAGGGCGGAACATGCAGACATTCAACTTGCTCAAATACAATGCCAGAACCTCAGTTGATGTTAATGTTACAGTTTGTACTGAAAAAGTAAAAGGAGTACCCTGGGATCGAACCCAGTACCCTTTGGTTCAGAGACACACGTTCTCACGCCTGAACCACCGAGGTTCAACACCTACTACTCTATGGTCGAACAGATGTATGTATACGGATGCGTTCATACGTTCATACTGAATATTAAACTTCAGTTTTTCAGTTTCCAAAAACGTAACTACAAAGTTATGTAAGCAATTGAACGTTACGTTAGGATTTTAGTGAATTTTTATTAAACATAAGATTTTATCTTTGTGATAATTAGTGTATTTTCTTAAAAAAAAATCACTAATGATGAAATCCCGACTTTTGAATTTTGAAACAATTTCTTCAAATGAGCGCAAACTAGGATCCCTAGAACCCATATCTGGGGGTGAGTTTCAATTTATATATATATATATATATATATATATATATATATATATATATATATATATATATATATATATATATATTGAAACTGGCCTCGCATATGGATTCTGGAAGCACTAGTTTGAATATTTTTTTTCAAAATTCAAGTCGCCCTCTTATTAGTGAATTTTTCTACGAAAATGATAAGGCAAAAAGAATAAAACGGGTGCAATAGGAAAACAACATTTTTGCCATTCTAGGTATTTATTTATTTTTCTACCCATATTTATTCAAATAATTCTTTTTGATTTCCATTTCAGAGGTAAGACACAAAACCTCGCCTTCTATATATTTATTTTTCTACCCACATTTATTCAATTAGTTCTTTTCGATTTCCATTTCGGAGGTAAGACACAAAACCTCGCCTTCTGGTTTGTAAACCCGATAAGTGATTTTGAATCTGCCTATTATCAGAGCTGGAAGATCCATATCTGTCTGGAAAATCTCCAAGTTTTGTAATGTATAGGTATCCTGAAAATTTTAGTAAACATAAAAATACATTAGATGATAGGTGTATGACAGGTAAGTGGAAAACCGTCGATTACTAACTAACAAGGAAATAGGTAAAAAATCTTATAAAGCACACCGATCTGGTTTTATTTTAACCAGCTACATTTCGAGGTTACAAGACTTGTATGCACCAAAATATCGTCGGGAGAGGGGTGAGCATGGGGCGCCGGCATCAAGATTTAACATATCCTTCTCGAAAATATGTGGCCTGAATTCTAAGATGAACTCCGTCCACCATTTCCTTCAGGCTAATAGGCCCCAACTCCTCTTCCTCATCGAAACCCAAATCAGTGCCAAAACAGCCACTAATCACCTTAATTTCGCGGGGTATGAGCTCCTTACTTCTTTTAGATTGCATGGAGGTGTGTGCGCATACGTCCGTAGCAATCTACCCTGCACCAGACTCCCCAATTTAGAAGCTGGAAGAAAAGACATACTTTGGATGAAACACTCTCTCTCAGGGCTGCAACTAAATTCATATGTTGCATTTACCGGTCACCTTCTGACAACAACTTTGTACAGTCATTCGATTATTTTTCTTAAAAAACCGACCATCTGATTTCTGAATATCTTTCCCCCGAGGTAACTATTTTTGGTGACTTTAATATTCATAATAAGGAATGGCTAGGATCTTCAAAAACTGATCCACAAGGGAGAGCAGCGGAGGCCTTTGCAGTCAGCAATTCTTTAGCCAATATGGTTCAGCAATCTACTTACTTTCCTCGCATTCCAATACACAGCTCAAATCCCTTGGATGTTCTTCTTACTAAAAAACCTGAAGGCTATAAGACATCTCATTAGAGCTCTTCAGTACGGCATACTAATTGCTGCAAAAATACACCTATAAAGTAATACGGCTATAGTAGCCAACCTTTCAATATTAAGTGAGTGGTGGACGTGCCGCCACCTAGTTCCAAGTAGTATGTTGTCACGCCAGCTCCAAATGACACAAAGTGTTACAAAAATAGAGACTGTATACAACTAACTAACAATTTAGTAAATTGTTAGCCCTGGCCCATTTCTACCCTGATACAAGGACAAAGTATGTAAGGTTAGATGCATTCTCGCAACAATTAGAACCGTAGACCGGTTTCGCTCTCATTAGAGCTCTTCAGTACGGCATACTAATTGCTGCAAAAATACACCTATAAAGTAATACGGCTATAATAGCCAACCTTTCAATACTAAGTGAGTGGTGGACGTGCCGCCACCTAGTTGCGAAACCAAGTAGTATGTTGTCACGCCAGCTCCAAATAACACTATAGCCGTATTACTTTATAAGTGTATTTTTGCAGCAATTAGTAAGCCGTACTGAAGAGCTCTAATGAGAGCGAAACCGGGCTACGGTTCTAATTGTTGCGAGAATGCATCTAGCCTTACATACTTTGTTCCTATATCAGGGTAGAAATGGGCCAGGGCTAACAATTTACTAAATTGTTAGTTAGTTGTATACAGTCTCTATTTTTGTAACACTTTGTATTATTTGGAGCTGGCGTGACAACATACTACTTGGTTCCGCAACTAGGTGGCGGCTCGTCCACCACTTACTTAGTTTCTAAACGCTGTCATCTCATACCGGCGACTACTTTAATTTGAAAAATTTTACTGCCTGTATTATTTTATTAAATATAAAGATGGAAACTCCTTTTAAATTTGGGATTTGTATATATATATATATATATATACATATATATATATATATATATATATATATATATATATATATATATATATATATATATACCCAAACTGGATGGGACATGTCTAAGACTTGCACATTATCAGGACACTTTTTACAGAGTAATTTGTGCTATTCCCAACTTTAGATTGTCATTTGTTTTTGAGCTACATGTATCAACGTTTGTTTTTATTAATTTGAAAAATTTTACTGCCTGTATTATTTTATTAAATATAAAGATGGAAACTCCTTTTAAATTTGGGATTTGTATATATATACATATATATATATATATATATATATATATATATATATATATATATATATATATATATATATATATATATATATATATACCCAAACTGGATGGGACATGTCTAAGACTTGCACATTATCAGGACACTTTTTACAGAGTAATTTGTGCTATTCTCAACTTTGGATTGTCATTTGTTTTTGAGCTAATGTATCAACGTTTGTTTTATTATGGCACCCATATTTGCTTTCTTGCTCATGTGAAAAGAGCTTTCCAATGATGTACAACATGCTTGAGACATCTTGTAATTGCACTGGAAATTTTGAGAAAAACCGTTTTGAGGATAGTAGGCTATGAAATACAATATCAGAAAACAAATGACAAAAAAAAAATTGTTTAAAAAGCAGTAGGCCATGGTGTCTAACAATTCACTTCTACTTTTAACATAATTTTCCGTAATGATTCACGATAAAAAAATATTGTGATTTAATTGACAATACTTAGGTATATTGCTAGGTAACATTATGTGAAACAGTTCAATAACGAAACCCGGCAATAACAAATAGAAACTTAAACTCTACAAAACAACACAATTGGAAACGGAACTCAACAAATAACAAAATAGAAACTTAAAAATACACTAAATAAAAAATTGTTCAATATGGCCACCGTTTTGTTCAATGCACTTTATACACCTTTTTGAAACATGCCTGCAAACTCTGGTGAGGGTGTTTTAGTTAATCTCATTTATAGCCTCCGTGATTCTGTTTCGTAATTCATTGATATTTTGTGATGGATCGAATTTATACACATCATTCTTCAGAGTACCCCGCAAATAAAAATCCATGGGTGTTTTATCAGGAGTTCGAGCACACCAATGAAACGGCCCATTGTTACAAATGACACGATTATTAAAATTTTGGTACAAACATTCTTTGACGATCCCAGCATTGTGAGCTGGACAACCGTCTTGTTGGTACCAAATCTGGTCTAAATTATCATGAACTCTTCTAATTGTTTGTAATATATCATTTCTCAATAGATTAAGATACCTTTCCCCAGTTAAATTATTTTCAAAAAAGAACGGACTAACAATAAAGTTACCTGACATTTTCTAAAAATAACTGTCTAATCTACAAATAAAAATAACAGTTTTTTACCTAATAAGCCGCACCACACATTAAAACCAAATCTGGATTGGATTTCATAGCCTACTATCCTGAAAAAGGTTTTTCTCAAAATTGTCAGTGCAATTACAAGATTTCTCAAGTATGTTGTACATCATTGGAAAGATCTTTTCACAGGCTATCACGTGAGCAAAAAATCCAATTTTTCATATAATAAAAACAAACGTCGATACCTGTAGCTTAAAAACAAATGACAATCCAAAGTTGAGAATAGCACAAAAAGATTACTATGTAAAAAGTGTTTTGATAATGTGCAAGTCTTAGACATGTCAGATCAACGCCTACTTAGATATTGAAGAAAAAAGAAATCGACAAATTTTGTTTTTTCAAATTAACTCGAAAACGAAAAGAGTCAGGGCAAAATACAAGTCATATTTGGAATGAGCATGATATTCTACAAAACATTGCTAATTTAATCGTCTCCTTATCTCTAATAATAACGGAGATAGAAATACATTCCCATCCTGTTTGGGACAGACTGTATAAATTAAATACGGTTCCTTGGTAAGCCATCACTTGAGAACGGTTGGACAGATTTGGCTAATTTTGTTTGAAAAAATGTTGGTAATAGTCCGAGTGAGCTTTGTGGGGAAAGAAAAATTGCCAGAAAAATTGGAGAATTCGGGAAAAATTGAAAGTACTTTTTTTCTCCGATTTATTTCGCTACGTGTGCAGTAGCGAAATAAATCGGAGAAAAAGCACTTTCAGTTTTTCATTTGTCGATTGAAATATGGAAATTTGGAGAGAACAACGTCTGTAGGGTCAGATAGTAAATACTATGTGACTACCTGTTGTGTAAATTTTGACGTTTATCGGCTTGAAACCAGGTGTTTGTACTACCAACTTCAATATATAAATAAACTATACGTACCGCTGGTAGAGGAAAATCCTGTGCTGGTCGGGGTGTTGCCATATCTGCAAATTTCATCCACAAACGAGGTAAGTATTTTTCAAGGTAGAACAATTATCTTCAATATCCGACTGGAGATTCCACTTTCCGTCTACCCATTTCTCAATATGCATTTTAAACTACAATAAAAGATGTATTTTTCATAAAATAATGTGTAAGTAAGTCTATCACGTAGAAAAATTAAAATAAGCGTTGCATGTAAATCTTTGACATTTGACCAAGATAAATGTTTGAAATTTTCTCACTCACGTCAAATTTTTCGTCAAACACTTCCTTGAAAGTGATTTGTATTTTAGTGGCTACCAAATATTTATCATCGTCGTCAGATGTCTTTGTTTCAACGACTAAATCAATGGGCTCCAGGTCACTTTCCACCTCACATGTTTCTAAAGATAGCAATCTCAGCGTTATCTGAAAAGATAAAAAAGTTTGGGGCATTCAGCAAGTGCGTTACAGTAGTGAATTTTCATAAGAATTATACACTATTAGTAAAGTATATTATTAAAACTAATTCTTTAATTTTAAATTGATCTTGAGGATTGGTCTTAGACGTCCCAGTAAGCGATTACTTGAGGAAATTTCTATTTTCTATCGAGCTAAAAAAATTAAATTTGGGACAAATATGTAAATACTGCAAGTTGCTTTAAAAAAATTGTCTTACAAATTTCATTAAAGTTACAAAAGTGTTAAATTCTGTTACAAATTTCATTATCATTAAAGTTGCAAAACTTCTACATTACAAAAATTTACAAATAGAATGTACCTGCCAAGTTATCAATATGGCCGGTATTTTCCCTTAATAATTGCTTGGATGGTTTTGTTTTAGTCAACCCAATCGAACTAGTTTTTGCAATCAAAACAACCATAAAGCTATTTTACATAGGTTTAACTATGGCTCAAGATTGAAGATTATAGCTTAATGGGAAATTAAGTAATCGGATTTGAAATATTTTTACGAAAATTCTCTACCACAACGTACTTGCTGCACACAGACCCTCTTTACTATTTACTGTTGCTGTATCCATACTCTCTTAAATGATAAAATATTGTAGCTCTCTATGTTTGACTGACAAACAAGGCAACCTCAAATTCATTTTTGGAAAAATATTTTAAACAAATGAAATGAGGTAACAATTTAAACATAAATGGAAAATCTTGGTTGGCGGCTTCATCACGGGGGTTCTCCTCCTACTTCTACATGCCTACGACCACCCTCAATGCATAAGCAAGAAGAATATAAGCAAGAAAAATTTCTTCGGAACAACCCCCAAGAAAGTTGCGGGACCTGCGGCGAATAAGGGTTCTGGGCGAAGTAAACAGGGTTTTAAGGAAGTATGGCAGCAAAAGGGGTAAAAGGTAGCTTATAGTGGTCCAACTTAGCTGTTTTTCGAAGTTTCTGCTAACATTTTCTTTTTATCTTCTACCCCGCTTGGCAGCCCTATTTACTCCTGGTCCCGTAACTTTCTTAGGGTTTGTTTGTAAGAAATTTTTCTTGTAGTATGGGGATCCAGAAAGGGTTCTAAGCACGTTTCTGTTTTTTTGGTCTAAAAGTCCCCTGTGTTCTAAACTGCAAATTTACCGAAAATTACATTTTTATTCCCAAAAGAAATGTACCTGCCAAATTATAAACGTGGCAGGTATTAATTCCTTATTAATCGCTTGAATGATTCATTCTGGTCAACTCAATCCAACCAGTTTCTGCAAACAAAATAACAAAAAAGCTTTTTAAAAGAAGTTTGTAGATATTTTTTATATCTACCCACGCTGCCTTTATATGGGTTTTACTATGTATCAAACTGAAGATTCTAGTTTAATGGCAAACTAAATTATCACTATTTGGTACATTTTTACAAAAATTCGCTACCATAACGCACTTGCTGCACCTAAACTCTTTTCAATACTAATTTACTATTATTGTATCCATACTTTTTGAAAATGAAATAAATATAAACATTACAAAATTCTGAAATTAAAATTTTAATAATTTACACTGTACATCTGAGTATATATGTAATTTAAATTGCTTTATGATATTATGTAGTTTCATTTACTTCAAATGTTCCACAAAGAGTAAAAGCTAAGAGTAAAGAAAACCATAAGTACCTAGATACCCTAGGTATCATACTTATACTAGTTTCCGGTAGGTATATTTCTTCTTGAAATAATTTTGTTTCACTTTCGTAATACAGTACTTACATGCATTGATTAAGATCCTGAATCTGATGTACACAACCACTTTCTTATTTGTTTGATTGGATGTTAGAATCATTATATACTACAGTCACAGTCGACTGCCGAAGCCATTTGTTAAAGTTATGTTAAAATAAAAAGTTGGGTTATGGAATGACAAAAAAATCAATAGAAACAAGATTCAAGGAACATATAACAGCATTAGATAAAATCCACATACCTAGCTACAAATCAAACGTAGCTACACACATTCACAACACAAAACACCAAAAACCAGACAAGGCACAATCACTCAGAGAACAGTAAACCGACCAATAGAAGCTCGCGGCGCAGGCGCCACGTACAATCTCAGACGTAGACCACACAGGAGCGATAACAGTCAGTAGCGTGCTGATGATGAACTGGGACGGTTCGAAACTGCAGTCCACGCAAACCAATAAAAAATCACAAACGCACAGCAAACAAATAAAATGTATATTTAAAAGTGATTACAGTGTAGTGCAATATTCCAATATATATATATATATATATATATATATATATATATATATATATATATATATATATATATATATATATATATATATTAACGAAGCTTGGTGTTGACCTCTCTATTAACGAATTTTTCTTAATGAAAATTCGCTAAAACCAGAAGAATGTGCTAACCAAGTTGTTTACAGAATCCCAATAACATTTTTTTGAAGTCGCAGGAAAAGTCTATAGGGCTGTATTAAGTACGGAATGATTTAACAAAGTGAAAACAACCTTAACCGCGAATCAAATTTAAATTAAAAGTCTTAAGAGTTCTCATCTCACTAATGCATTTTTTTTCCTATAAACACTCGCGAAAGGTTAATTGTAATTACATAATTTGATCATATACCGTTAAAAAGAGAATAAAAAAATACAAAGAAAGTTCACACACCTGGCTTTGAACCCGCGTCATCTCTCAATATAAGTATCAAAGGCGCCCTTTAAGGAACTGGGCTATAGAAGCACATAACAGGTTCGTTGTAATGCACCGGTTATTAGCTCGTATGTAAACTTATGCTATCGATCTAGGACTTTGTTAAGGACATTTTTTTCTTTAACGTCGGTCTATTTCCGCGGTTATGGCCATTCACCGACGCCAGGGAGCAGTTTCATCTCACTATCCTGGAAATTTCTCCAAACCTCTGCCATTCTGTAAGAAGGGTAACAATCTGAAACTTGGCCAACATAGCACGGTACACGGGACCGGAGGCTTTACGCCCCCTCTAAAGGGCAGGACGTGCAGACATTCAACTTGCTCAAACACAATGCCACAACCGCGGTTAATGTTAATTTTACAGTATTTAGGTACTGAAGAAATGAAAGGGGGAATCCTGGGAATGGAATCTAATACCTTTGTGTCCAGAGGTACACATTCTCACCATTGGACTAACGAGGCTCTTACTAAAACATATCATCTAATATTTTTCATGTATCATGCACATCACCGTTCTTAAAAATCACCAGTTTTCACGTTTAAATCTTCACTCACATTTTGAGAAGAAAGACTATGGAATTTTCAAAGTAATTTTTGGTCGTATTTCGTGACCTTTTTGAGACAAGAACCTGTAATATGTAACAAAAAGCAGAATCACCACAAAAGCCACAAAAATAATAATAGAGAGCTATAGGCTAGATACGTATTTCGACAACGAAGTTGTCTTCATCGCTAGCTGTCGTATTTCGACAACGAAGTGTCTTCATCAGTAGCTGTCGCTAAACTCATTTCAGTTAGAGTATAAGCGACAGCTACCGATGAGTGCATAGTTTAGGTATATAAATACAATAATTTTCTCTATACAGTTATTTTAGCAACAGCTACAGATGAAGACAACTTCGTTGTCGAAATACGTATCTAGCGCATAACTCTCTGTTATTATTTTTTGTTTTTGGGGTGATACTGCTTTTTGTTTCAGTTTGCAGCCACAGTGTCCAGCCTCAGTCTTTTAGTGTAATATGTAGTAGTAGATTTTCTTTAACACACAATACTTTGGTCTTATGCGTTTCTCTGATCACCAGTGACACCCATTTTTTTTCTCTTAATGCTTTTATTTTGTATAGATCTGAAAGGAAACTCAAAAAATTCCCGGAAAACCTGGTTAGATTTTCCTGACTAACGAAGTTATCTAAGCCACGTACAAAAGTAAGGTACCTGCCAAATTTCATCAAAATAAGCCCATTATTTTTTGAGTTATCGGGGTGATATATATATATATATATATATATATATATATATATATATATATATATATATATATATATATATATATATATATATATAGTATGCCCAAACTGGATGAGAATGTATTGCTATCTCCGTTATTATCAAAGATAAGGAGACGGCTAAATCAGCAATGTTTTGTAGAATTTCATGATCGTTCCAAATACGACATGTATTTTTCCCTGCCTCTTTTCGTTTTCGAGTTATTTTGAAAGAACCAAAATTTGTCGATTTCTTTTTTCTTCAATATCTAAGTAGGCGTTGATCTGACATGTCTAAGACTTGCCCATTTTTTTGCTCATGTGATAGCCTGTAAAAAGAGCTTTCCATTAATGTTTAACATGCTTAAGAAGTCTTGTAATGGGACTGACAATTTTGAGAAAAACCGTTTTCAGGATGGTAGGCTATGAAATCCAATACCAGAAAACAAATGATATGAAAATAATATGGACTGATGAATCCAGATTTACAAATTGTGGTGTGTATAATGGTATTAATGTTTGGTGCGGCTTATTAGGTAAAAAAACTGTTATTTTTATTTGTAGATTAGACAGTTAATTTTAAAAAAATTCTGGTTACTTAATTGTTGAAAATAATTTAACTGGGGAAAGGTATCTTAATCTATTGAGAAATGATATCCTACCAACAATTAGAAGAGTTCATGATAATTTTGACGAAGATTTGGTACCAACAAGACGGTTGTCCAGCTCACAATGCTAGAAAGAATTTTTGTACCAAAATTTTAATAATCGTGGCATTTGTAACAATGGGCCGGTTCATTGGTGTGCTGAAGAATGATGTGTATAAATTCGATCCACCACAAAATATCAATGAATTAGGAAACATAATCACGGAAGCTATAAATTATATTAACCAAAACACACTCACCAGGGCTTGCAGGCATGTTTCAAAAAGCTGTACGAAGTGCATTGAACAAAACGGTGGCCATATTGAACAATTTTCTATTTAGTGTATTTTTAAGTTTCTATTTTATTATCTGTTGAGTTTCTATTTGTTATTGCCGGGTTTCGTTATTAAACTGTTTCATATAATATTATCTAGCATTATTACCTAATTAAATATTGTAAATTCAATCACAATATTTTTTTATCGTGAATCATTACGGAAAGCTACGTCAAAAGTAGGAGTTAGACTTCATGGCCTACAGCTTTTTGAACACTTTTTTTGTCATTTCTTTTCTGGTATTGGATTTCATAGCCTACTATCCTCAAAACGGTTTTTCTCAAAATTGTCAGTGCAATTACAAGATTTCTCAAGCATGTTGTACATCATTGAAAAGCTCTTTTCACGGGCTATCCCATGAGCAAAAAATCCAATATGACTGCCATAATAAGAACAAACGTTGATACCTGTAGCGCAAAAACAGATGACAATCCAAAGTTGAGAATAGCACAAAAAGATTACTCTGTAAAAAGTGTCCTAATAATGCGCAAGTCTTAGACATGCCAGGTCAACGCCTACTTAGATATTAAAGAGAAAACAAATCAACAAATTTTGTTTTTTTCAAAATAACTCACAAATGAAAAGAGGCAGGGCAAAACACAAGTCATATTTGGAAGGAGCATGAAATTCTACAAAAAATTACTAATTTAACCATCTCCCTACCTCTAATAACAACGGAGATAGCAATACAGAAAACTTCTGTAAAAGTCGGTTCAATTGAAACTGTAGAGCTACAATGAAATGAAGAAAACCGAAAGAGAAAAAGTTGTGGTGGCGACGAAAACGCCACATAGCCCTTATATTGTGATGGTCATGATTTTTCAATTTAGCAAAATAATAAGTTTTTAACAAAATATGATATAATTTTTAAAATCTTACCCTTCCGGGAGGTGGAGGAGGTCCGAAATTACAAAACGCAGTGCCAATTAAACATAAGGTTAAAAAATTAAACAACATATTGAGGCGTATAGAGTAAGTCTTTATAACTGATACCATATTTATATGAAAAATATTTAAATGTTTTTAATTTCATTAGACTCAGATCAAATTACCATTGAAAATTCAATGAAAACTGACATGTACATATTTCATTTGTATAACAATAAAAATGTAAGCATAGTGTTAAAACATGACGTGATGCATTTAATAACCTAGTAAATAGTAGTAAAACACCAATTACAAGCATATAATTAAAATACAATTTATACACGCACACAATATATATATATATATATATATATATATATATATATATATATATATATATATATATATATATATATATATATATATATATATATATATATATATATATATATATATATGAGACATACTTGGTTCTCGGGTTGAACCGTGTCCAGAATTTATGAAAGCTCGACGTTTCGGCTCCTGTTTTGGAGCCATTTTCAAGAGGTGAAGGAAATAGGGAAGGATACTCTAAGGCCTCAATCTGCCTACTCCTTAGAGCGATGGACAAAGGTGGGTTGGGTTGTTGTAGCTCGATTACGGGGCCTCAATCTGCCTACTCCCCAAATCTCGCCGGAGATCGTCTGTGAGGTCGCAATGTGTTCAACCCTAGGCCTCAGAGAGATCGGGCAGTTCGTTGCAAGTCTTGTCTTATATATCTCGCTCCGTCTACCTGCTTCGTTATCAGTGAAAATAGTAGGGTCACGGTCATTTAAGTGGGGGGCTTTGGTCACGGTATTTAGAGGATGAGGAGGATTAAGAGGGTCACCGGCATTTGTTGAGACGGATAATGGGAAAACAAAATTGTCTGTGGAATGTATTTTCTTTTGTGTGTAATAGGTTTCCAAGGCGAAGACCATCATCTCTCTTATTTAAACAGTCGGGACGTTTTTCAATTTCTATTGCTTCGCGGATAATTCTCGTTTTGAAGTTGTAAACCGGTGCTATTGTTTTGGCATTATCGAAGTCTATTTTGTGTCCTGTATGAATATGATGCATGGCCAGAGCCGACGAGGGGTCGGATTATTTAACTGCGAGGGTGTGTTCATATATTCTATTGTGAATGCGTCTATTTGTTTGTCCTACATAAGTTCGGGAACAGTCGGAACAAGGAATTTCGTAAACTCCGTGGGATTCGTTTGGAATCGTATCCTTGGGAGTTTTTATCAGATTTGACAGTACACTAAGTATGGTAAAAACGCTGTGTGTTGTTGTGTCGACTCTGTTTGTTCTTGTTGTGGTGTAGTGTGGTTTGTTGTTTTGCGTTTCTAATGTTTCGTAGTATGTGATTGTTGTCGTATCCATTTTCTAGCAATGTCTGTCTTAAAAAGTGTAATTCTGTCGTTTTGTCAGTCTAAGGGATCGTGTTACTAGTGTTCTAACCACGGAATTTAGTTGCGATGGGTGATGGTGAGATTGGGCGTTAAGATAACGATTAGTGTGGGTTGGTTTTCGGTAGACAGTGTAAGAAAATCCTCTGACTGGGTTTTTAGTGATGCGTACATCTAAGAAAGGCATATATATATATATATATATATATATATATATATATATATATATATACATATATATATATATATATATATATATATATATATATATATATATACATATATATATATATATATATATATATATATATATATATATATATATATATATATATATATATATATATATATATACGCGGTACTTACAGGCATTCCTTCCGATACACACATCTCGGCAACTTGTTATCAGTTTACCGACGCATTTGGAAGTGTCTGTGATAGCCAAGAGTAAAGGTAGCGCCGATAATATTGCAGCTAGTGTTTATCTTCTTTTTTACGTGTGCATTATTTAAGGCGGTAAGTACCTTATCTTTAATCAACTGCTTTAGGCAAATGAGCCTTTCAAATTGCATGATCTGAGCTATTGTTACATTTCGTTGTTTTTGATTTCGTTTGTCGGTTGGTTATAAAATGTTAATATTAATATTTTAATTTAAAAATCACTGTGGTAATTGTGCGGAAAAATGCGCAGGATTAACTCGCAGTCAAATAAACGCTAATTCGATCTAATTTCTAATAATGAAGAAACTAATTGTGGCGGTGGTTCCGACCGCAGTGTTTCCGTCAACACTACTCTGTGTTTCTGCATAAATACTCTTGGCAGTTAAACGTTACGTTATGTTCTGCGACAGCCAGCTGTCAAGATCTACAGCAACGAAGAAACACCAGAGCGATCTCTTTCTTCTCTACCAACCGCTACAGTGAACACACGTCCTCCACGCTCGGTCAGTTATCTGCTATGTACTCATGTACTGCTGTAATTGTATTATAGTTAAATGTATCATATAGTTTATTCAGTTAGTGAAATAATAAAGTATATAAAGTGTTTACCTATGGATTTAATATCACCATCCCAGGTAATATCAACAAGTGCAATTAACATCCATACTAATTTATAAAGATCAATTTCTTATTGCAGATGCCACGATATTATACGCGGAAAAGACAAATCAACTCTTACTCTGAGGATTTGCTACAGAGTGCATTGAATGCAGTTAGAAATTTTGACAGGATATACGTGAAGTTGGCAGATATTATAACATCCCGGGGTCAACTTTGAGAAAAAATCTGAGACAAAATGAATCCAAAACCGGATTAAGACAAATTAGAAGAAGCTAAAGCAAAAAGGCATCATCATCATCATCAACCAGCCCTCTGCGTCCACTGCTGGACATAGGCCTTCCATAGTTGAGTCCATTCTTTTCTGTCTTGAGCGCTACGAATACAGTTTTTTGTAATTTTTGTAATGTCGTCTGTCCAGCGAGTTGGCGGTCTTCGTCTCTCTCTTTTATCGGATCTGGGTCTCCATTCAAGCAATCGTTTTGTCCACCTGTCATCTTGCATGCGAGCCACATGTCCCGTCCACTTCCACTTGAGTTTTGCCACATGTACGACCACATCAGTCACTCCTGTTCTTCTGCGTAATTATTCATTTCTAATGTGGTCATGTAACGAAACGCCAAGCACGGACCTCTCCATTTTGCGCTGTGCTACTTTTAGTTTCTTAGCAAAAGCGTTGGTAAGGGTTAGTGTTTTGGCGCCGTAGGTCATTACCGGTAGAACACATTGTTTGAAAACTTTTCTTTTCAATCATATTGGAAGGTCACCTCTGAAAACGTCTCCAAGTTTGCCGTAAGCCCCCCAGGAGAGTATAATTATTCTGTTTATCTCGCATGTTTGGTTGGCTTTGGATATGCTTATCTCGTGGCCCAAATATGTGTATTGGTCTACCCATTACACCTCAGAGTTTACAATATATAGGTTGTTACTAGGGACGAGGTTTGTCATAAATTTTGTTTTTCCGATGTTCATTTTTAGACCTACTGTTGCACAGACCTCCTGAAGTTCCTGTAGCATCACTCTAATATCTTCCAAGTTGTCAGCCAGTAAGACAATGTCGTCTGCAAACCGTAAGTTTGACAGACTTTGGCCGTCTATTCTTAGACTTTTCTGGTCCCAATCTAGCTTCTTGAACACATATTACAGGATGGCGATAAACAGTTTTGGAGACATCGTATCTCCCTGGAGTAATCCTCTCCCAATTTTTATAGGATTCGTGTTTTCATGTAGTTTTACCGCAAGGGTAGCATTTACTTGTTGGTGTTTCTGTGGATCGAAATCTTAATTGGCGCCAACATGTCACATCAATTGCAGAAGCAGCTGCTAAGAAATTAGATTTCCTCTTCCGGGCTCGCAAATACTTTTCACCAGCTAATGTCTATACATTATATACGTCACAAATAAGACCAAACCTCGAACACTGCTCCCACATTAAAATCCCAAAGACATGCGTTGAAACAACTTGGTGGTTAAAGTCCAATGCCTGACAGACAGAGTAGTTAACTGCCACGCGTAGATTGATTCATATAATAGGTATACCATACATCAACGGTAACCAAACTAAATATATACCAGGCATAAAACATGATACCCGAACCAACAATCGTGAAATCTCCGCCGCAATTATGGACAATGACGACATGAAATTGAAAATTTGCCAAGTGATTGTTATTTAGCTGGGGGATTCAATGAATTATTAAAAGACACTATATTTGTAGCTCTATTAACGGCCCCAAATACAGTTTTAGCGCAGCATAGAAATATTATGCTGTCGCATAATATAGCAGAAATATAAACAAAATCACGCCAAGTATCTATAAAAATGATTCTAAAATAGTTCTTTTTATCTTTACATTTAAACATAAGACGTCATATAAGACCGAAACAGTCGTGAAATGTGTTTCAATTGTAATTATACTAATTCGGTAATTAATTGTTAGGTATACTTTGAATATAATGTCCCGGGCATGAAGCCGATCTAAAGTATCACGCAAATAAAACGTTAGTTAATGTGTGCCTAGATGGCGAAGGGGGCATTGCGCTAGCCTGCTAAGCAGAAGGTTACGCGATCGAATCCAGCTCGATGAATGTATTTTTTTAATATTTTATTTTGGCATTTGGAGAAACAATAGTGCACAGATTTCATACGTTTTGAATAAGATCTAATTTTTGTTTAAAACCTCTAAATAAGTTTGTCACCTTTGAGTATGAAATTATAATTTTGTTATTGTCGATATTGAAAAAAACCGGTTTGATTAGGTTGACTAAAACGAAATCATACTGGTGATTAATAAGGAAAAATAACTGATATATTTACTTTTCTAAATATGAATTAAGTTTCCTTCTGGAAATCCTCTGTATAACTTCAATGAAATTTGTAATACAAGTTTCTTTTAAAGAGACTTACACTATCTACAGATATAGCAAAATTTAGTTCTTTAGCTTCATAGAACATTAAGTTTTGGGCATTTTTCTCAAAAGGAGTTAGTACTCAAGATTTTTTTGATAATAGAGAGATATCGATGGTAACACTTTCGAAAGAATTCTTTAAATGTGCGTGTACTAGGATCTCTAAAATCGATCTTCAAGATCTGTGTAAGTTGAAAGTATTAACTTTACTAATGTGCCGTATAATATCAGTCTACAATTCTTATGAAAATTCGCTACTATGATGCACTTGCTGCGTCCCGAATTTTTTTATTTATTGTTCAGAATTGTGTGCATCTTCAATTGGCTTGGTCTTTAGTGGGCCTAGTTTGCGCTCACTGAAACATATTTTGAAGGTCTCAAAATAGCGTTCTGGTCACAAGCGATTTTTTTCTACAACAATTCGGTGAAATAAAAAGAAGTGACATAAATTATTGCATACTTTTACGCCTTTACTTTTAATACAGCTAACATTTGTTAATTATAATCTTTACGTTATTTTTTTCTTTCAGTTTCTACTTCAGATAAGATGCAAACAACTTCTCCATCTTCTGAATTAAATCGTGTAGTTAGTTTAAAACGCCCATATAACATGGCTGGTAAATCCATTTCCTCCTGGAGTATCTCGAAATCGTTCAAGTGATAAGTGTTCTGTAATCAAAGACGAACAGTGTTTAAATATATGAAAGATAATTTTAAAACATAAGAAGTATATCTCGAGAATGTTTTCTCTTTTATCGTTAAAAATAAGTCACTTCTTGCTGCTACTACTAAAATTACTGTCATTTTAAATTAAATAGGTTGAGTGCCATGTGCAAAGTGCATGGACAACCCTGAAACATTTGATAATTGGATGTGCACAAGAATCACGTGGTGAAGTAAAAATTCGAAGTTTTAAGAAAGATGCGTGGTCGAATGAAAAATCATAAAAAGCTGTGGATGACAAAATGGAACTATACAAAAAACAGGTAAATGCCAAATTTGTGAGATGAGAAGAGAAGCGCTTGATTGAGTACAGAAAAGTGAGAAGTGAGTTTGAAGGAATGGTTAATGGCAGTTCGCGAGAACTGGAAGTAAAAGAGAGTGACTCAAGGGAACAATAACATTTTTTGGAAGTGGATAAAAAGGGTAAGACAAACCGAAAAAAATTCTGGACGCAGCAAGTGCGTTATGGTAGTGAATTTTCATAAAAATGTTTTTAATAACAAATATGTGTGTTTTTTTAAGAAAGCAGGCATCAAATTTGGTTACCAGTATAATCTATATATTAGAAACAATGTGCCATGTTTCATCAAAATAACTTTATTGTGTGAAAATGAACAAAATTATCCAAAAGTAAACTTAAAGTGTTCCTGAAAAAACACGTTTCTTGGTCAACCTTATAGGTTAATAGCAAATTGAACTGTTCAAATATGAAACATTTGTTCAAAATTCGCTACCATAACGCACTTGCTGCGTCTAGAATTTCTTTTCTTACAAACATGCATTATATCTCGATGGAAAATGCAAAAATGCAATAACATAAGGCGTGTTTGATTAAAAAAAAAAGGAAATTTGTATCACCAATGACTTATGGGCCACCCTGTGATTGTAGAAATATTATTTTAAGATGTAGCTCAAGACACCCTATAATTAATATATACAATTTTTTTTCATATCTTATATAATAACGGATATATTGAGCTTTATTGATTTTTTACGAAAATTCGACAAAAATTATATACCATTAAACGATAAACTCTATAGCTAAGGCTACTGCCAAGCATCAGAGAAAGGGTCTATTTGAAATGAATTTTCTGCAAATATTTTAGTAAAATGAAGGACAATGACGGTTGAAATTAAGACTTTAGGGTTTGTAAAACATTCTTCTTGAGACATTTTATTTCTATAGCCCGTATTAGATTCAAGTTATTTGCCTAAATGTTGCCAATTTTGACATTTTAAATCGCCACTTTGACGTTTTGAGGAAAACCCCAATTTATTTTTCTTAAAATGCCTATAACTTTTTTGTCTTTTGACTTACATAGCTAAATTTTGGTAGGTAGCTTACATATAAGGATATAAACCAGCGTACAGAATTTGATGGCCTTACTTTGTTAATTCCGGCGATATAATTTTTTTTTGAAAGAAAACACAAAATTTTCCTGGAAAACCTAGGCAGATTTTCTTGCTTAACGAACTCATCCAAGCCATTTGCAAAAGGAATTTTTTCACCAAATTTAATCAAAATCGGCCCATTATTTTTTGAGTTATCGGTGTGATACATATATATATATATATATATATATATATATATATATATATATATATATATATATATATATATATATATATAAATATATGTTTATATATATATATATATATATATATATATATATATATATATATATATATATATATATATATATATATATATATAAACATATAAAAATTGAAACTGACCCCGGATATGTTTTCTGGGGGGCCTAATTAGCGCTCATTTGAAGAAATTTTTTCAAAATTCAAAAGTCGGGATCTCCTCATTAGTGATTTTTTTTTAAGAAAATTCACTAAAAAATTCACTAAAACGATATGTTTGGGGAGAAAATACAGAAAGGGGACATGATATGGGACGGGAAAGGTGTGCTGATAAAATTCATTAAAAAATGTTAAAGTGTGGATGCTTGAATTTGACTGTGTGGCTCTATGTGAGCTGTTTAAATGTACAGGCTGTCTTATTTTCGTTGTAAATGTGGAGTATCTCAGTTATTATTGAACATAGAGACAAACGGTTTTCGCAATACTGTCCTCGATTTTTATGAAACGAAAAGTGGCAGTGACAGAAAAGTCGCCGCCTTCTTAGTTTCGTAGATACAGGGCGCTTTTTTTTGGACCCCACTTAAGTTTTCTTTATTTAACAAAATATTGAAAAGGTAAAAACGTATTGTGGTAGAACTTTTGCCGTAAAATAAAGTGGTATATCCAGATATTTTCAAAAAAAAAAGATTATTATCGAGAAAAATGTCAAAGGTTTTTTTTAGCGGGACAGCCTCTATATACTTTATTATCTCCAATTAAGGCAATTCCAACGAGATGAGGTTTGACATATTTATATTTTTAATTTTCGATCAAACTGTCAACGTTTTTTTTAATGGAACATCCTATATATTGTTAGCTATTTTAGTAGCTCTAATTAAGGCGATTTCAGACGTATGAGGTTTGACATATTTATCTTTTTAATTTTGGAGGAAAATTTCAACGTGGTGTTTTTTTAAATGAGACACCCTATATATTGTTAGCTATTTTAATAGCTCTAACTAAGGCGATTCCAACGATATGAGGCTTGACATCTTTATCATTACTACTTTCCGAAAAATTAGTTAAAACTGTTATTTTCCATAACGTGCAATGTTACAAAGACACAAACTGACGGATAATGCAATACAACATTGCTCCTTATGGAAAGAAACGGGTAACTTATTGTTTTTAACGGAACACGCCCTGTATTTTTACTCATTTTGATAGCCATTTTCTTGCGCTTTTCTAAATTAGTTAATTCTCATGACAAAGCAGCAATTTGAATTAGGCTATTTATATAATAGTATGCTTTGTGTCACCATGGAAAGAAGGAAAAAAGTTATTACCACTTGTAAAACCTCGATAAATAAATTCCGATTGTTTTTACTAACCTCCTTGTCCCCTGTGGGTCCGGGGACTAACTAAAAGAATGGGCCCAAGGTAACTCCTGCCTGTCGTAAAAGGCGACTAATTGGAATCAAACACTGGCGGGGGTCTTGTTCATGTGGGCCTGGAGGGAGGCGGATATCTCTGGGGAGTGATGTACACCCGGATTTTGAGGCCTCCACTCTGGGCTTAGAAATGGATGGTTGCCCGCGCTTGGTTGTTACTCGGGAGCGGGGTTCCGGATGGGTGCCGCCTTGGGTTGAGTGCTGGCGGGTGTCGTGTGTCTAGACGCCCCGGAGGGGGTTGACAACTCTGATGAGTGGTAAACACCCGGAATTTGGGGCCGCCACTGTGTGCTTCGGAACGGACGGACGGCCTCGCTTGTGTGATGCTCGGGAGCGGGGCTCGATGGGATGTCGCCTTGAGTCTAGCACTGGTAGGTGTCGGGTCTAGACGAACCCGGAGGAGAGCTGAAATCTTTAGGGGTGGAATAAAACTAAGGGTTGAGGCATCTTCTGTGAGCTTCGAAACCGACAAACGACCTCATTTGGATGCTGCTCGGTTGCAGGACTTCATGATATTGCACCGAGTCAAACACTGACGGATGTCTGGTCCAGACGAACTCGGAGAGAGGTTATCTCTCTTTGAGCTTTGAGACGGGCAAGCGACCTCGCTCAGATGGCAGTACATCTGTCAAACAAAGTTTCACCTCGCAGGTGTCGTCTTCTGTCGGAAGCTCGATTTGTTGGGTGAAATTTAAGCTAACGCTGGCAGGTGTTGGACCTGGACGAACCCGGAGGTGGCTGGGGTCTCTAGGGGTGGATTACACCTGGAGACTTGGGCCTACTCTGTGACCATCGATACAGGCTAACGACCCCGCCTGGATGCTGATCGAGGGCGGGACTTTATGATACCGCCTCGAGTCAATGAAACACTGGCGGGGGTCTGGTGCAGGTGAGGCTGGGGGGAGGCAGACATCTCTGGGGAGTGATATGCACCCGGAGTTTGGCGCCTCCACTGTGGCCTCAGAGACTGACAATTGGCCTCTCTTGGTTGTTACTCGGGAGCGGGGTTCCAGATGATACCGCCCTGGATTGAGCCCTGGCGTGTGTCGTGTGTCCAGACGTCCCGGGGGGCTCTGATATCTGATGAGTGGTAAACACCCGGAGTTTGGAGCCCATACTGTGTGCTACGAAATGGACGGACGGCATCGCTGGAGTGATGCTCGGGAGCGGGACTCGATGGGATGTTGCCTTGAGTCTTAACACTGTTAGGTGTCAGGTTTGGAAGAGCCTGATGGGAGCTGATATCTCTAGGGGTGGATTACAACTGGAGATTCGATGCTACTCGAGAGCGGGACTTCATGATACCGCCTCGAGGAGAACACTGACGGGTGTCGGGTCCAGACGAACTCGGAGAAAGGTTATCTCTCTTTGAGCTTCGAAACGGGCAAGCGACTTTACTCAGATGGCAGTACACCTGCCAAACAAACTCTCACCCTCAATAAAAGATCGACTCCCTCAGGGAGCTGGAATTATGGGTGAGATCTAAATAATTAGACGTGAGCCACAATAGACCTAAGGTCGCGGTGTAGGGACTGCAATAGCCCACTCACAATAAAATCTAATCTAATCTACTTACCTCGTTATTATTTGTAATGGCCGCAAATCAAATATTTGAAAATGTTGAATACTATGATATGCTTGTATGTTTTATCGAGTGCCACGAAGATAGCAATGAAACGTTACAACTTTATTTTAACAGGTATTGAGTATTTTATCTTCATTTGCATTTTCTCTATTGAGTAAATTCTTTGTTGTCGCAGGTATTCTAAAAGGAGACAGCCATATAAAGTAATATTCCAAAGGCTTAAAACAAATTTAACAAACTTCGCCTCTTTTAAGAAACCTAGGCCGAAAGTATATATTACAGAGATTCGCGAGGCTATCGTAATTAACGTGTTGAGTAGTGTAGCTGTTGAACCTGAAACGTCTTGCAGAAGAATTGGGTCCCAAGTTGGTGTCAGCAGATCACACGTTTCTTCTATTTTAAAACGTCACCAATTTAAACCATATAAATTCAGAGTAGTGCACAATTTACATCATGGAGATACTGAACGACGTGTTAATTTTTGTCAGTGGTATCTGCGAACAGTTGATCATGACCCAAATTTTGCAAATAAAGTTATGTGGTCAGATGAAACATATATAAGTAGTGCTGGATTATCTAGTCGTAATAATACAAGACAATGGGCAAGTGAAAACAAACAAGGGAG
Source organism: Tillus elongatus (assembly GCA_964006375.1). Classification (NCBI taxonomy): domain Eukaryota; kingdom Metazoa; phylum Arthropoda; class Insecta; order Coleoptera; family Cleridae; genus Tillus; species Tillus elongatus. The sequence goes on along the minus strand of OZ023263.1, from coordinate 21,044,745 downwards.
ATTTGGTTTTAGTTTAGCCTGCTTCATATTGGGAACTAAGATTAAATATCACATTTATCAGGATAACCTTAACTCCGACCGGTATCTAAACATATTGCAAAATATGATTTATTAGAAATGTCCCTTTAGCCCAGCGGAACCAGATCTTCTTTTAACAGGATGGTGCTCCGGCACATTATTCTCAAATAGAGAAGTGTTACTTAGATGAACACTTTCCCGAACGCTGCATTATGACGCACGGGCATATACGTTGGCCTGCTAGGTCGCCCGACCTATCCGTTGTTGGACTCCTTTTTGTGGGGACAATTATAAAATTTAATTTATTGTACTTGACATAACACAGTTGCAGATTTGCTTGATAATACGCACCGGGCTTTCGCAGAATTACAAAGACGCCAAATAGTAATCGTAAATGCGTTACACAGAATTAGGAAAGTATGTCATAACGTATGACAGACACTGGCAATCAGTTTGAACACATTGTTTAGTTTTTTTTTTTAAATTTCGACAACACACCACGAGGGCTCACAGCCTAAATACTATCGTACCGTGGGTGTCGACAAGGAGGAAAAAGGCAACTTGTTAATTCTGGAATTGAAGGTTTTGAGGTTCGGAGGAGAAGGAAAAACATATGCCGGCAAAGAATTCCATAGCTTGGAAGTCCTCGGGACAAAAGAGCTGGCATAACAGGATGTTCTATGTCTGGAGACCTGGACAGTAAAAGGGTGCATTCGCTCTGTTCCCCTGGTAGATCTGTTGGGGGCAGCAGGTGAAGGAACTATGGAAGAAAGCTCCTCTGAGCAGTGCCCGTGCAGATATCTATAAAAGAGAGAGAGAGAGAGAGGTCACCAACGGCACGTCGGTGGGCAAGGGATGGCAGCCTTTGAATAAGTGTAGGGTCACCGATGAGACGTATAGTATTAAAAAATCTGGTTGTTATTGTAATTTACCTGTCAGTAATAGATACTGTTTATTGCTTTTCGATTATACCTTGGCTAAATTAACTAATATGTTATTAGTTTATGGTAAACCGAGACAAAATGGAAGAGAAGCAGCGAGAATGTATCATTACAGGTTTCCCAGACGTATAGCATCCAGCAAAAATAAATATGTTCAAATATAACATACCTGCAGACGTTTAAGGGAAACTGGTGCCTTAAGCCCTTGAAAACGAACTGTTCACGTTGAAGAGTAACTTCTCAATGCAGTGGAACATAATTCCATAGAAGTACCAGAATCGTTTCTAACGAAATAAGAATCATTTTTGCATTGTCTGTAACACAGAGAGTCTAACACGAGCCACAATTAAAACTATATCACTACATACATGTTTAAGAACTTTTATCAAGAGATTATTTGTATGTGTTGATCATTGTTTACACTTTAACAATAAACGTAATATTTTTTGAAATTGTATATTCGTATTTTTCGTTTTTGAATTAGGTTTTTCTTGGGTTTTAGAATATTACATGAAAACTACACTTTTTAAAAGCCCAATAAAAGTCAATTCAAAAGACATATAAAACTATGGTGTTTGAGTTAAATTAATAATTATAAAAACCCGTTTCTTTACATAAGCAGCAATGTTGTATTGCATTATCCGTTAGTTTGTCTCTAACATTGCACGTTATGGAAAATAACAGTTTCTAATTAATTTTTCGGAAAGTAGCAAAGATAAATATGTCAAACTTCATATGGTTCGAATTGCCTTAATTAGAGCTATTAAAATAGCTAACAATATACATGTGTCCCATTAAAAAAACAAAACTTTGAATTTTTTTTTCTAAAATTAAGAAGATAAATATGTCAAACCTCATATCGTTGGAATCGCCTTAATCAGTGTTTAAGGAGCGGAGGATATTTGAGGAATAAACTTGTCTAACTAGGCGAATTAAGACATAGCAACGGTGTTATATAACTTTAATGAACTCACTAAACTTAAAGCCGGCATCCCACGGCGCGTGGCTTGGCGAGTTATCGGCTTGGCAAGTCAGTTCGCAAGTTGACAAGTCAGTTTGCCAAGTGGCAAATCAACGAGCGTGGTTGCTTTCCCACGGCGCCTGGAAGGACCCGCCGAGTGCTGAATTGCGCACGACCGTTATTTTTTTAACCGTTGATCTGGACTTGCCAAGTTGCTTAGCAGTGAAAGCAGTGCAGTGTATTCTGTGGCAGGAGTAGGTAGCCATCGTGAAGGAAAGAACAAGAAATGAGTTTGCAACAAAAACGGCGTATTGCTGCCTGTGCAGCAAGTTTTATTATTATGGGCATTGAACATAATTTAAAAAAAAACAAAGAAAAAAGAAAAAGACGATGGTGGGTGGCCTCTTTATATAAAAGTCGAAATAGGTAAGTAATAGTATATTACATATCGAGGTGGGAAGTGTTTCATTACTGTCGAGGGGACCAAGGTGCGAATCGTCGAGGTCAACCAATTCTCGAGACAATTATGAAAACTTTCAACCGAAATATGTATACTATTGTATTTTCAACCATTACTATTATCGATATTAATTGTTATAATAATATTATATGAATTAAATGAGCTATTATACCTTTTTTTAGAGTCCCCATATCATATACATCAAATAATCATCAAAAAAACGGCAACTAAAATGAAAAGTCAACGGTTCCGAGCGTTTTTCAAAAAAACAAATACCTGAATTTTAAATGAATTTATTTCAGTTAAAGTCCCCATCCTGTATGGTTAAAAATAAAACAATTTGCATTTAAGTAGTAGTACCTACCTAACGTCCATTTAATGAATGGAGATATAATGTCAGTTTTTTTGCAGATATAATGTCACAGACATGTTAGTCGACTTACGTCGTGAACCATCAAATTATTTTCAAAATTTTTGTCGAATGTCATCAACAGATTTTGAATTTTTGCTAAATAAAATTGGCCCAGTTATAGCCAAAAAGAACACAAATATGAGGGAAAGTATACCTATTCAAGAGAGACTGGCTGTAACTTTAAGATTCTTGGCTACTGGAGACAGCTTTGCAAGTTTGTCGTACTTGTTTAAATTTTCGGCTCAAACGGTGTCAAGATGTGTTCAGGATGTATGCAGAGCGCTGAATAAGGAACTCAAAGATAAAATAATCGTAAGTATGTTTATCTTTTTATTAAGGAATGTTAACTGAAATAAACACTAATGGTAACTGAAATAAACACTCATGGTCACTCTTAAATATAACTATACAAAAGGCATGTGTGAATCTAAATCTAATAAGTCGTGGTCTTGGCTCGTGTCACGTGGATTGTCGTGGGACTCTTCAGTATCCTTATTTGAAGGTGAGGCGACATAATCTGCTAAGGCAGAAGTACTCGCTGATGAATGAGAAAAATAACTTGTTGCAGATACCGGACGAGAGTCCGAACACTGAGGTGATAGCAGATTAGGTGTGGATGGGTATCCCACGGGTTGATTAGATGTGGATGGGTATCCCATGGGCTGACCAGGCCAAGGAGTATATGAGGTATTAGACTGGGGATCCTGATGGAATGAGTATTTTTGTTTATGGATATGGCCAAACATTAACTGGTCGATTTCCAGCATTGCAATTCCTCTAGTCAATGGATCTAACGATCTTAATTTCGTTGCAAGCAACTCGCCATATAATGAACATTCATCCGAAGTGGTTGGTTCGGGTTCAGCTACTTTTTTAAAGAGTTGGAAGGCTTCCTCCATGCGAGTTTCATTATTAGCAGCCATAGTTTGCGCCATTCTCTTTTTTCCTTTTTGTCCAACTACAACAGCAGATTTAGCTTTACTGGCTTCATTTGTAGGCTTTGTGGCACATGGAGCTGTTGTTAAGTTTGAAGAATTATTTTCTATTTTATTTTCCCCGTCTGATGGTCTATTAGGCTTGTTTTGGTCGGTATTTTCAGTTGTTATATTCGCTACGTCCTCTACTACCTGAAGCATAAAAGAGAAATAATGAACAGGATTATGAAAGATTTGGGAAAAAACTGTAATAAAATTATTTCTGAGCTATAAGGCGATCTGGAAAAATTTGCGTTTTTATCTTTTGTCTATTAATTTTTATACACTTATCGATTTTCAGCTATTCAGACGTATAAGATTGCCTTGTAGCTCCGATAACTATCTACCTATTCTGCCTTTCCGAAAAAAAAAGTTTTGCGCTATTCGCACTTTTTTTACCTTATTATGTATTTTTTTTAGTTACCCAAAACACCAGATGAATGGCGCAAAATAGCCCAAGAATTTGAGATGAATTGGAATTTCCCGCATTGTTTGGGCGCCATAGACGGGAAACATATAGTCATCGAAGCTCCAATGAACAGCGGGACCGAGTTTTTCAATTACAAGGGAACGTTTAGCGTAGTACTCATGGCATTGGTAAACGCTAATTATGAATTTATTTACGTCGATATTGGGTGCCAAGGGAGGATTAGTGATGGCGGGGTATTTCGAAATACAACGCTATTTCAGAAGCTGGATAAAAATGAATTAATGTTGCCTCCAGATGAACCTTTACCTTCATCTAAAGAGCCATTGCCATATGTGTTTGTGGGGGATGATGCGTTTGCTTTGTCTACTCACCTGTTAAAACCATATCCGGGAATGTACGACAAAGGCAGCCAAAAACGAATTTTCAACTATCGCCTTTCACGCGCCCGCAGACTCGTAGAGAACGCATTTGGAATATTGGCATCTGTTTTTAGAATATTTAGAAAACCTATGCTTCTCGAGCCAGATAGAGTGACAGAAATTACTATGACATGTGTGCTACTTCACAATTTCTTGCGTAACAGCAGAACATCAAACACAAGGTATTTATCCCCGGATTTGTTAGACAATGATATTGATGGTCAAATAATTCCTGGGTCATGGAGGGCAGAAAATGACAAGATGACTTCATTCTTACCTCTGCGACAAGTTGCTAGAAGACCTGGACAGGATGCCAAAGAAGTAAGGGACAGCTATGCGAATTATTTTTCAGGACAAGGCGCTGTACCATGGCAAAATAACGTTTAAAGTTCGGAAAACTAAAGCCACATAAATATTTTAAAACTTTCATTATTATCCGGATATTGGTTTGAGAGAGATTGGATCCTACTTTAAGTATTCAAAACCTTCATTTCTTGGGTGAAAATAAATAAAAGTTCAGTCAATAAAAGCAACACTTATCTACATATAATAAATCTAAAACAATTCAGGGGAATATTCTTTGAATAATTTTAAGACTAAATATAAATGACATTTTCAACTGAGGAATCTGCAGTTTCATTGTGTACCATTATTTATGGGACACCCTGTATACACTATTCGTGTTAATAAAATATCTCAAAGAATAATTATTTCCAGAATTGTTGAACTTTATTATTTGTAGGTAACTAATATACTAATAAAATATATTAACATACCTCTGAATTTGTTGTTTCATTGGGTTTGTATATTCCATGTAAAAATCTATGCATATATTCATATGCAAACCAGTCTGGCTTAAAAACTTCGTTAGTCCCTGTGCCGGTTCCAGTGGTTGCTTTTACTTTTTGGAAGAGTTTCCTAAAAGTTGCCATCAATGCATCTTTTTTCTTTTTAAGTTCCGCCACAGTGCATTTTACACTTAAATTAGCTTCAATTCTTTTCCAACTATCATGAACTAAATTTCGGTTTTTGTGGTTTGGGTCCTTTGGATTCCAAATTGCTGGTTCTCCTTCGTAAAGTTCCAAAAATTCTATCACAAGTTCATTTGACCACTCCATTATTCGAGAAATTAAAAAATTTAGACCCGACTATTTAAAACCACCTTTCTCCACGATAATATAAAGAACGCTACTGAAACTGCGAAAAAGTTTCGTTTATCCAAGCCTACGTGGGAATGGTGGGATCGGATTTGAGCAAGCTCGGACAAGTCGAGCCTACGATGCTCGTCCATCCTTTGACTCGTGCCAAATTTACCGACAACTGACGGGAACGCCGAGCCGCGCCGTAAAGCTTGTCGCACGCACGAGCGTTCTCATTCCCACGACGCGTGGCTCGCTAAATCGCGCGCCAAGCTCGCCAAGCCACGCGCCGTTGGATGCCGGCTTAACAATGCTTACGAACTAACTGAATAAATTTTAAACCCGAACTTTTTACATAGTGAATCTTAATTGAACAGTCTCGTAATGTTTATCAACATAATTAAATCACAAATGTCGCGTCTTCACATCTTAAGAATTTAATTAACTGTTTCGTAATGTTTATCAACAAATACTACTTATAGTTTTTTAATCAGTTTACGTCTTGCCTAAATTGCAGACTTCAGCAGTCATGCATTCCTTGCACGCTGCAATTTCACCTTGTTTACTATTTACATAACAATGTAATCGTTTCAATGCCAATGTTATCGATACATTTGTGACCTACAATTAAATGCAATATTTACATTACTTGGTGTAGAGAATTTTCCTAAAACTAACTTTACTTATTATTTTAATGTTCTTAACAATTATATTTCCACGCCTACTACGGCCGTTCTGCAAACCTTATTGTTCTCTGAACAATCAGAGCTATTAAAACAGCTAACAATATATAGGGTGTTCCATTTAAAAAAACAAAACTTTGACATTTTTCTCAGAAATTAAAAAGATAAATATATCAAACTGCATATCGTTGGAATCACCTTAATTGGAGCGATTAAAATAGATAACAATATATAAGGTGCCCTATTAAAAAAAAACACAACTTTGACATTTTTCTCGAAAATTAAAAAGATAAATATATCAAGACCCATATCGTTGGAATTGCATTAATTAAGACTATGAAAATAGCTAACAATATATAGGGTGTCCCATTTAAAAAACAAAACTTGGACATTCTTCTCAAAAATATATATTTTTTTAATATCTGAATATACCACTTTATCCTACGGTAAAAGTTCTACCAGAATCCGTTTTCACCTTTCCAATATCTTGTTGAATAAAGAAAATTGAAGTGGGGTCCCAAATTGCAAACTTTTCAAAAGCGCCCTCTATCTAGGAAACTAAGAACGCGGCGACTTTTCTGCCACTGACATTTTTCGTTCCATAAAATCGAGCACAGTATTGCAAAAACCGTTTGTCTCTATCTTCAATTAAAACTGAGAAAATTACAACGAAAATAAGACACACTGTACACATAAAAGTAGGCCAAGTACCAGTGGAGTGGAAGGACGCTATCATGTTGGCCTTAATCAAAGCTAAATGATGCAAGAATGAAACAGAAGCTGTTTGATCTATTGTTTTTAAAAACCCGTCCACTGTCCAATGCCTACTATGGTAATGCATTATACTCCACCATGTAAAAGAATACCCATGTATACACACTTCAAATACTAGTTACGTTTAAAAAGAAATTACCACTATGGACTCTACACAAAAGGCACATTTATTCAATTAATTTATTATCTAAATTTGGAATGTAACGCGACTGGTACTAATTCGATATCGGCAGGTCTAAAAAATGCATTGTTATAAATTGAGTCTTCGAAAGAGTACTTATTAGTGCTGGTCATAGGTTTCAGTAATCGTCCAGTGTATAAAAACAATATTTAAAAAAACTCACTGGTGGTATCGATCCGTCTGGAATTTGTGGTTGGGTGACATCTACAATTTTGTTCCAAAGCCTACTTAAATATTTTTTCATGTATTCCAAAAAATTACCATTAATGTCTGTTTGATAATTCCATTTTCCATCGACCCATTTGTCAATATGCATATTAAACTGAAAATTAAAAGTAATAATATAATATTAAAATTTTTTGTACTTTGAAGTATGAGGTGACACTGCTCCCGGCGTCGGTGATTGGCTATAGTAGCGGAAATAGACAGACGTTAAAGTACAAAAAATTCGAGTTCTTCTTCTAATGGTAGATGATTACCGAGCTCCGTGGTCGAACTTACTTAGTGGATTGTTAAATGTTTTGCGAACCATAATTTCTGATTTCTACAGTAGCTGTGCTAGAACTGAGCAAATATCTCTCTGGCAACTTTTCTTGTATCTGTGAATGATACAATCGCCTGTGTTGATTGATTGGCCGAGGACGACACATGCTTATCAGGCAGTAACATCGTTAAATATAACGTCACCATTACTGATTTTTCTGAAGGTCCATATGGTAATATGGCACATACAGGGTGTTAAAAAGTACGCTGCCAAACTTTAAGAGGAAATTCCTTGGGTGATTTTAAGGAGAGAAGTTTATATAAACATATGTCCAGCAATGCATAGTTTCAAGATACAGGGTGTTAAACTTTCGAATTTTTTTCACATTTCGTAAAAACTCTACATCACGGAGATCAGAAATCTTGCACATCATTCATGCTCTACACGGTTCATACACTGGCAGTGGCAACACTTCAACACTCAATCGATACAGTGGCGTAGATACGGGCTTGTCAAAGGGTTTTATAGGGTTAACATCTACGCCATTGGATGTACTCGAATTCTGACTCCATTTTCATATTGGCCAACTCAATCTGCATAAATAAGATCACCTACGATTTTGTGATTTGAGGCCCGTTTCCGAGATAAATGATGAAATGTGGCTTCATCTTCCAATGAGCGTACGCCACTGGAAAACAAAAAGTTCGCTATTTTGATCTACAGTTTGCTGGAGACATAGAAATTATCAAGACAAAGAACAAATTTCCTTGAAACTGTTTTGTTTTTGAGATACAGGGTGTTAGAAAAAATCGTACGTCACTACTTTTTCCGAAAACAAAAACTAATGTCGAAATCCCCATTTAATTTGGAGCAAATTTGGCCCATAGACTTACTTTGGTACAAGGCCCTTTTATCTACCGAACTTTTTTGCGACGACACTTATGACCATTCATGAGCTCCTTTTTAGCTTTTGTTTAAAGTTGATAAAATGTACTACTGCACCATTATTTTTAAATGTACTACTTCATAATTTAACTAACAATTTGGTAGGAAAATTTAAGAAACAAACTGCCATTCAATCCACTAGTCAAAAAAGCGTAAACTGGAAAGAAGTCCAGGGGACACCTAAAAAGCTTAGTGTACACAATCTCAGTTCAAAATAAACAAGATCTACGAGATCGCATAGAAGAGTCGTGCATAATTATCAGGAAAACTCCTGGTATTTTAGAAATGGTTCGCCAGTCTCTAATAAGGCGTACAAACGCATGTATTGAGTCGGGGGAAGCAACTTCCAGCAGTTACTTTAAATTTATTTTTTCTGGGAGAGTATTATTTGTAAGGTTTGTTAGGTCTTTTTTTATTTCAGCAACACACTACGAGGGCTTACAGCCTAAATACTATCGTACCGTGGGTGTCGACAAGGAGGAAAGGGGCAACTTGTTAATTCTGGACTTGAAAGTTTCTAGATTCGGAGGAGAAGGAAAAACACGCGCCGACAAGGAATTCCACAACTTGGAAGTCCTCGGGACAAAAGAGCGGGCACAACAAGATGTTCTATGTCTGGTGACCTGGACAGTAAAACGGTGCATTCTCTCTGTTCCCCTGGTAGATCTGTTGGGGGCAGCATGTGGAGGAACTATGGAAGAAAGCTCCTCTGAGCAGTGCCCGTGCAGATATCTATAAAAGAGAGAGAGAGAGAGAGAGAGAGAGAGAAAGAAAATCGGCGACATATTTAGATAACCAAAGTCACCAATGGACCAGCTCAACACGCCAATAATGCTTTAGATACCATGTAAATTCAGAAACGTGTGCATAGGGACAAACAAAGAGATTCATTAAAATAAGTAGGTTGGAACAGCCACCTGCTCTACGGTGACTGCAACCTAAAAAGTCGGCGCCAGCTAAGAATGCTTTTTCGGAAAACCCCACATTCCGTTTAAATAACTCAGAGTAGCTGAGGTTTTTTTTTGCTTGCCTTTGACCACAACAGTAACTTTTTCTGAACTTATTAATACTTACCAAATTTAGTACATATTGAAAAATCTAGACGCAGCAAAAGCGTTATGGTGGTGAATTTTCATAAATATTTTTTGATTGAATGCTTATTACTTTTTTCTTATAACATAGAAATCTAATTTTTTTAACGTATACCCACGTACCAAATTTGTTATTTTCGGAGAATTTTTTTCGAAAGAAAACCCAAAATTTTCCCGGAAAACCTGGTCTAATTTTCCTGGATAACAAAACGAACTTATATATATATATATATATATATATATATATATATATATATATATATATATATATATATATATAATTAAACTGAACCCGGATATGGGTTCTAGAGGTCCTAGTTAGCGCTCTTTCGAAGACATTTTTTCAAAATTCAAAAGTAGCGATCTCTCCGCTGGTGAATTTTTTTTACGAAAATTCACTAAAAATAGCAATTACTGTGACCACGTCATTGTGTGTGAACAAGGTGTATGCCTGTGCATTTCGGCTTTCGAAGAGGTATAATGTCGTTGCTGCCTTGTCGTTTGATGTTGGCAAATGAAAATCACAACCTCGCCCCTTTACGAAAGGCAGATTTCTCGGTCAGGGAGCTAAAACCGTGTTGGTAATTGCCCAAAATCATGGAAAAAGATCGCCGATAAATTAAAAAGTCTGGACGCAGCAAGTGCGTTATGGATGTGAATTTTCATTAAAATGTTTTCAATAGCAAATATGTCTCTCTAGTGCAAGTAGGAATCAATCTGGTTACCAGTTAGTCTCTATAGTAGAAACAATGTACCATATGTTATTATATACTTATTGTTTGAAAATGTACAAAAATTTTCCCAGAATAAACTTTAAATGTTGGTTTACTAGTCAATAAACCTTGGGTTAACAGCAAATTGAGTTATTGAAATTTGAAGGATTTAATGAAAGTTCGATACCAAAACGCACTTACTGCGTCTCGAATTTTTTTCTTACAAACATGCATCATATTTCGATAAAAAATGCAAAAACGCCATAATATAAGGGTTTTCGAAAAAACAATTTTAGGGATCACCAACGACTTATGGACCATCCTGTGATTGTAAAAATATTTTTATAAGATGCAACTTAAGACACCCTATGATTAACGTATACAATTTTTTCCCGTATCTTGTATAATAACAATTAGATTGAGCTTTGCCGTAGAAATGCGTTACCCTGTATATATATATGTAAACAGCAAAAAACTGAAAGTAAACCCGGATATGGATTATAGGGGGCCTAGTTTGCGCTCATTTGAAGAAATCTTTTTAAAAGTCAAAAGTCGCGGTTTTTTCTACGTAAATTAGCTTAAAATTATAGAACGTTAAACCATAAACTTAACTAAACCTACAGCCAAAGCATCATAGAAATAGTCTATTTGAAATGAATTTTCTGTAAACATTTTAGTAAAGTGAAGGACAATGGCGGTTGAACTTGAAACTTAAGGGTTGCAGAACACTCTTCTTGCGACATTTTCTGTCGCGTTCTGTTGCATTGTTAACGGAAAGGTATCCCTAGTTGCATCACAGTCTAAATTAGATATAACAGGTGCTAGCAGTCTGCTATTTAAATTATGGACATTGTTAAACTGCTTTAATTTTAAAAAATCAATAAAACCCAATAGAGATTCTACTCTTTGATCAAATGTATTTGAGCTAGTAGCATAAATGCCGGTGCATTGAAGTAACCAAAACAATTTATGAGGACAAAGCGATATTGCCTTAAGAGTGTATAATCCATATTTGTTTCAGGTTCTTCGCCTAAATGTTGCGAATTTTGACGTTTCAAAACTCGACTTTCACGTTTTGAGTAAGCCTCAATTTTTTTCTTTAACCGTCCCTAACTTTTTTCTTTAAAGTTACAGACCTAAGTTTTGGTAGATGGTTCACGCCTTATAATACAAACACAAGTGTCAAATTTGGTAGTCCTTGCTTTGTTATTCCCGAAGATACAATTTTTTCCGAAGACCCACAAAAGTTTCCGGGAAAACCGGGGCCGATGTTCCTGGCTAGCGAAGTCATTCAAGCCACTTGCAAAAGAAAGGCACTCACCAAATTTGATCGAAATCGATCCATTATTTTTTGAGTTATCGGGATCTCCTCATTAGTGATTTATTTTTTAAGAAAATTCACTAAAAACATACAAATACAAAACAACCATCAAAAATAAAACAAATTTTAACAAATATTAGGAAATATGCAATGACTGTATAATTAGAGATTTACATTGTAGACTTACAGTAAAATCCTCAGTGACCTCATCATGAACATCCAATTCTACTTTAGTTGCTATCAGGTAATTTTCGTCTTCTTCTGAAGCTCTTGTTTCGACTAGGACATTATAAGGCTGTTTATCACCTTCAACTTGGCAGGTTTCAAGTGACAGTAGCCTGAGTTTTAATTCCTAGACAAATTGGAGAATTTCAGATAGTATTAGTAAAAATTGAACCATTTGCGCAGAATATTAATAAAAGTAAAAATTAGTAACTAGATATTAAAAATTCTGGACGCAGCAAGTGCGTTATGGTAGTGAATTTTCATAAAAATGTTTTTAATAACAAATATGTGTGTTTTTTTAAAGAAAGCAGGCATCAAATTTGGTTACCAGTATAACCTATATAGTAAAAACAATGTGCCTTGTTTCATCAAAATAACTTTATTGTGTGAAAATGTACAAAAATTTCCAAAAGTGAACTTAAAGTGTTCCCGAAAAAACACATTTCTTGGTCAACCTTATAGGTTAATAGCAAATTGAGCTGTTCAAATATGAAACATTTGATTAAAATTCGCTACCATTTACCACTTGCTGCGTCCAGAATTTCTTTTCTTACAAACATGCATTATATTTCGATGGAAAATGCAAAAATGCAATAACATAAGGCGTGTTTGATTAAAAAAAATTATGGAAATTTGTATCACCAACGACTTATGGGCCATCCATCCTGTGATTGTAGAAATAGATGATGAAATAGATGTAGCTCAAGACACCCTATAATTAATATATACAAAAATTTTTCATATCTTATATAATAACGGATATATTGAGCTTTATTGATTTTTTACGAAAATTCGACAAAAATTATATACCATTAAACGATAAACTCTATAGCTAAGGCTACTGCCAAGCATCAGAGACAGGGTCTATTTGAAATGAATTTGCTGGGAATATTTTAGTAAAATGAAGGACAAGGACTAAGACTTTAGGGTTTGTAAAACATCCTTCTTGAGACATTTTATTTCTATAGCCCGGCTAGATTCAAGTTCTTTGCCTAAATGTTGCCAATTTTGACATTTTAAATCGCCACTTTGACGTTCTGAGGAAAACCCCAATTTATTTTTCTTTAAATGCCTATAACTTCTTTGTCTTTTGACCTACATAGCTAAATTTTGGTAGGTGATTTGCCTATAAGGATGTAAATTTGCGTGCCAAATTTGGTTGCCCTTACTTTGTTAATTCTGGAGATATACATTTTTTTCGAAAGAAAACACAAAATTTTTCGGGAAAACCTGGGCAGATTTTCCTGGCTAACGAACTCGTCCAAGCCATTTACAAAAGGAATTTTTTCACCCAATTTAATCAAAATCGGCCCATTATTTTTTGAGTTATCGGTGTGATACCTATATATATATATATATATATATATATATATATATATATATATATATATATATATATATATATATATATATATATATATATATATATATATATATATAAACATAAAAAAATTGAAACTGACCCCGGATATGTTTTCTGGAGGGCCTAATTAGCGCTCATTTGAAGAAATTTTTTCAAAATTCAAAAGTCGGGATCTCCTCATTAGTGAATTTTTTTAAAGAAAATTCACTAAAAGTATCTTGGTCAAACGTGGCCAGCAAATAATAGTGTCCTGACGCACAAGGTGCGTTATGGTAGCGAAGTTTCCTAATTTTTTTAAACCATAATACCTACATCGTTTTTCTAATTTGAACAATTATAATTATTTGCTACCAAAACTCACCAAAGTTTTCACAAAGTGTTAATAAAAAATCTAATTTTTTTTATTGTAAACATTCAGATCCATAAATAAAAATAGGGGTGTTGCAAGTTAGATATGTAACCCTTAGTTACTTGTGCGGTTTACACAATTACACGAGGGGTGCATTTTGCACACTACACAGATATATTTCTTAAGTTAATTTTCATTAAAAATGTATAGAATTTAAATTTCAAAAACACACTAATAATTTTAAAGTAAAAACACAAAATCAAAAAAAAGTCTGGACGCAGCAAGTGCATTATGGTAGTGATTTTTCATAGAAATTAACTACGCAATTTTTTCACGAAAATTATATAGGTGCCAAGAAAAATTTATAGTTGCCTTATTTACTTATTCAAGACAGTTACAAAAGCAAGGTACGTAAAGTATTGATCAAAATCGGCCTTTTACTTCTTGGGCTTTATCATATAGCGGATGTTTTTCAAAATTTGCTCACTCCAATAACTTTCTTAAGACATAAATCTAGATTTATTGACCCATTCAGTTGTTTTCGGTTACTTGTCTGGAATTTTTGATTTTTACATTGGACCTCTGGTATTTTCATGCTTTATTTAATAGAAAATGACATTCTGAATACAATGGCACCTCATATGTCAACGTTTGATATTTTAGCTTAAAAATAATATTTTAAATTTCAATCTAGATGGTCATGACTATGTTAAAACCATTAATTTTTAATCAAGGAGCCATGGAAAAACATATTTGGACATCTAATGTTTTTTGTCTGTTTTTCTGGTGGGTTAAAAGATCCCCATAACTCGTATTTTTAATTATAACCCTTTTTTTTTGGAATGGGGGTGGCCCATTGGCGCATTCGGCAAAAGCATTTTTTACGAAAAATGTGGTACCACACGCATGGTATTTCGAGGTGAGTTGTCGCCATAAACCGCTTTGATTGAAATTTAAAATATTATTTTGTTTAAGCGAAAATGTCAAAAGTGGACATATGAGATGTCATTGTAATCAAAATGTCTTTTTCTATCAAATAAAGAAAAAAATACCGGAGGTCCAATTAAACCTCAAATCCATTTTTGGTCAAATATTTTAAACAAATGAAATGAGGTAACATAAATTGAAAATCTTGGTTCGCGGCTTCGTCATGGGGCTTCTACCCCCCCCCCCCCTTCTACATGCCTGCAGCCACCCTCAATGCATAAACAAGAACAATATAAACATCAAAACTTTCTTCGGAACAACCCCCGAGAAAATTGCGGGACCTGCGGTGAGTAAGGGTGCTGGGCGAAGTGCGCAGGATTTTAAGGAAGTATACAAGCACAAGCACAGCTTATTTGTAAGGCATATTGTATAATATTGACCAGTAATAAATGAGTATGAGTATGAGTATAGCTGCAAAATGGGTAAAAGGTAGCTTATAGAGGTCCAACTAAGCTGTGTTTTTTTCGAACTTTCCGCTCACATTTTCTTTTTATCTTCTTCCCCGCACAGCACCCCTATTCAATCCTGGTCCTGTACCTTTCTTATGGGCCTTGTGCAAGAAATTTTTCTTGTGGTATGTGCATCCAGAATGTGTTCTAAGCATGTTTCTGAATTTTTTTTAAAAGTCCCTCGTGTGCTAAACTGCAAATTTACCGAAAATTTAATTTTTATTTCCAAAATGAATGTACCTGCCAAAATTATAAACGCGTCAGGTATTTTTAGTGAATTTTTATTTAAAAAAATTCACTAATAGAGAGGTATCGATGGTGAGACTTTGCAAAATTTTTTTCAAATGAGCGCGAACTAGGACCCCTAGAACCCATATCCGGGGTCAGTTTGAATTTTTATATGTTTATATATATATATATATATATATATATATATATATATATATATATATATATAAATAAATATATATATATATATATATATATATATATATATATATATATATATATATATATATATATATAAATATATATATATATATATATATATATATATATATATATATATATATATATATATATGTCCGTCTGATAAATCAAAATATAATTAACCGATTTCAATGAAACTCGGCAACTACCTTTCTTTTATTAATGGCTTGGATGAGTTCGTTAGCCAAGAAAATCGGATGAGGTTTTCCGCTAACATTTTTAATTTTCTTTCTAAAAAAAATTTTTCTCCAAAAATAACAAATCTGCTTTAATGAAATTAACTATATATGTAACCTTTGGAGAGACCTTACTACGTACCAAAATTTAACTTTCTAAGTTTATAAAAAATTGAGTTATTCAAACTGTAAATCTTCTTTCAAAAAAATTTTTTTTCTCAAAAAATTATAAAGTTATTTTAATGAAATTTGGTGGATATTTTGCCCTAGGAAAGACCTTACTACATACCAAAATTAAACATTCTAAGTTTATAGAAAATTGAGTAATTCAAATTTGAAGCATTTAATAAAAATTCACTACCATAACGCACTTGCTGCGTCACGAATTTTTTGCTTATTAATTGCTTGGATGATTAAGTTTAGTCAACTCAATCCAACCAGTTTCTGCAAACAAAATAACAAAAAAGGTTTTTTAAAAGAAATTTGTAGTTATTTTTCAAATCTAGTACCCACGCTGCCTTTATATGAGTTTTACTATGTATCAAAACTGAAGATTCTAGTTTAATGGGAAATTGACTTATCACTATTTGAAATATTTTTACAAGGATTCGCTACCATAACGCACTTGATGCACCTAAACTCTTTTCAACACTTATTTACTATTAATGTATCCATACTTTGTGATAATGAAATAAATATAAACAATAAAAAGTTTTGATATTAAAGTTTTAATAATATACACTGTACATCTGATTATATATGTCATTTAAACTGCTTTATGATATTATCTCGTTTCATTTATTTCAAATGTTCCATAAAGAGTAAAGTTAAGAGTAAAGAAAACCATAAGTACCTAGGTACCCTAGGTATTATACTTATATTAGTTTGCGGTAGGTATCTTTCTTCTTAAAATAATTTTGTTTCACTTTGGTAATATGGTAGCTACATGCATTGATTAAGAACCTGAATCTGATGAACACAACAGCGTTGTTATTTGTTTGATTGGATGTTAGAATCATAATATACTACAGTCACAGTCGACGGCCAAAGGCATTTGTTAAAGTTATGTTAAAATTAAAAGTCGGGTTATTATTTACCTAATATTTGTATTAACTTTAGAATATAGGTAGTTGTTTGATATTCGTTTTAGACGTTATGCGCAGAACGTACACGTTTCATCACTCCTGTCAGTTAATGTGTGTTTTGTTTCTTTAACGTCGGCCTATTTCCGCGACTATGGCCAATCACCAACGCCAGGGAGCAGTTTCACCTCACTATCCTAGAAATTTTGCCAAACCCTTTCCTTTATGTAAGGAGGGTAGGGATCTTTAACGTGCCCAACATCGCATGGACACGGGACCGACAGCTTTACGCCCCCTTCGAAGGGCAGAACGTGCAGACATTCAACTTGTTCAAATACAATGCCAAAACCTCGGTTGATGTTAATTTTACAGTTCGTACTGAAAAAGTGAAAGGAGTACCCTGGGACCGAACCCAGTACCCTTAGGTTTAGAGGCACACGTTCTTACCCCTGAACCACCAAGGTTTTTCCTGTCAGTTAACAAATGACAAATAGTGGTGTTGTCAGATTAAACTAGAGAGATGGAAGTGGCTTTTAAATACAGTGAAGATAGGAAGCTTATATTTATACATAAAAAAACGTAGTTCTAGATTACTTTTAGACGAATTGAATCACTTTTATTAAAATTTCTCTTCATTTACATTTTTCTGACATCTACAGATTTCATTGATTGTTGTTGCCCTTACTTGGTGAAACTTGTCCATACTGCATACAGACTTGGAGAATACTTCTCTGGCTTCACTGTTGGTTTTTAGTGGTGAAGGACGTAGCCAGCGCGTGAGCTAACTGGAGCAAGTGGCCCTTCGAATTCTGGAAGTTCTAGGATGTTCTTCAATGCTTCTGTGACTATAGTTTCGCTGCTTGACAGCATTTTCAGACAGATTAAAATTGAATTAATACGAAATCATGACAACTACAAATAAATATCTGTTGCTATGTTATGATATGATGTTTTGATCAAAAAATTTTATCAAATTGAAAATAAAATGAAACACAGATGACAGATGAGGTTTTCAAAATGTCTATGTGATGTATGCCAATATTTAACATAAAAAACTAGAACTAGCCTATAATAACTATGATAACAGTTACAACAATAAAATAACCAAACAATAACAGTATAAAAGTAGTCTCTATACAACGAAAATATCGACATACATCAACTCATTATTTTATTACAACTTTTTTGAAATAATAGTTAAATTTATTTTCTTTGACATATTTAATTAGAAAGAAGAATATCCAAGAAAGGGGAATTCATTAAATCAGTTTGCTCGTTTAAAACAAGGTAGTTATTGTCGTGTGTGTGCCTTTTGACTTCTAAAGCTTCAAAAAAGTATAGTTTACGTTTGTCATTATAAAAAAATGTAGTGGTTGTATGCGGTTATTTATTGTAGGTCTATGTTCGGTATCAATAATATGTTTTGCAAATGTAGATTTGTCAGCGTGGTTATTTCTAAATGCAGAAATATGTTCTTTGTATTGGGCGTTAAAATTTCTAGAAGTTTGACCTATGTAGATTGCGTTACAATGTGTACAAGCTAATTTATAAACTCCAGCTTTTGTCAGGAAACAAGATTTTTCTTTCGCGTTAAATAACAAATCACGCGTCGTGTTGTAAGATTTAAAAGCTACCTTTGTATTTGTACAAGTGTTTAAAATTTTTGAAGTGTTTTCTGAAATGGTTCCAAAATAAGTTATCGAAACGTATCTGTTGTCTTCTTTGTCTCTAATATTTGGATAAATTAAATTAATCGCTAATTTGTATTCTTTTCTCTCTATCATTTTATCTATTATTTTAACAGAGTAGCCATTATTAAATGCTGTTTGCTTAATTATTGAAATTTCTTTTTCAAAATTGTTTTGTGACATAGGTATTGAAAATGCACGATGTATCATAGAATGATAGGCTGACAGCTTTTGTGAAAAAGAGTGACATGAATCGTATGGTATGGTTGTGTCAGTGTAAGTTGGTTTCCTATATATTGAAAAGTCAAATGAATTATTTTCTAATTTTCTAATTGTTAAGTCTAAAAAGTTTATACAACTGTTAGCTTCTTCTTCTAAAGTAAACTTAATATTTGTGTAAAAGCTATTAATAAAATTTAAAAATTCATTTAATTCTGTATGACTACCTTGAAAACATGCTAATATATCATCTACGTATCTGTACCAAAAGACAATATTATGTGAAAGTTCTGATGTTAAAATTTGGTTTTCTATGTTTTCCATAACTTATTTTGGAATCATTTCAGAAAACATTTCAAAAATTTTAAACACTTGTACAAATACAAAGGTAGTTTTTAAATCTTACAACACGACGCGTGATTTGTTATTTAACGCGAAAGAAAAATCTTGTTTCCTGACAAAAGCTGGAGTTTATAACTTAGCTTGTACACATTGTAACGCAATCTACATAGGTCAAACTTCTAGCAATTTTAACACCCAATACAAAGAACATATTTTTGCATTTAGAAATAACCACGCTGACAAATCTACATTTGCAAAACATATTATTGATACCGAACATAGACCTACAATAAATAACCGCATACAACCACAACATTTTTATAATGACAAACGTAAACTAGACTTTTTTGAAGCTTTAGAAGTCAAAACGCACACACACGACAATAACTACCTTGTTTTAAACGAGCAAACTGATTTAATGAATTCCCCTTTCTTGGATATTCTTCTTTCTAATTAAATATGTCAAAGAAAATAAATTTAACTATTATTTCAAAAAAGTTGTAATAAAATAATGAGTTGATGTATGTCGATATTTTCGTTGTATAGATACTACTTTTATACTGTTATTGTTTAGTTATTTTATTGTTGTAACTGTTATCATAGTTATTATAGGCTAGTTCTAGTTTTTTATGTTAAATATTGACATACATCACATAGATATTTTGAAAACCTCATCTGTCATCTGTGTTTCATTTTATTTTCAATTTGATAAAATTTTTTGATCAAAACATCATATCATAACATAGCAACAGATATTTATTTGTAGTTGTCATGATTTCGTACTAATTCAATTTTAATCTGTCTGAAAATGCTATCAAGCAGCGAAACTATAGTCACAGAAGCATTGAAGAACATCCTAGAACTTCCAGAATTCGAAGGGCCACTTGCTTCAGTTAGCTCACGCGCTGGCTACGTCCTTCACCACTAAAAACCAACAGTGAAGCCAGAGAAGTATTCTCCAAGTCTGTATGCAATCTACAGATTTGAGTGAAAGTTGTGGTAAATGGCAACCCCGCCGATTGTTTATTGTGACATATTTTCGTAGCCTGTCCGTTTAAAACTTAATTTGTAGATTTTGTTTGCAATGGCAGTGGAACCCTGATTTATCTGTCTGAGTTTATCTAACATTATAGGCATCCATTTTTTATTTAGTTATAACTCAAGTTCTACTGATCCAATTGAGCTCAAATTTGGTAAGTAGGACAACCTGTTCAATGTTTATGTGCTTGTCAAGTTTCAGTTTATATTTCTAGTAATTAAAGGGATATCGCGTTTTCAAGCAGTTTTTTGCATTTTTTTTTATGTATTTGAGTGTCAAAACTGTCTGACGAACTCATCCAAGCTATTAACAAAATAAAGGGAATTGCCAAATTTGGTTTTGCTTGGTGAAGTATTTTTTGAGTTATCGGTTGGATACAAATATATATATATATATATATATATATATATATATATATATATATATATATATATATATATATATATATATATATATATAAATAATATAAAAATAGATACATCGGATTATTACTGGCAACACATACTAGTTTCGCCCTTATTTGAGCTCATCAGTGTGTTATACCAGCAATAATCAAAACATATCTAAATTAATTGGCTTAACGTAGCCAAAATCTGAACGAAACGTGAGATGCATACTATATTTCCTTATAGGAATATAGTGGCAGGGCTGACGATTTTAAAAGATCGTTTGTGGTTGTACGGCGGCACCTGACGTACAGAATTTGTACCGGAGTCGTCTTACAGACAAAGTTCCTTGTTTCGTCCTAGATGTCAGTAGCTCTCTCTCACACACACACACACACACACACACACAAATATATATATATATATATATATATATATATATATATATATATATATATATATATATATATATAAACTTTTTAACTGACCTTGGATTTGGGTTCTAGGGGCCCTAATTCGCACTCATTTGATGATATTTTCCAAATGTGTCACCATCGATGCTTCTCTGTTAGTGAATTTTTTTAATGAAAATTCACTAAAGATTGTTTAAGATTAGAGTGACAAGAAAATGATTCCAGAATTGCTTGATAATGAAAACTGATTGATTGATTCTACGGTATAGGCTTAGGCAGTTATTAAATATCGGTAAACACGTTTTACCAAATTAATTATGTTAATCACAATACAAAGGATAATTCCTTTGGTTAAAATTAACAAAGTATTTGGTGTTTTTCAAATTAAGTGATTAACGCAAAACAACTTACCATTCCTGGAGTTGGAGGCCCGAAAGCCAAGGCATGGCTAATCAAAATTACTGCTAAATAAACAAACATGGTTAATATATGAAATCAAATGATTGAAGCTGATTCTACATTTATAGGTTTAAGCTCAAATAACAACGAATAACATAATTAGAGTGAATCGTGTTAAGGAAATTGCAAAAAAGCATATAATTTTTTATTTTATTAGATTATAAGGTAAAGAGGAAAACATTTATATCAATTAAAGCTGCAATATTAAGCGAGATAAATAACTGTTATTAGTGAATTTTCGTAGAAAAAAATCACTAATGGGGAGATCTCGACTTTTGAATTTTGAAAAAATTTTTGCAAACGAGCGCGAACTAGGACCCCTAGAACCCATATCCGGGGTCAAGTTTCAATTTTTATATGTTTATATATATATATATATATATATATATATATATATATATATATATATATATATATATATATATATATATGTATGTATGTAGAGTTGTATCACACCGATAACTCTAAAAATAATGGGCAGATTTTGATAATATCTGGCATGTACCTATCTTTTGTAAATGGCTTGGATAAGTTCGTTAGTCAGGAAAATCTGACGAGATTTTCCGGGAAAATTTTGAGTTTTCATTAAAAAAAAATTATCTCAAAAAATAATAGGCTGATTTTGGTAAAATTTGGCATGTACCTTCCTTTTGTAAATGGCTTGGACAAGTTCGTTAATTAGGAAATTAGAATGAGGTTTTCCGGAAAGATGTTGAGTTTTCATTCGAAAAAAAATTTTATCTCAAAAAATAGAAAAGCTGTGATAACCAAATTTGGTAGGTAGGTTAGCGACATAAAGAGTAAACTATACACCAAAATTTAGATTTCTATGTTTTAAGAAAAAATGTTATAATAAAATATATTGTGCCAGATCATTTTTGTGAAAATTCACTGCCATAACGCACTTGCTGCGTCCAGGCATTTTTGACATATCGGCTACCTACATACATAAAAACGTCTGGACGCAGCAAGTGCATTATGGTATTGAAATTTCATAACAATATTTTTAACAATAAATATGCCTTTTAGTGAATTTTTTTAGAAAAAATTCACTAATGGGGAGATCCCGACTGAATTTTGAAAAATGTTTTGCAAGTGAGCGTGAACTAGGACCCCTAGAACCCATATCCGGGGTCAGTTTCAATTTTTATATGTTATATATATATATATATATATATATATATATATATATATATATATATATATATATATATATATATATATATATATATATATCACACCGATAACTCAAAAAGTAATAGGCCGATTTTGATAATATTTAGCACGTACCTTCCTTTTGTAAATGGCATGGATAAGTTCGTTAGTCGTTCGAAGAATTTTTTTTTCTCAAAAAATTAAAAAGCTATGATAACCAAATTTAACGGTTAGGTTTATGATATAAAAAGTAAACGATACACAAAAATTTAGATTTATATGTTACAAAAAAAAAGTTATAATAAGATTTTTTGTGTCAGATCATTTCTATTAAAATTCACTACCATAACGCACTGGCTGTGTTCAGGCTTTTAAAATAAAAACAGGAATAAAATCTGGTTACCAATATAACCTATACAGTAGAAACAATGTACCATATTTCATCAAATAAGCCTTTCGATAAATCTCCCAAAAAAGCTTTTTTCGGCAACCGTCCGGGAAGTACCCACTTCCCGAACGCCTTTTCTTTGATAAAGTAGCATTTCTCCGGCCTAGTCCGGGAAGTACATACTTCCCAGATTAGGCTCGTTGTTGTCATTGTGAATATGAAAATCTTGGTAGGTATGATTTTGATAAATACAGTTGAACATTACCATAGCAACGAAATAATGACTGTCAGTTATCTGAAATGAAATTAGTTGACATTTTAATTTTCGAAATTTTGTTCTACAAAGAAATATAATAAAGAAATGTGTCTCATTGATTTGTTATTCTACACGGTTGCCGAAAAAATAGTGTACGCAACACGTCCGAAAACAGTTTTTTTTGGACTCGCAGACTTCCAGGACTCGTCTACGGCTCGTCCTAGAATTTTGTCGACTCGCCCAAAAAAAAAAAATCTGGACGCAGCAAGTGCGTTATGGTAGTGAATTTTCATAAAAATCTTTTTAATAACAAATATGTGTGTTTTTTTAAGAAAGCAGGCATCAAATTTGGCTACTAGTATAACCTATATAGTAAAAACAATGTGCCATGTTCCATTAAAATAACTTTATTGTGTGAAAATGTACAAAAATTTCCAAAAGTTAACTTAAAATGTTCCCGAAAAAACACGTTTCTTGGTCAACCTTATAGGTTAATAGCAAATTGAGCTGTTCAAATATGAAACATTTGATCAAAATTCGCTACCATAACGCACTTGCTGCGTTCAGAATTTCTTTTCGTACAAACATGCATTATATTTCGATGGAAAATGCA
The DNA here is from genome assembly GCA_964006375.1 of Tillus elongatus. Lineage (NCBI taxonomy): Eukaryota > Metazoa > Arthropoda > Insecta > Coleoptera > Cleridae > Tillus > Tillus elongatus. The sequence goes on along the minus strand of OZ023263.1, from coordinate 21,020,721 downwards.
AAAATGCAATAACATAAGGCGTGTTTGATTAAAAAAAACTCTGGACGCAGCAAGTGCGTTATGTTAATTTTCATAAAAATGTTTTAATAACAAATATGTGTGTTTTTTTAAGAAATAATAATCAAATTTGGTTACCAGTATAACCTATATAGTAAAAACAATGTGCCATGTTTCATCAAAATAACTTTATTATGTACAAAAATTTCCAAAATAAACTTAAAGTGTTCCCGAAAAAACTCGTTTCTTGGTAAACCTTATAGGTTAATAGCAAATTGAGCTGTTCAAATATGAAACATTTGATCAAAATTCGCTACCATAACGCACTTGCTGCGTCCAGAATTTCTTTTCTTACAAACATGCATTATATTTCGATGGAAAATACAAAAATGCAATAACATAAGGCGCGTTTGATTAAAAAAAAAGGAAATTTGTATCACCAGCGACTTATGGGCCACCCTGTGATTGTAGAAATATTATTTTAAGATGTAGCTCAAGACACCCTATAATTAATATATACAAATTTTTTTCATATCTTATATAAGAACGGATATATTGATTTTTTACGAAAATTCGACAAAAATTATATACCATTAAACGATAAACTCTATAGCTAAGGCTACTGCCAAGCATCAGAGAAAGGGTCTATTTGAAATGAATTTTCTGCAAATATTTTAGTAAAATGAAGGACAATGACGGTTGAAACTAAGACTTTAGGGTTTGTAAAACATCCTTCTTGAGACATTTTCTTTCCATAGCCCGTATTAGATTCAAGTTATTTGCCTAAATGTTGCCAATTTTTTGACATTTTAAATCGCCACTTTGACGTTTTGAGGAAAACCCCAATTTATTTTTCTTTAAATGCCTATAACTTTTTTGTCTTTTGACCTACATAGCTAAATTTTGACAGGTGACTTACCTATAAGGATATAAACCTGCGTACCAAATTTGGTTGCCCTTACGTTGTTAATTCCGGAGATATAATTTTTTTTCGAAAGAAAACACAAAATTTTCCGGGAAAACCTGGGCAGATTTTCCTGGCTAACGAACTCATCCAAGCCATTTGCAAAAGGAATTTTTTCACCAAATTTAATCAAAATCGGCCCATTATTTTTTGAGTTATCGGTGTGATACATATATATATATATATATATATATATATATATATATATATATATATATATATATATATATATATATATATATATATATATATATATATATATATATATATATATATATATATATAACATATAAAAATTGAAACTGACCCCGGATATGTTTTCTGGGGGGCCTAAATAGCGCTCATTTGAAGAAATTTTTTCAAAATTCAAAAGTCGGGATCTCCTCATTAGTGAATTTTTTTTAAGAAAATTCACTAAAAGGAAATTTGTATCACCAACGACTTGTGGGCCACCCTGTGATTGTAGAAATATTATTTTAAGATGTAGCTCAAGACACCCTATAATTAATATATACAAATTTTCTTCATATCTTATATAATAACGGATATATTGAGCTTTATTGATTTTTTACGAAAATTCGACAAAAATTATATACCATTAAATGATAAACTCTATAGCTAAGGCTACTGCCAAGCATCAGAGAAAGGGTCTATTTAAAATCAATTTTCTGCAAATATTTTAGTTAAATGAAGGACAATGACGGTTGAAACTAAGACTTTAGGGTTTGTAAAACATCCTTCTTGAGACATTTTATTTCTATAGCCCGTATTAGATTTAAGTTATTTGCCTAAATGTTGCCAATTTTGACATTTTAAATCGCCACTTTGACGTTTTGAGGAAAACCTCAATTTATTTTTCTTTAAATGCCTATAACTTTTTTGTCTTTCGACCTACATAGCTAAATTTTGGTAGGTAACTTACCTATAAGGATGTAATATAAAATTTGGTTGCCCTTACTTTGTTAATTCCGGAGATATAAATTTTTTTCAAAAGAAAACACAAAATTTTCCGGGAAAACCTGGGCAGATTTTCCTGACTAACGAACTCATCCAAGCCATTTGCAAAAGGAATTTTTTCACCAAATTTGATCAAAATCGGCCCATTATTTTTTGAGTTATCGGTGTGATACATATATATATATATATATATATATATATATATATATATATATATATATATATATATATATATATATATATATAATATATATATATATATATATATATATATATATATATATATATATATATATATATATATAAACATATAAAAATTGAAACTGACCCCGGATATGTTTTCTGGGGGGCCTAATTAGCGCTCATTTGAAGAAATTTTTTAAAAATTCAAAAGTCGGGATCTCCTCATTAGTGAATTTTTTTTAAGAAAATTCACTAAAAACAGTATTTTCCGGACTTGTAACGTAAATTACTATTGCATGAAAATGTACAAACAATTTTTTCGCGAAAATCCGAAAACATTTTTTTTAAATGACTAATTAAATATTTATTATTGTGCTCTTCACTTCTGAAACACAAAATACAAATAGTTCTAGTTGAAACAATTGAGTTACGACAGTTTGATTAAAAAAAATTAAGTCGCTATTTTAGAGCGCCTGTATACATCTATTACATATCAAATAATGTTAAGGCGTCTCGTCTGGAGGATTATACCTCTAAAATTTACATATTTCTTAGTAGCCGTCTTTGTTTTGATATTTACCATCTGTACAATGCAATTTTAAAGATGGTTAGGAATAACCCAACAAGGGTCATTTCTTGTTTTACAATTGGCAGTACGTCTGCTACCCTATATCAGGTAGATAGAGTAGAAATATTCAATATTCATTCAAAGCAGTTCTTCTATTTAACCTATAAAAATATAGATGCTCAGTCAAAATGTTTGTTTAAACTTAAATGCAAAAATGCATGGAAAAATTTTGTTTCTAACCTTAAAAGGACTACACCGCTGTCAGATATATGGCGCTTTGTGAGAAGAATTTGTAATAAAAATTTCAGTTCAAAAACCATGCCTTTACCAGAATCTCTTATTAATGACCTATTACAACAATTTGCACCTCCATCTGCATATCAGTCTTTGATCACCGAGGGCGCCAGTTATGATGATAATAGCATTATGGGTCAACCCTTTAACAGGGAAGAGTTGGATACTGCTCAGAAACACACACAAAACACATCACCAGGTAAAGACAAATTTACCTATAACATGTTAAATAACATGTCAGATACTGCAAAAGTATACTTATTACAAATATATAACGATTGGTGGGTGAACTGTAATTATACTGACTCTATAAAATATATCATCATCTGCCTCTTCTACAAAGCTGGCAAAGATCCTAAATTAACGTCCTCATACCGTCCCATTTCCTTACTTTCTTGCATCTTCAAAACCTTTGCGAGAATGATAAAGGCGCGACTTGAATGGTTTTATGAAGATAGATCATTGTTGCCGCAAAACCAATATGGTTTTTGCAAAAGTAGAGGTACTATACATGCAATTTCTCACATGGTGTCAGATATTCAATGCAGTTTTTCTAAAAATAATTACGTAGGTTGTGTTTTTGTTGACATACAGGGAGCATATGATTCTGTTAATTTAAAAATATTGAAAAACAAACTAATATTAGACGGATTGTCACACAGAGTTGCCAGTAACATTGTTGAGTTATATAATGCAAGACAAATATATATTAGAGATACATATAACAACTTACATGGTCCATTACTTACATCTAGAGGTCTGCCGCAGGGATCCATTCTAAGCCCCTTGCTATTTAACATTTACACAGCTGAGTTGCATAAACTATTGGAAGATTCAGTGCAGTACATTCAGTATGCTGATGACATTTGTTTATACATTAATGGTTATTCATATCAATATTGTGTCAATAAACTTGAATATATTATGTCAATTTTAAATAAGTGGCTCTTTGAGCAAGGCTTTGAACTTAGTCCTCAAAAAATAATAGATCGCATACAAACGAAAGCAATTAAAATATGTATTGGTGCGATGAAATCATCACCAAATAATGCGGTCCTACTGGAAAGCCAGGAACCACCGATATACTTAAGAAGGGCATTTTTGGCCAAAAAACTAGTTATAGTATGGCGACACTATTATCCATTACGTTTAAAGGTATTATATTGGCTTTTTCTTGAATGCTTGTCTAATACTTATTGGTCAAAAAAAAATAATCCACCATTGGTTGATGCATACGGCAATACAATGCACTTTGCTGACGCGATTGTTCCAAAAGACAAAATCCCAATATTTACCCTACTCTATCAAAAAATGCACAAAATAGATATAATATTTCCAAATTACACCATTTTCCCATCTCTAAATCGTTCCATACTTAAAGCAACATTGGAAAAGTTTGACAAATATACACAAATATATACAGATGGTTCAAAATCCTTATCTGGGACAGGCTGTGCTTTTTATTCCCAAGACGGTAGATACCAAAAAATTAAATAAAATAATATAGCATCTATTTACACTGCGGAGGCATATGCCTTGTATGAAGCACTTCAATGGTCAATTGAAAACAAAATTAAACATACGCTAATTTTATCAGATTCCAAATCAGTTCTGCTTTCACTTAAAAATTACACCAGACATGGCAAAAATCCAATATGTGACATTATCAGTCTGTATCAGTCGATAAAGGATGGTGGTAATCGAGTCACATTTATGTGGATAAAAGGGCACACGGGACTAGCAGGTAACGAAATAGCAGAGAAACTAGCTAAAGAATCTATTGAAAGTCCAAACAAAATAATAAACTGGATTACTGCTGACGATGTAAATCAAAAAATTAAATTTGAAATAAGGTAAACGTGGGAAAGTGTTTGGCATGAGTTTGTTAACAAAACAACTAACCGATATACACTTATTCATCCAATGTTGCCTAAAAAAATTCCACACATTGACCAATTTATTATGCCAAGGTACTATACTACTGTAATTACCAGAATGAAGCTGAATCACGGCTGCTTTCCACAACACCTACATAAAATAGGCATTAGTAACAATCCTTATTGTACGTGTGACAACAGTTACCTAGGAACTTTAGCACACCTCATGTTTCAGTGCAGTTTGTATAACCCGATACGTAAACAACTCTGGAAAGAACTCAAAGATGCAGGAGTAGAGTTTCCTGTGAACTTAGCCACACTTATTTGTACAAATAACCTGAAAATCTATAATATACTTATAAAATTCATTCGGCATACAAAAATCAAAATTTAATTTTGCTATTTCTCTATATGTGTATTTTAGTATTAGCCTTAATTAATAATAATATTAATATAAATTTAGTTTTCCTACTGTCTTACTTATTGTTTTTTATCCCATGTCATTAGCTGTCAGGTGTTGTTTGTTTAAAAAAAAATGCCCTGAAGGACACCTGGGCGAGAAGCGAGTATCCTATGTTTCTATCCTTAATAATAAGTAAGAACACAAACATTTATATTTTGCCAAAATCGATATGTTAGAAGATAAATATTGCTTATGCTATAGCCATTTAGAAATAGTCATATTCTGTAAGAGCTTACACATAAAGAGACGTCTATCGCTTTAACCCTCCCTATTGATGTAAGTATTGATATCCATGCTGCAAATTATAAATATATTTGAAGGAGAATCGCTTTTTATAACAATGTACAGATATAACAATGGTACAAATTTACTGCAGAGTTTTGTGGCCAATTGACGTAATGTCCGAAGCCAATTCCTTCCACACACACGCAGTTCTTCTTTAGACTCGACTCAAGCAACACGCTTGTGATAGCATAATCATTAATCATTTTCGTAGAGATCTCATGTACTCTAAAGCATACCATAATATAAGTAATTTTGTATAAGTTCACAGTTTGTTATTAAACGTTGTTGTGTTACTAAAATCAGCGTTTAATTTAACAAAGCATAATCAGGTCCTTCGAGCTATCAAGAAACAAAAACAAATAAAATGTGGTACATCAGTACAAAACGTAATTAAACAAATAATATAAATGAAAACCTGCCTGAATGCGTCATTTGCATGGGACTTCGGTTCCAATTGGTAAAAACGCCGTAAACAAGCATGCATTACAATTCGATGCAAAATGCAAAAATGCAACAATATAAGTGGTGTTCGATTTTAAAAAAGAAAATTTGTTTTGCCAACGATTTATGGACTACCTGTGGTTGCCGAAATAATTTTTATAAGATGCAGCTTATTTGCGAATTTCTTCCACGAAAATTTACTAAAAATTATAGACAGTTAAACCATAAAGTCTATAACTAAAACTACTGCGAATGCATCAGATAAAGGGTCTATTTTCTGGAAACATTTTAGTAAAATGAAGGACAATGACAGTTGAAGCTGAAACTTAAGGACTTGTAAAACACACTTCTTGTGACATTTTCTCTACATAGCCTGTATTCATTTAGGCTCTACGCCTAAAAATAGCCATTTGTGAGGTTTCAAATCGCGACTTGCGCGATGTTTTAAGAGGAAAGGTGATCAAATTTTCAAAGTAATTTTTCTGTAATTTCTTGACCTTTCTGCGCCAAAAGACTTAGTCTTTGTTTGTAGCATACAATAGATTTTGTTGTCCACCCAAAATATTTTGCTTTTGTGCGTTTATATGATCATCAGTGGCATCAAATTTTTTTTTAAAATGTCTATAACATTTTTTCCTTTAATCTATAGATCAATATTTTGGTACATAGTTTACTTTTTGTGACGTAAACTTGAGTACCAAATTTGGTTTCCCTAACTTTGTTATTTTCGGAAATATGTGTATGGCCTAGTCAACCGAATATCGTCCTCGGCATCCCGCACCTTTATGGCGGAAATCTGAAGTTCCTTTTCCACCTCCTTGGCGACTCTTGCATGCCTTATTACTGCTGTCTCTCCGCACCAGTTTCCTGAGTCCCGCATTCTAAGATGCGACGCCATAGCCTCCCTTCTGATACAGATGGGATGCGGTGGCAGCATCAACAGGACCTCTAGCGCGGCTGACGGTGTCGTCCTCATAGCGTCTTTGATACCCAGGATTGTCAGCCTTTGGAGTTTGGCCAGCTTCCTGCTGGTAGTTTGGTTCACGCCACACCACCAGACCAACGCCCCATAGAGGATTCTCGGCCTGACGATCGCAGTGTAGATCCAATGAAGGATCCGAGGATTAAGTCCCCAGGTCTTCCCTATCACACGACGCAGCTGCCAGAGGGTCGCTACTCCCTTCCTCACTACTCGTTCTATTTGCGACCCCCATGTTAGTTTGGGGTCCAGGATCACCCCCAGATATTTGACCTCCCGCACTAAAGCTAAAGGTTTTCCAAACATCACGGACGCCCTGAACACCTCTACCTTCCTCTTCTTGATAAATAGGAGCATCTCCGTCTTCGCCGGGTTTACGGAGAGTCCCTGCTCACCACACCACCTTTCGATTATGCTACAGGCAGCCTGCATACACTCACAGACGACGCCGAGTAATTTGCCGGTGACTAAGACCAACCCATCATCAGCGTACGCCTGGGCGTAGAAGCCATTCCCTCAAGGTCAGCGAAACTCTCCTGTCCTCCAGCGTGCTCGCCACCCAGATTATTAGGGACCTCGGCGTTCCTCTCTCCTGTAGGGCCTCTATAGGATGGAGAAGATACCAGCATAGGGAACACTAGCCTATTATAAGACAAAGTGATACAGTGTAAGACAATAAACAGTGAAACTGCAAGGTAGCATGGATATGCGACGGAGCTGATCCAACAACCGACATCAATCAATAATGAAATAGCTGAGATAGGCACCTGTATCCAAGAGCAATTGAACCATCATCCATAATATTATAGAAGGGCATAGCACGAAGACTGGCTGTTCACTTCTCGTGGTAGTTTAGTCATTTCATCCCTTGGATCTCCTTCTTACTACACAACCTGAATGCTATAAGATATCAGTCACCGCCCCCCTTGGTCGCTCAGACCACGGCATGGTCACTGCTTCCTGCGCAATGCAACCCGAGGTCACACAGTCATCACACCCACGTATCGTTTGGCACTACAACTCCGCGAACTGGGACGAAATGCGGGATTAATTTTCCTCATTTCCATGGGCGTCTGTCTGCTTCTCTCATCCTGACCCCTCTGATATCTCACAAAACGTCACAGAAATTGTCCAAGCTGGCATGGAATTATTTATCCCACGTACACAGAAAACCTCTTCAGTCGGTCAAAAGCCCTTGTTATCTAAATCCTGTGACAAGGCCAGACTTGAAAAGGTCAAAGCTCACAAAACGCTTCTACACAATCCCAGTCAAGAAAATCGTCAAGCATTTAACGACGCAAGAAACCGCTATGTCCGCATTCTTTCTGAGACAAAAAACTCGTTCAATAACCACATCAAAAACAAAGTCCTCTTAAGTTCCAACGGCGGCAAACCCTTCTGGACTCTTGCTAAATCTATTGGGAATAATTTCTGCAAAAGCACGTTACCACCTCTTGTCTCAGGGGATGAAATTGTTTCTACCGCCCTGGACAAGGATCCAAATGTTCAACCACTAACAGTCCCCAATGTCGCGCATAAAATGACGGATATCATTTTCAAAACTAAAAAGGTACGAAAGATGCTCTCTTCCCTTAATACCAGGAAAGCCTCTGGCCTTGACGAGATCCCAGCAATTGTTCTCAAAAAATGCGCACCAGAGCTTGCTCCTGTCCTGGCTCGTCTGTTTCAGATATCTTATAATAAAGGCATATTCCCTAGTAACTGGAAAACTGCTCGAGTACAACCCATCCCCAAGAAAGGATCCAAAGTGCTTCCCAGCATATACAGGCCTATTTCTCTCCTTTCAGTCGTCTCTAAAGTGATGGAAAAGTATATAAACATCGAATTACTAATTTTTTTTGAAAAACACAGTCTAATCCACGACAGGCAGTATGGATTCCGTCAGCGCAGATCGACTGCCGACCTCCTTTCCTTTGTCACCCATTCTTGGAACAAGTCTATGGAACAACACGGTGAATCCCAGATTGTTGCTCTAGACATATCCAAAGCATTCGACCAGGTCTGGCACGCAGCGCTGCTTAATAAACTACCAGCCTACCACCAAAACTCTGTGTGCAGCAGATTTCCTCTCCAACAGGAGCATATATGTTGTTGTGGATGGCCATTCCTCTAAACTGTATCCAATTAATGCAGGAGTTCCTCAAGGTTCAGCTTTAGCCCCTACTTTGTTTCTTCTCCACATCAATGGCCACCTCTCGAGCTCATCCAACCCAGTTCACAGCTACGCGGACGACAGCACCCTCCATTTAAATATACAATATTCTAAGCCTGTCGCTTTAGCTCAATTAGATGAGGATCGCAGACTCATGGAGGGTTCTGTCTTCGTGGATCTCCAAAAAATATTAGATTGGGGAAGTAGAAATCTTGTACAATTCAACCCCACCAAAACTAAGTCTTGCTTTCTTTCTCACAAGACATACACCAGCCCTAGACCCATCACAATGAACAACCAAGTTATTGAAAGTAATGAGTCCTTTTCTCTTGTTGGCATTTCTGTGGATCGAAATCTTAATTGGCACCAACATGTCACATCAATTGCAGAAGCGGCTGCTAAGAAATTAGGTTTCCTCTTCCGGGCCCGCAAATACTTTTCACCAGCTAATCTCTATACCTTATATACTTCACAAATAAGGTCAAACCTCGAATACTGCTCCCACATCTGGGGTGCCGCTGCCGCTTCTACACTCGCTATCTTGGACTCCATTCAAAAGAGAGCTATACGTCTCATTGGTGACCCTACCCTCACCCAAAGGCTGTCATCCCTTGCCCACCGACGTGCCGTTGGTGACCTCTCTCTCTTTTATAGATATCTGCACGGGTACTGCTCAGAGGAGCTTTCCTCCATAGTTCCCCTAACTGCTGCCCCCAACAGATCTACCAGGGGAACAGAGCGAATGCACTCTTTTACTGTCCAGGTCACCAGACATAGAACATCTTGTTATGCCCGCTCTTTTGTCCCGAGGACTTTTCGAAAAAAATTTCGTTGCTACGCAATTTTATATCACATTCATGTTGATATGAGAATTTTATGATTTGTATTTTATATGTGTAACTTTGTATTGTGTATTTTTGTAATAGTAAATAAAAATTGTTTTAAAAAGTCAATCGTCTTAACCCGAAAGTTAACTCGCGTCATTCCGGAGTTTAAATACGAATCATACGCGCGCTCTAACGATTTGGCTGTGGAGCACATAACAGATTTGTTGTAATGAATGGGTTATAAGCTCGTATGTAAACTTATGTTTTAGCATAGAAAATAATTTCTATTTTGTTTTTTGCAAACACTTTATCAAATGAAAGGGTAACATTTGAAATAGAAATCTTTGACTTTGTTAAAGACATTTCATCTTACATTTTTCATGCATCATATCTATAGCTTTTGTTGAGATTTATTAGTTTTAATGTTTTATATCGTCACTTTGATATTTTCAGAAGGAAAACTATAAAATTTTCAAAGTCATTTTTCTCGTAGTTCTTGATCTTTTTGAGTCAAGAAAAGATAGTCTTTGTCTGTAGTAGTATTCAATAGATTTTGGTCGTGTGCGTTTCTCTGATCACCAGTAGCACCCAATTTTTTCAAATGCTTATAAGTTTTTTCCGTTTAACCTAGGGATCTAGATTTTGGTAGGTGGTTTGCACTTTATAAGATAAAGCTGCGTACCAAGTTTGGTTACCATAGCTTTGACATTTCCGCAGGTTTAAACGCAATGCTAACACCTCTTTTCAAAGTACAGCCAAATGCTTTTGAAAAAAGTTAAGGTCGAAAACGTTTCAAAAAAATTGGGCGATATTATTAGGGAAAATAGAAAACAGTTTTGATTATCTCTACCAGAAAAACGATTTGATTAGAAGTTTGTAGCCATTCAATAAATAATATATTTTTGTTCCAACTTATATTTGTACGTTTCTTAATCTCATTAGTTGACTTACTTAGCCGGGCAAAAATTAGTCTTATGAGGTGACACGAAAAATGTTTTTTGGACATAAATATTTTTATCTGTCAAATAATTTGGAAAACCCAATTCATCACAAGTTTTTAGACCTGACGATCGTTTCGATAACAAAATTATCCTCCTCAGAGGGATAATTAAGCTAAGCGAATAAAAACTAGAACTTCTATTTATATGTTAGTTTTGACGTCCTCTACGAAGGTATACAGACAGACCCCCACTGTTGAGCCTTAAATCCCTGTAATTATAATTTCCTCCCTGCTTTTGCAAAATTGTGTGTCTTCATCATATATATATATATATATATATATATATATATATATATATATATATATATATATATATATATATATACAGGCTGTTTCAAAAAACATGGACCATCGCTCATGGGGCAATTCCTTACTAAAAAATAACAAATTTTTTTTACTGTGCACATGGGCCCGGAAACGCATAGTTTCCAATATACAGGAAGTTGAATTTTAATTTTTTTTAAATTTTTTATAAATAATTTCAAAACCAGTGGATTGATTTTAATGAAACTTGGAACTTGAAAGTGTATTATGAAAGTGCATATTTTCAAGTGATAATCTGCTTACAACTGCGTCAGTGGCGTGCGTACGGGGCAACTGTAAAAATTCATTTGGGGAAAAATATGTGCGCCACTGTCTTTTCCAATTTTGATACATCAGTTATGAAGCTTATTACATAAGCCACAAAAGCTGCCTCTTGGTATTTTTTCGTTCAGGGTATCCCCTAGGAGATATGATTAATTTTATAAAAAGGGGCAAAGTACCGATTAGTCGGCGTAATAATAACAATAATAATAATATATGTTTACTGCAACCATAAGAATATGAAAAACAAAACATACAGTAAACATTACAGCAATAAACGTGCAAATAACTAACCTACGTAAAACTTATTGGTGATAAACATTGAAATGAATATTACAAACATTGATAAAAAATGATAAATAAAAAATAAAAATAAAAAATGAAAAAAGTAATCGTAAAGACACCATGATTTTTCCAAACTCTTGTTTTTTGTACATTACTCAATTGACTTTAATAACAAAGCTAAAGAAAATATTGAAAGTGACCACCATTAGCGTCGTTACAATTATTTAACCTTCTGCGCAAAGATCTTCTTACTCTTCTGCAAATATTTTGATCTTCTCTAATGCTGTCAATTGCATATTCTATTCTTCCCAACAATTCTTCTCGTGTATTTACTGGTGTTTTATACACTATTTCTTTTAAATGACCCCACAAATAAAAATCGAGAGGATTCAGGTCCGGAGATCGAGGTGGCCATGACACCGGACCTCCACGACCAATCCATCGGTGACCGTATGTGTTGGCTAAATATGTTCTTACAACTGCTGCAAAATGTGCGGGCGCACCATCATGCTGGAACCACAGTACCATTTCTCATAAAAAGTAGTAACAACGGCAAATCATTTTGTAAAAAGTTTAAATATGATTCATGGTCAAGACGATTCGGTAGAACAACAGGACCAATTATGTGATTTTCAATAATAGCAGCCCAAATATTGATGGAAAATTGATACTGCGAATTTGCAACTCTTAGAGAGTGTGGGTTTTCATCGGTCCATGTATGTAAATTGTGAAAATTTACGATACCTTTTCGCGTAAATGACGCCTCATCAGTAAATAGTACACGTTTAGAAAAATGTTGGTCGTGCCTAAGTTTGTTTAAGAACCACTGACAAAACATTACCCTTGGTTGAAAGTCTCTAGGTAGAAGTTCCTGGACACGTGTAAAATGATCCTTCAGAGTTCTGTGAACTGATGATGCCGAAATATTACCCAGTTCGGTGGCAATAATTTTCGTACTTGTACTAGGATCACGTTCAACTCTATTTAATATTGCCTCTTCAACTCTTACAGTTCGGCGGTATCTTCTGCGTCCAAAGTCAGCTTTTAAAGGCTTTAAAGAACCAGTTTCTCTCAAATGTCTTACAATACGTGGGAAAATATTTTTGTCAGGAATTCTTCTTTGCGGATAAGTTTCCTGATAAACTCGCACAGCTTGTCTAGCATTTTGATTTGTTTGTCCATAAATTAACAACATATCAGTCAAATCCGCTGAAGTGTACTTAATGAAAACCATCTTGAGAGGAGGAAATAATATTAATGAGCAGCTCAGTATCAACAAATAACTAAAAACGAAAATACTGCACCGTATCAAAATTTAAAGAATAGCACGAAAACTCTTTTGACGCCTACAAAGCACTTCAAAATTGTAGAATTTAGAGAATTGTCAAAAATTATAGTTTCATGGCACTTTACGATTACTGTTTTTATTACTCCAACGGATCGGTACTTTGCCCCTTTTTATAAAATTAATCATATCTCCTAGGGGATACCCTGAACGAAAAAATACCAAGAGGCAGCTTTTGTGGATTATGTAATAAGCTTCATAACTGATGTATCAAAATTGGAAAAAGACAGTGGCGCACATATTTTTTCCCCAAATGAATTTTTACAGTTGCCTCGTACGCACGCCACTGACGCAGTTGTAAGCAGATTCTCACTTGAAAATATGCACTTTCATAATACACTTTCAAGTTCCAAGTTTCATTAAAATCAATCCAGTGGTTTTGAAATTATTTATAAAAAATTTAAAAAAAATTAAAATTCAACTCCCTGTATATTGGAAACTATGCGTTTCTGGGCCCATGTGCACAGGCACTTTTTTTCTTATTTTTTAGTAAGGAATTGCCCCACGAGCGATGGTGCATGTTTTTTGAAACAGCCTATATATGTATATATATATATATATATATATATATATATATATATATATATATATATATATATATATGTATATATATATATATATATATATATATATATATATATATATATATATATATATATATATATATATATATATATATATATATATATATATATATATATATACTTACTGCTCGGGTTGAACTGAGTCTAGAATTTATTAAAACTCGACGTCTCGGCTCCCGTTTTGGAGCTATTTTCAAGAGGAATAGGAAATATGTGAGGACATGAACTCTAAGGCCTCAATCTGCCTACTCCTTAAAGCGGTGAACAAAGGTGAATTGGGTTGTTGTAGCCCGATTAGGAATCTGCCTACACCCCAAATCCCGCCGGAGATCGTCTCTAAGGTCTCAGTGTCTTCAACACTAGGCCCAGGAGGGATCTGGCGGTTCGTTGCAAGTCTTGTATTGTATGTACCGTTTCGTCCACCTGCTTCGTTACCAGTGTAATTATTTGGGTCACGGTTAACTAAGTCAGGGGTTTTCGTCACGGTACTTCAAGGATTAAGAGGATTGCAGGTATTTGTTGGGTAAGGTAATGGGGAAATGAAATTGCCTATTGAATTTATTGTCTTTTTGTGTGTCTGTAATAGAGATGTAACAGGTTTCCAAGTAATCAGAGGACGAAGACCATCATCTCTCTTATTCAAACAATCGAGACGTTTTTCGATCTCGATCGCTTCGCGTATAATTCTGAGTTTGAAGTTGTGAACCGGGGCTATTGTTTTGGTATTGTCGAAGTCTATTTTGTGTCCTGTGTATATATAATGCATGGCCAGCGCCGATGAGGGGTCTGATTTTTTAACTGCGGTGGTGTGTTCATATATTCTATTGTGGATGCGTCTATTTGTTTGTCCTACATAAGTTCTGGAACAGTCGGAACAAGGAATTCCGTAAATTCCGTGGGATTCGTTTGGAATCGTATTCTTGGGAGTTTTTATCAGATTTGACAGTTTTTGAGCTGCTGTGAATATGGTTTTGATATTATGGGTTCTAAAATTGTTCACCTTTAATGTATGTTAAAAACGCTGTGTGTTGTTGTGTGGACTCTATCTGTTCTTGCTGTGGTGTAGTTGTTTGTTGTTGTGCGTTTCTAATGTTTCGTAGTATGTGATTGTTGTTGTATCCGTTTTCTAGCAATGTCTGTCTTAAAAAGTTTAATTCTGTCTGTTGATTGTTGTTGTCCGTTAGTTTAAGGGATCGTGTTACTAGTGTTCGGAACACGGAGAATAGTTGCGAATTTTGACGTTTTAAACTACGACTTTGACGTTTTGAAGAAAACTCCAATTTATTTTTCTTTAAATGCCTCCGGTTTTATTGTCTTTCAACTTACAGAGCTACATTTTGGTAGATAATTTGCATATAATGATATAAACCTGCGCACTAAATTTTGTTGCCCTTACTTTGTTATTTCCGGAGACATATTTTTTTAATGAACGAAAACACAACATTTTCCGGAAAAACTTGGGCAATCGTCCTGCCAAACGAACTTATCTAAGCCACTTGCAAAATGAAGGTATTCACAAAATTTTATCAAAATCGGACATTTCTTTTTTGAGTTATCGGTGTGATACCTATATATATATATATATATATATATATATATATATATATATATATATATATATATATATATATATATATATATATATAGTGAGCCTAGTTTGCGCTCGCTTAAACATATTTTCAAGATCTCAAAATAGCGTTCTTGTCACAAGCGGTGAAATAAAAAGAAGTGACATAAATTATTGTATACTTTTACGCTTTTACTTTTAATACAGCTAACATTTGTTAATTATAATCTTCACGTTAATCTTTTCTTTCAGTTTCTACTTCAGATAAGATGCAAACCACTTCTCCATCTTCTGAAATTATTCGTGTAGTCAGTTTAAAACGCCCATATAACATGGCTGGTAAATCCATTTCCTCCTGGAGTATCTCGAAATCCTTCAAGTGATAAGTGTTCTGTAATAAAAGACGAACAGTGTTTAAACTTATAAAAGATAATTTTAAAACATAAGAAGTATATCTCGAGAATGTTTTCGCTTTTCTCGTTAAAAATAAGTCACTTCTTGCTGCTACTACTAAAATTACTGTCATTTTAAATTAAATAGGTTGAGTGCCATGTGCAAAGTGCATGGACAACCCTGAAACATCTGATAGTTGGATATGCACAAGAGGCATGTGGTGAAGTAAAAATTCGAAGTTTTAAGAAAGATGCGTGGCGGAATGAAAAATCAAAGAAAGCTGTGGATGACAAAATGGAACTATACAAAAAAAAATCAGGTAAATGCCAAAGTTGTGAGATGATAAGAGAAGCGCTTGATTGAGTACAGAAAAGTGAGAAGTGAGTTTAAAGGAATAGTTAATGGCAGTTAGCGAGAACTGGAAGTAAAAGAGAGTGACTCAAGGGAACAATAACATTTTTTGGAAGTGGATAAAAAGGGCAAGACAAAAACGATATTTTTGGGGAGAAGATACAGAAAGGGGACATTATATGGGACGGGAAAGGTGTGTGGATAAAATTCATTGAAAAATGTTAAAGTGTGGATGCTTGAATTTGACTGTGTGGTCCTATGTGAGCAGTTTAAATGTACAGGGTATCTTATTTTCGTTGCAAATGTGGAGTATCTCAGTTATTATTGAAGATAGAGACAAACGATTTTTGCAATACTGTCCTCGATTTTTATGAAAAGAAAAATGGCAGTGACAGAAAAGTCGCCACCGTCTTACTTTCGTAGATACAGGGCGTTTTGGAAAAGTTGCAATTTTGGACCCTATGGATGTTAATTGCACTTGTTGATATTAAATCCATACGTAAACATTTAATATACTTTATTATTTCACTAACTGAATAAACTATATGATACATTTAACTAGAAAACAATAACAGACAGTACATGACAGATAACTGACCGAGCGTGGAGAGACGTATCTTCACTGTGTCGGTTGGTAGAGAGGAGAGAGCGAGAGAGATCCCTGGTGTCTCTTATATAGTAGTTCTTGACAGCTTGCTGTCGAATAACGTAACGCAACGTTTAGCTGTCAAGAGAAACATAGGGTAGTGTTGACTAAAACACTGCGGTCGGAACCACCGCCACATACTCCCCTCTCAGTGGCAACGCTATTAGTTCAAGTATCTTCGTGGAAATCGAACTCTACCTCTACGTCCATGGCGTGTAGTTTGAACGGGAACGGGAACTTCACTGCCACCTTCAGTTTCACTGGGTGTTGGACTTTCACTGTCACTTTCAGTTTCACTAGGTGTTGGACTTTCACTGTCACTTTCAGTTTCACTAGGATGTCTCTGAGGCTGGAAAGTTGTCTGTTCGTTATCACAAAGAATGAATGCGGATTTAAGACGGTCAACAGAAATTGTCTCTTCTCCGTGTGATTTCTTGATTTTGAAGACTTTGTCAGTTCGGGATAACACTTCAAAGGGGCCGTCATAAACTGGTTCGAGAGTTTTTCGCGGAATATCAATGCGAACAAAAACAAAAGGAGCTTCCATAAGCTTAGGATGGACAAATACCTTTTTTGCAGTATGATGTTTAAAAGGTACTGGTCGAAGTTTCCTTATGTCTTCTTTCAGCTGAGATATAAGTGGTGGAACATCATGAGCTTGTGTGCTGTTGAAAAAGTCGGTGGGAAGTTTGATTGATTCTCCATAGACTATTTCAGCGGGTGTTGAGCGATATTCTGGAATTATGTACGATCTGAGTCCTAGTAACACAATTGGCAATTTAGCGACCCAGTTTTCGTCCATATGAGCTTTCAAGGCCTGTTTCAGAACTCTATGCCATCTCTCGATTACACCATTTGCTGCTGGGTGGTAAGCTGTGGTCTTGATGTGGTCTGCACCTAGTGTTTTAGTGAGGTGTGTGAAAAGGTGGCAATCGAATTGTTTACCTCTGTTGTGGTGATGTATTGCGGAACACCGAAACGAGAGATCCAGCATGATAAAATAGTGTTCGCTACTGTTTCTGCTGTAATATCTGACAATGGAATTGCTTCGGGCCATCGAGAAAATCTGTCTATTATTGTTAACAGATAGCGTTGACCTTGTGATAGTGGTAATGGTCCCACAATGTCAACATTTATATGCGAGAATCTTCTCGTGGCTGGGGTGTATTGTCCAATGGGACTGGAAGTGTGTCTCCATATCTTGACTTTCTGGCAGGGAATGCAAGTTTTAGACCAAAGAGATACATCGCGTTTCAATTTGGGCCAACAAAATCTATCCTGGACCAGATCGACTGAAGCTGATATGCCTGGGTGAGATAAATTGTGGATAGAATCGAAAATCTTTCGGCGAAATTTGAGCGGAATGAATGGGCGAAGTTTCTTTGAAGAAGAATCGCAAATAAGACTCATTCCGTTGTCAAGAGGCATGTTTTGAAATTTGTGTGAGGAAGATTTAGACTGCAGAAGGTGTTTGAGTTCCTCACAAGATGACTGAGCTTGCGCAATTTCTTGGAGTGACACAGTGGAAGAAAGTGAAATTGTTTCAATGCGAGAACAATAGTCTGCGGGAATGTTTGTAGGACCTGGTATGTAGCGAATGTCTGTGGTAAATTGACCTAGGAAGTCTAAATGTCGTAGTTGCCTTGGAGATGCTTTATCGACGCGTTGTTCAAAAGCGTATGTCAAAGGTTTGTGGTCCGTATAAATGGTGAAATGGCGACCTTCTAGGGTATATCTAAAGTATTTAACTGCCTGATAAGCAGCTAGAAGTTCGCGATCGTAGGTGTTGTAGGATTTTTGGGCTGAAGTAAGCTTTTTAGAGTAGAAACCTAGGGGTTCTAGTGTTTGATCACGTAGCTGTTGGAGGGAAGCGCCTACGGCATAATCAGAAGCATCGACATGGAGAATCAGTGGTAGCGAAGAAGACAGATGAGCTATTAGTGTAGCGTTTTTTAGTGTCTCTTTCAAACGTTCGAATGCTTCTCGGGTCTGAGGAGTCCACTCGATTTTACGTTTGTCGCGTTTTTTGGGATTCTGGCAGAGGTCGAATAGTGGTTGCTGAATTTCCGCAGCACGTGGAAGAGAACGACGGTAGAAATTTATGAGACCTAGAAATCTTCTGAGTTTTTCAATGGTATCGGGAAGAGGTAGGTCGGTAATAGCTTTGATGCGTTCAGGAAGTGGAAATAATCCAGATTTATTTACACGAAAACCTAAAAATGAAATTTCGGCCACTCCGAATTCACATTTAGATGAATTGATACGGATGCCGTTGTCTTGAAGTGCCTGAAAAAATTTTGCTAGATGCTCTTGATGTTCTTTTTCAGAGGCTGATGCAACGAGAATATCGTCAAGATAGGAGTAGGCAAAGTCAAGATGTCTTAAAATTGAATGTAAATATCTTTGAAATGTTTGTGCTGAATTACGAAGGCCAAATGGGGTTTTAACAAATTCGAATAACCCAAATGGAGTTATGACTGCTGTTTTGGGAATATCTTGAGGTGCTACTGGGATGTGATGGAAAGCACGAATGATATCTAATTTTGAAAAAATACGTTTGCCTTCTAACTGGGCATTAAAATCCTGCAAATTTGGAATGGGATATTTGTCTGGGATTGTTTTAGCGTTTAGTGCTCGGTAATCCCCACATGGTCTCCATGAGCCATCCTTTTTTTGCACCATGTGGAGGGGGCTTGACCATGGACTTTTGGAGGGTCTACAAATTCCCAAGTCCATCATGTGCTGGAATTCTAGCTTTGCTTGAGCTAGCTTTTCTGGGGGCAATCTTCTAGCTTTTGCAGTGACAGGTGGTCCTTCCGTACTTATAGTATGGAAGAACTCAACCTCTGGAAGGTTGCTAGAAGAAGTTTCCTTAAAAAGGTCAGGAAATTGTTGTAGCAATTTGAAGTACTGGTGTGTCGGGTCTACAAGATGAATTTTAGAATTAATTCCTGGTGGTGGGTTAGCACCGGTCTTAGAGAGGTTTGTCTTTGTATCGATTAAACGTCTATGTTTCATATCCACAAGTAAAGCAAACTCTGCTAGAAAATCAGCGCCTATAATTGGTTGCTTGGTATCGGCAAGTGTGAAGGGCCAGCAGAATCTACGGCGTAAACCTAGATCCAAATATAATAGTTGTTCGCCATAGGTATGAATAGGGGTCCCGTTTGCAGCATACAAGGTACGTTTCGATTGAAATTTCCGTTGGTCGTGAGTGGGTGGAATAACTGAAATATCCGCTCCAGAGTCGATTAGAAATTTCATATTGGAGCGTCTATCAAAAATAAAAAGGCAGCGTGTTAGGTGGCTCTCTTCTCCTGCCGCGTGGAGGGAGTGCCTTATTAGTTTTCCGACACATGTTTTGCTTTGACATGGCAAGGTTGGATGCAACGCTTGGCCTTGTTACCAAATCGTTCATGATACCAACACGTGGAGGTTGAGGAATTTGCGGTTATGGAATTTCTAGAAAGCTTGGGTCTTTCTCGGGAGGTAGATCGGGAACGCGTTCGCAATTCGTTGACTGATGCTGTTAGCTTCTCTAATTGCGCTTCTAATTTGGCTAGCTTGTCGGGCTCGCGTGACTGAATTTCAGCCACGTTGTATTTATCTCCGGAAAATTCCACGATTTTGTCTGCTGTAACCGACAAATTTTCTAGAGAATCGTTGCTCAAAGCCAAAATTGAACGAACGTTGACTGGTAAACGTTGTAGAAATAAAATTTTAAGGAAATTTTCTCCAATCTGACTACCGGCTAAAAACTTCATTTCGCGTAAAAGTTGCGATGGTTTTCTGTCGCCTAATTCTAATTCTGTTAAAAGTTTATTTAGTTTGCGACTATCGGACTCTTCAAATTCTAATAAAAGACGTTTCATTAGATCTGAATAGGGGGTTGATGATAATGGTTGGGTTAAAAAATCTGAAATTGACTCTGCGACATCGGGATCGAGTATAGCGAGTACATGACTGAATTTTGTCTTTTCAGAACTGATCTGCGATATATCAAACTGGGCGTCAACCTGCATTTGCCAGATTTTTACGTTACGTCTCCATATAGGAGGTAATTTTATTGCAACCCTTGCCATGATATTGCTGCTTGAAGAATCTTCGGCCATTGTGAAAAAAATCAGATAATTTTTAAATTAGAAAAGACTGACCTGTTTAGATATTAGTTTTCTGTAGGCATGAGCACGTGCTTGGAAGTTAGGCGACGTCGGCTGGAACATCAGGCTGGGCATCTTCGGCTTGCGGCACGGGGTCACCAATATGGATGTTAATTGCACTTGTTGATATTAAATCCATACGTAAACATTTAATATACTTTATTATTTCACTAACTGAATAAACTATATGATACATTTAACTAGAAAACAATCACAGACACTACATGACAGATAACTGACCGAGCGTGGAGAGACGTATCTTCACTGTGTCGGTTGGTAGCGAGGAGAGAGCGAGAGAGATCCCTGGTGTCTCTTATATAGTAGTTCTTGACAGCTTGCTGTCGAATAACGTAACGCAACGTTTAGCTGTCAAGAGAAACATAGGGTAGTGTTGACTAAAACACTGCGGTCGGAACCACCGCCACAGACCCCACTTGCATTTTCTTTATTCAACAAAATATAAAAAAATGTGAAAACGGACTCTGGGAGAACTTTTGTCGTAGAATAAAGTGGTCTATCCAGATATTTTCAAAACATATCAATTTTCGAGAAAAATGTATTTTTTTAATGAGACACCATATATATTACTAGCTATTTCAATAGCTCTAATTAAGGCGATTCCAACGGTATGAGGCTTGACATATTTATCTTTTTTAATTTTTGAGAAAACTGTCAAAGTTGTGTTTTTTAAAATGGGATCGTGGTGTTGAGTAGTGTAGCTGTTGCACCTGAAACGTCTTGCAGAAGAATTGAGTCCCAAGTTGATGTCAGCAGGTCACGCGTTTCTTCTATTTTAAAAGGTCACAAGCTTCAACCATATAAATTCAGAGTACTGCACAATTTACATGATGGAGATGCTAAATGACGTGTTAATTTCTGTCAGTGTTATCTGCAAAAAGTTGATCACGACCTAAATTTTGCAAATAAAGTTATGTGGTCAGATGAAACATATATAAGTAGTGCTGGATCATCTAGTCGTAATAATACAAGACACTGGGCCAGTGAAAACCAACAAGGGAGATTTGTTTTTAGTTTAGCCTGATTCATATTGTGAACTAAAATTAAATATCACATTTATCAGGATAACCTTAACTCCGACCGGTATCTAAACACGCTGCACAATATGATTTATTAGAAGATGTCCTTTTAGCCCAGCGGATCCAGATCTTCTTTCAACAGGATGGTGCTCAGGCACATAATTCCCAAATAGTGAGGTGTTACTTAAATGACCACTTTCCCGAACACTGGATTATGACGCACGGGCATATACGTTGGCCTGCTAGGTCGCCCGACCTATCCGTGCTGGACTGCTTTTTGTGGAGACAATTAAAAAATTTAATCCATCGTACTCGGCATAATAACACAGTTACAGATCTGCTTGATACTACGCACCGG
Source organism: Tillus elongatus (assembly GCA_964006375.1). NCBI lineage: Eukaryota > Metazoa > Arthropoda > Insecta > Coleoptera > Cleridae > Tillus > Tillus elongatus. The sequence goes on along the minus strand of OZ023263.1, from coordinate 20,998,402 downwards.
GCTTTTGCATAATTACAAAGACGCCAAATAGTAATCGTAAATGTATTACACAGAATTATAAATGTATTACACGGAATTGCCCGGGGTACGAGCTCCTTACTTCCTTTAGATTGCATGAAGACGTGTGCGCATACGTCCGTAGCAATCTACCCTGCACCAGACTCCCCAATTTAGAAGCTGGAAGAAAAGACATACTATGGATAAAACTCTCTCTCAGCGCTGCAACTAAATTCATCTGTTGCATTTACCAGTCACCTTCTGACAACAACTTTGTCCAGCTCTTTGACTACCTTTCTGAAAAAACCGACTATCTGATTTCTGAATATCATTCCTCCGAGGTCACTATTCTTGGTGACTTCAACGTCCATAATAAGGAATGGCTAGGATCTTCAAAGACAGATCCACAAGGGAGAGCAGCGGAGGCCTTTGCAGTCAGCAACCTTTTAGCCAATATGGTTCGGCAACCTACTAACTTTCCTCGCATCCCAACACACAGCTCAAATCCCTTGGATCTCCTTCTTACTACAAATCCTGAATGTTATAAAATATCAGTCACCGCCCCATTCGGTCGCTCAGACAATGGCATGCTCACCGCTTCCTGTGCAATGCAACCCGAGGTCACACAGTCATCACACCCATGTATCGTTTGGCACTACAACTCTGCGAACTGGGACGAAATCCGAGATTAGTTTTCCTCATTTCCATGGGCGTCTGTCTGCTTCTCTCATTATGACCCCTCATATACAAAGCGTCACCGAAATTATCCAAGCTGGTATGGAATTATTTATTACACGTACACAAAAAACCTCTTTAGCCACTCAAAAGCACTGGTTCTCTTAATCTTGTGACAAAGCCAGACTTGAAAAGGTCAAATCTCACAAAACACTTCTACACAATCCCAGTCAAGAAAACCGTGAAGCATTTAACGACGCAAGAAACCGCTATGTCCGCATCCTTTCTGGGGCAAAAAACCGTTTAATAACCACACCAAAAACAAAGTCCTCTTACGATCTAAGGGCAGCAAACCGTCCTGGACTCTTGCTAAATATATTGGGAATAATTTCTGCAAGAGCACGTTCCCACCTCTTGTCTCAGGGGACGAAATTGTTTCTACCACCCTGGGAAAGGCCGAACTTATTGCCTCGTTGTTCGCGCGCAATTCTACACTCAACCCACCTCCAAATGTTCAACCAGCAACAGTCCCCAATTTCTCGCATAAAATGACGGACATCATTTTTAAATCTAAAAAGGTACGAAAGATGCTCTCTTCTCTTAATACCAGGAAAGCCTCTGGCCTTGACAAGATCCCAGCAATTGTTCTCAAAAAATGCGCACCAGAACTTGCTACTGTCCTCACTCGTCTGTTTCAGACATCTTACAATAGAGGCATATTCCCTAGTAACTGGAAAACTGCTCGAGTACAACCCGTCCCCAAGAAAGGATCAAAAGCACTTCCTAGCAACTACAGGCCTATTTATCTCCTTTCAGTCATCTTTAAAGTGATGGAAAAGTATGTAAACACCGAATTACTAAAATTTCTTGAAAAACACAGTCTAATCCACGACAGGCACTATGGATTCCGTCAGCGCAGATCAACTGCCGACCTCCTTTCCTTTGTCACCCATTCTTGGAACAACTCCATGGAACTACACGGTGAATCCCAAATTGTCGCTCTAGACATATCTAAAGCCTTCGAACAGGTCTGACACGCAGAGCTGCTTAATAAACTACCAGCCTATGGCCTACCACCAAAACTATGTACCTGAACAGCAAATTTCCTCTCGAACCGGAGCCTTTCTGTTGTCCTGGAAGGCCATTTTTTTAAACTGCATCCAATTAATGCAGGATTCCCTCAAGGATCAGCTTTAGCCCCTTCTTTGTCTCTTCTCCACATTAATGGCCTCCTCTCTAGCAAATACAACCATGTTCACAGTTACGCGGACGACAGCACCCCCCCACTCAAATATACAACATTCTAAGCCTGTCTCTTTAGCCCAATGATATGAGGATCGCAGAATCATGGAAGGTTCTGTCTCTGTGGATCTCCAAAAAATATTAGACCGGGAAAATAGAAATCTTGTACAATTTAGCTCCACCAAATCTTAGTCTTGCCTTCTATCTCATAAGAGATACACCAGCCTTAGTTATTCAAAGTAATGCGTCCTTTTAACTTGTTGGCATTTCTGTGGATGGATCGAAATCTCAATTGGCACCAACATGTCACATCAATTGCAGAAGCGGGTGCTAAGAAATTAGGTTTCCTCTTCCGGGCTCGCAAATACTTTTTACGACATAATCTCTATACCTTATATACTTCACAAATAAGGCCAAACCTCGAATACTGCTCCCACAGCTGGGGTGCTGCTGCCGCTTATACACTCGCTATCCTGGACTCCATTCAGAAGAGAGCTATACATCTCATTGGTGACCCTACCCTCACCCAAAGGCTGCCATCTCTTGCCCACCGACGTGCCGTTGGTGACCTCTCTCTTTTTTATAGTTATCTGCACGGGTAGTGCTCAGAGGAACTTTCTTCCATAGTTTCTCCACCTGCTGCCATCAACAGATCTACCAGGGAAATAGAGCGAATGCACCCTTTGACTGTCCAGGTCACCAGACATAGAACATCTTGTTATGCCCGCTCTTTTGTCCCGATGACTTCCAAGTTGTGGAATTCTTTGCCGGCACATATTTTTCCTTCTCCTCCGAACCTCCAAACCTTCAAGTCCAGAATTAACAAGTTGCCTCTTTCCTCCTTGTGTAGGCTGTAAGCCCTCGTGGTGTATTGTTGAAAATAAAAGTAAAAGTATGCCGTAGATGTATGACAGAAAAGACATTGTTTACACTTAAAAAATAAACGTAGTAATTTATGAAATGGTCAATTCGTATTTTTCGTTTTTGAATTAGGCTTTTCTTGGGTTTTAGAATATTACATGAAAACTACATTTTTTAAATCCCAATAAAAGTCAATTCAAAATACATATAAAACTACGGTGTTTGAGTTCAATTAATAATTATAAAAACCCGTTTCTTTCCATAAGGAGCAATGTTGTATTGCGTTAGTTTGTCTCTTTGTAACATTGCACGTTATGGCTAATAACAGTTTCCAATTAATTTTTTGGAAAGTAGTAAAGATAAATATGTCAAATCTCATATCGTTCGAATCGCCCCAATTAGAGCTATTAAAATAACTAACAATATTAAAAAAAACACAACTTTGAAACTTTTCTCTAAAATTAAAAAGATAAATACGTCAAACCTCATATCGTTGGACTCGCCTTAATTAAAGCTATTCAAATAGCTAACAATATATAGGGTCTCCTATTTAAGAAAACACAACTTTGACATTTTTCTCGAAAATTAAAAAAATAAATATGTCAAGCCACATATCGTTGGAATCGCCTTAATTAGGGCTAATAAAATAGCTAATAATATATACGGTGCACCATAAAAAACACAACTTTCACATTTTCTCCAAGATTTTTTTGTTGAAAATATTCGAATACACCACCTTATCCTACAGCAAAAGTTGTAACAGAATATGTTTTCACCTCTTCAATATCTTGTTGAATAAAGAAAACTGAAGCGGTGTCTCAAATTGCAACCTTTTCAAAAGCGCCGTGTATTTACGAAACCAAGAAGGCGGCGACTTTTCTGTCACTGCAATTTTTCGTTTCATAAAAATCAGGCACAGTATTGCGAAAATCGTTTGTCTCTATCTTCAATAATAGCTGAGATACTCTACATTTACAACGAAAATAAGACATCATGTACACATAAAAGTAGGTCAAGTATCAGTGGAGTGAAAGGACGCTATCATGTTGGCCTTAATCAAAGCTAAAGGATGCAAGAGTGAAACAGAAGCTGTTTGATCTATTGTTTTTAAAAACCTGTCCACTGTCCATTGCCTACTATGGTAATGCATTTTACTCCACCATGTAAAAGAATACCTATATATACACACTTCAAATACTACTTACGTTTAAAAAGAAATTACCACTATGGACTCTACACAAAAGGCACATTTATTAAATTAATTTATTATCTAAATTTGGAATGTAACACGACTGGTACTAATTCGATATCGGCAGGTCTAAAAAATGCATTGTTATGAATTGATTCTTCGAAGGAGTACTTATTAGTGCTGGTCATAGGTATCAGTAATCGTGCAGTCTATAAAAACAATATTTAAAAGACTCACTGGTGGCATAGGTGGCCTGTCTGGAATTTGTGGTTGGGTAACATCTACAATTTTGTTCCAAAGCCTACTTAAATATTTTTGCATGTATTCCCACAAATTACCATTGATGTCTGTTTGATAATTCCATTTTCCATCGACCCATTTGTCAATATGCATACTAAACTGAAAATTAAAAGTAATAATATAATATTAAATTTTTTTGTACTTTGAAATATGAGGTGAAACTGCTCCCGGCGTCGGTGATTGGCCATAGTTGTGGAAATAGACAGACGTTAAAGTACAAAAAATACGACTTCTCCTTCTAATGGTGGATGATTACCGGCCTCCGTGGTCGAACTTACTTAGTCGATTGTGAGATGTTTTTGCGAACCATAATTGCTGATTTTTACAGTAGCTGTGCTAGAACTGAGCAAATATCGCTCTGGAAAGTTTTCTTGTATCTGTGGTTGATACAATCGTCTGTGTTGATTGATTGGCCGAGGACGACGCATGCTTATCAGGCAGTAACATCGTTGGAGATACCGTCACCATTACTGAATTTTCTGAAGGTATATACAGGTCGTTAAAAAGTACGCTGCCAAACTTTAAGAGGAAATTCCTTGCGTGATTTTAAGGAGAGAAGTTTATATAAACATATGTGCGGAAATGCATAGTTTTCAAGATACAGGGTGTTAAAGTTTCGAAACAAAATTAAGGTTTCTTCACATTTCTTAAAAACTCTACATCACGGAGATCTGAAATGTTGCAAATTATTCATGCTCTACAAGTGGCAACACTCATTCGATACAGTGGCGTATATACGGGCTTGTCAAAGGGTTTAATCGGGTTAAATTCTACTCCTCTGGATGTACTCGAATTCTGACTCTAGTTTCATTTTCCGCAACTCAATCTTCACAAACAAGATCACTTACGGTTTTGTGGTTTGGGGCCCGTTTCCGAGATAAATGATGAAATGTGATTATATCTCCCAATGAGCGTACGCCAGTGGAAAACCAAAACTAAATTTGATCAAAATCAGCCATATATATAAACATAAAAAAATTGAAATTGACCCCGGATATGGGTTCTAGGGGTCCTAGTTCGCGCACATTCGAAGAGATTTTTTCAAAGTTAAAAAGTCGGGATTTCCCCATTAGTGATTTTTTTCTACGAAAATTCACTAAAAATAGCAATTACTGGGACCACGCCATTGTGTGTGAACAAGCTGTATGCCCGTGCGTTTCGGCTTTCGAAGAGGTATAATGTCGTTGCTGCCTTGTCATATGATGTTGGCAAATGAAAATCACAACTTCGCTGCTTTACGGAAGGCAGATTTCTCGGTCAGGGAGGTAAAACCGCTCACTGGCCTTGGCAATTGCCCAAACTCATGGAAAAGGGTCGCCGATAAATAAAAAAGTCTGGACGCAGCAAAGAAAATTCGCTACCAAAACGCACTGACTACTTCTCGAAATTGTTTTCTTACAAACATGCATCATATTTCGATAAAAAATGCAAAAACGCTATTGCTATTGCTATTCCTAACAGTTTTTTCGAAAAGCCTTATATTATTATATAAGGATTTTCGAAAAAACAATTGCACCTTGTAATTGTCAAAATATTTTTATAAGATGCAGCTTAAGTGTGATTAACGTATACAATTTTTTTCCGTATCTCGTAATAACAATTATATTGAGCTTTGCCGTAGAAATTCGTCACCCTGTATATATGTAAACAGCAAAAAACTGAAAGTAAACCCGGATATGGATTCAAAGGGGCCTAGTTTGCACTCGTTTGAAGAAATCTTTTTAAAATTCAAAAGTCGCGGTCTCCTCAATAAAGAATTCTTTCTACGAAAATTGGCTAAAAATTATAGACCGTTATATAATAAACTTAACTAAACCTACAGCCAAAGCATCAGAGAAATAGTCAATTTGAAATGAATTTTCTGTAAACATTTTAGTAAAATGAAGGACAATGGCGGTTGAACTTGAAACTTAAGGGTTGCATAACACTCTTCTTGAGACATTTTCTGCCGCGTTCTGTTGCAAGTATTCCTAGTTACATCAGAGTCTAAATTAGATATAACAAGAGCTATCTGCTATTTAAATTATTGACATTGTTAAATTGTTTTAATTCAAAAATATCAATAAAACCCAATAGATTCTACTCTTGGATCAAATGTATTTGAGCTAGTAGCACTTGTGAATGTTAGTGCATTGAAGTGACCAAAAAAATTTATAAGGACAAAGCGATATTGCCTTAAGAGTGTATAATCCGTATTTGTTTCAGGTTCTTTGCCTAAATGTTGCGAATTTTGACGTTTCAAAACGCGACTTTGACGTTTTGAGGAAGCATCCATTTTTTTCTTTAACTGCCCCAAACTTTTTTTTAAAGTTACAGACCTAAGTTTTAGTAAATGGTTCACTCCTTATAATACAAACACAAGTGCCAAATTTGATTGCCCTTAGTTTGTTATTACCGAAGATATATTTTTTTTCCGAAAGAAACCACAAAAGTTTCCGGGAGAACCGGGGTCTATTTTGTTGTTCAAGCCACTCGCAAAAGAAAGGCACTTATCAAGTTTGATCAAAATCGGCCCATTGTTTTTTGAATTATCGGGATCTCCTCATTAGTGATTTATTTTTTAAAAAATTCACTAAAAACTTACAAATTCAAAACAACCTTAAAAACTAAAACTAATTTTAACAAATATCAGGAAATTGTATTGTAGACTTACAGAAAAATCCTCAGTGACCTCATCATGAACACCCAATTCTATTTTAGTTGCTATCAGGTAATTTTCGTCTTCTTCTGAAGCTCTTGTTTCGACTAGGACATTATAAGGCTGTTTATCACCTTCAACTTGGCAGGTTTCAAGTGACAGTAGCCTGACTTTTAATTCCTAGACAAATTGGAGAATTTCAGATGGTATTAGTCAAAACTAAACCATTTGCGCAAAATAATATTGAAAGTAAAAATTAGTAACTAGATATTAAAAAGTATCTTGGTCAAACGTGGCCACCAAATAATAGTGTCCTGACGCACAAGGTGCGTTATGGTAGCGAAGTTTCCTAATTTTTTATACTATAATACCTACATCGTTTTTCTAATTTGAACAATTATAATTATTTGCTACCAAAACTCACCAAAGTTTTCGCAAAGTGTGAATAAAACATCTACATTTTTTTATTGTAAAGATTCAGATTAATAAATAAAAATAGGGGTGTTGCAAGTCAGATATGTAACCCTTAGTTACTTGTGCGGTTTACACAATTACACGAGGGGTGCATTTTGTACACTACACAGATATATTTCTTAAGTTAATTTCCATTAAAAATATATAGAATTTAAATTTCAAAAGCAAACAAATAATTTTAAAGTAAAAACACAAAATCAAAAAAAGTCTGGACGCAGCAAGTGCGTTATGGTAGTGATTTTTCATAGAAATGAACTGTGCATTTTTTTACGAAAATTATATAGGCGCAAAGAAAAAATTATATTTGCCTTATTTACTTATTCAAGACAGTTACAAAAGCAAGGTACGTAAAATATTTATCAAAATGGGCCTATTACTTGTTGAGGTTTCTCATATAGCGGATGTTTTTCAAAATTTGCTCACCACAATAACTTTCTTAACACATAAATCTAGATTAATTGACGCATTCAGTTGTTTTCGGTCACTTATCTGCAACTTTTAATTTTCAAATTGGACCTCCGGTATTTTTTTGCTTTATTTGAAAGAAAATGACATTCTGAATACAGACCTTTTGATATTTTCGCTTTAAAATAATATTTTAAACTTTAATTTAGAGTGTCATGCCTATGTTAAAACCATTACTTTTTAATCAAGGAGCCATGGAAAGAGAGATTTGATGATCTAATGTTTTTTGTCTGTTTTTCTGGTGGGTTAAAAGATTCCCAAATCATATTTTTAATCATAACTAATTTTTTTGGAACGAAGGTGGCTCATTAGCATATTCGGCAAAATCTTTTTTTTACGAAAATTTTGTACTACGCGCACGGTATTTGAGGTGTTATAAACCGCTTTGATTGAAATTTTAAATAATATTTTTTTAAGCGAAAATGTAAAAAGTTGACATAAGACATGGCATTGTAATCAAAATGTCATTTTCCATCAAATAAAGAAAAAAAATACCGGAGGTCCAATTTAAAAATAAAAAGTTGCAGACATTTCAGGAGAAACCGGAAGTGATCGAAAAGAACTGAATACGTCAATCAATCTGGATTTATGCCATTTACTAACATACCAAATTTAATTTTTTTAACCCAAAAAAAGTTTTTGGGGCGAGCTACAACAGCCGGTATATATATATATATATATATATATATATATATATATATATATATATATATATATATATATATATATATATATATATAATAGAAACTGACCTTGGATATCTGGATACGGGTTCTAGGGATCCTCATTTGAAGACCCTTTTTCAAAATTCAAAAGTTGCGATCTCCTAATAGCGATTTGTTTCTACGAAAAATTTACAAAAGTATAGAGTATTAAATCACAAACTATATAACTTAAACTATTGCAAACGCATCAGAGAACCCTATAACGTGTTTTCTTCTACTTTAGAGCTCTTAACTTTGGCGTATAGAATTCTTTTAACAATATTAATATGTGTATCAAATTTGATTGCCATAGCTTTGTTATTTTCGGAGATACGAAAATTTACCCAACTAAAACCCAAATATTTCCTAAAAAAAGTCGACCGAATTTTCTGGCTAACAAATTTATCAAAGCTACTTACAAAAGGAAGTTACCATCAAAATTTCATCAGAAATGGCCTATAATTGTTTGAGTTATTGAAACTGACCCTGGATATGAGTTCTAGGGGCCTAGTTCGAGCTCATTTGAAGAAATTTTCCAAAATTCGCAAATTATATATATATATATATATATATATATATATATATATATATATATATATATATATATATATATATATATATATATATATATAATTGAAACTGACCCTGAATATGAGTTCTAGGGGGCCTAGTTCGAGCTCATTTGAAGAAATTTTCCAAAATTCGCAAATTTAGTCGCGATCTCCCCATTATTGAATTTTTTATAAGGAAATTAAATTTCGTTAGTATTCAACACGGCCTTGATTTGGTACTGTCATAAATTTCAGATTTTTACTTCATTGTATTAATTCAATTCAGGAAGGTGTAGAAGTGTCGAAGTACTTTTCGTAAATGGCCAGTGCTCGGTTACAAGGATGTAGTTATTTAATCAGCAACACGTTGACAAAGCAACAACTCAAGAGTACGTTCTAAACCAAGTAGAGGAGCTGGAAGATACTGGTTCTGTTGCAAATAAAAAATTCTCACCAGCAGAGACTGTGTGGAAAAAAGCTCCACATGTAACAACTTTGGGACAGGTCATGATCAATCCTGCCTTAAGCACTATAATGTTAGCAAATGTTTCAGGCAGAAATAGTACAAACATACAAATAATTTTGAAAGAAAATCAATTCCATCCATATAAAATTAAACTCCTACAAGAACTGAACGAGGATCGATTGCAGTTTACAATTCTGTGAAACGGCAAGGTGCTATAGCTAATCAAAGTTTTGTGTATAATATCTGTTTTCTTCTTCTTCTTGTCTAAAGGTACTGTTAATACCTAAAATTGCCGCTATTGGTCAGGTCTTATTCAAAACCTTTTTAATATCGGAAAACTTTAGTAATACATTTAGAATTATAACGAGTCAACAATGATCCCATGCTCTAAGATACTCGCATTATAGAAAATGACGAAAGCTATGATAATAATCGCTCGTTATTACAAGACGGTGCTCCTTCACATTACGCCTAGCCAGCGTGACAGTATGGTGATTGATAAATGATTTCCAAACAGATAAAAGGAAAGACGTTATCAAATTAAATGCCTCCCATGGTGAACGGACTTTGCACCATTGGATTTTTTATGGGGGTATCCAAAAAGCAAAGTTTATGCAACCCAGTACACAAATCTGCAGGACTGGTGCCAAGCATTGTTGTTGAATGCCGTTTGATAATATATCTATATAAATTTTAAAGGATCCTAAGTATTGGTTCTAAGAGCTCTAATTCGAGGTCATTTAATTTTTTTTCAAAAATTCGAAATTGGAAGGTTAGATTAGATTGGGAGACACCACAGACCTAATCTTTTACATTCTGGAAGCCATAGAGGATCAATTCTTACACATTACTGTTAAGTCTAAGAAGTGTTTTCATGAATAGACAATTTGCATGTTCTTTTTTTTTCTTACCACATCTGATAGACATCCCACAAAGATGGTTATTAATATTTTTTTCATTTCACCGACTACAAAAATAACGATACAAAAAAAAAGTTGAAAATGCGAATTTCATCATTGATTTCAAACACCACTACTTTGCCGCCACGAGCTGCGACGTCACGGGACAGTACAAAAGCCATGAACTTCCTTCTCTGAGTTTACATCCTATGTTGCAAGTTACTGATTGGATCTTGGCTTCTGTACATGATTTTATTTGAAAATATGGACCAAAAAGCTTATATAAATACTGTATAGTACCACTGTGTACAAATACGACTATAAAACCCCAGAAAAACTATTTTTGTTGTTCCAATTAGAGAGCAATGGTGCAAGTAGTAGTAACAGTGGTGAGGTGGCTAACGCCAAGCAAGCAGGCCACAATGGACCCTTTTTGCCAACCCCAGCAACCCAGAAACCATGATCTACACTTCCTCGGTTCCGTCGCCAAACCGCCTCGACCTCGAGATGAAGGCCATGACGGTCTTCAATTGGACGGTACTTACCTGATTCCTCTGCAGACTCCTTGATCCGAACAATTCTGCTCGAAGACTCCCAAAAGCCTCGCATTCACACAGGTAGTGGTAGGACGTTTCTTCATCCTCGCCACATTCCTGGCAAATGGGATCTCTCTCTACGCCTATCAATGTGAGGTGTCTCCTAAGGGCGCAGTGGCCTGTCAGCACCCCAAGGATGTGGCGAAGCGTAGGTCGACTCCTACCGAGTAGCCAGACAGTTTTATCTCTGTCCAGTCTCTCCACGAAGTCTCTGGCCTGCCTACAGCTCCCAGCCGACCCCCAGTGCCTTTCCATGGCCTCCTCTGTCCACCTGTCTAAGGCGACAGAGACCGTCTTCCTACTTATGCCTATCGTAGGCTCCGGGCCACAGAACGGCCGCCGAGAACCAAGCCTTGCGAGATCATTCTCCACCTCATTCCCCGCTACGCCACAGTGTCCCGGAACCCACACCAGTTGCACCTCCTTTGTCCTGGCTAGTCCTTTAAGGGCGTCAGCGTACTCCTGAACTTGTGTTGACCAAATTCTGGCCGCGCAGACTGCCCGGAGGACCGCCTGGCGAATCGAGCAAATGTATACACATTTTTCGGGGCTCATCCTCACGTCCTGTCTATTCGACACAGACAGAATAGCGTACAACTCCGTTTCGAATGCAGTGGTATATGCGCCCAAAGCACAACTCTCGCGCACCCCTAGGCTCTCGATGTATATTCCTGCCCCGGAGCATTGTTGATCCTCCAGCCGCGATCCGTCGGTAAAACAGACCAGGCTTGCGGGCTGAAATGCAACCCCATTTTCCCTCCACTGATCCCTACTGGGGATCCTGACTGGGTATATGGCCTAGTCAACCTAATATCGTCCTCTGCATTCCGTACCTTGATGGCGGAAATTGGAATTTCCACGTCCTTGGCGACTCTTGCATGCCCCATTACTGCACCCTCTCCGCACTAGGTTCCAGAGTTTCGCGACGCCATAGCCTTCCTTCTGGTACAGATGGGAATAATTTTAAGGAGGTATAGCTGCAAAATGGGATAAAGGCAGCTTATAGAGATCCAACTAAGCTGGGTTTTTCGCACTTTCCTCTTACATTTGCTTTTTACTTTCTTCCCCGCCCAACACCCCTATTCACTCCTGGTCACGTAACTTTCTTGGGGGCTGTCTGCAAGAAATATTTCGTGTCGTTTGTGCACCCAGAAGGAGATCAAAGCATGTTTTTAATTTTTTTCTAAGAAGCCCCCGTGTGCTAATATGCAAAATTACCGAAAATTTATTATTTACAAAACGAATGTACTTGCCAAATGATAAACGTGGCAGAAATTTTTCCTTATTAGTCGCTTGGATGATTCGTTCTAGCCAACTCAATCGAACCAGTTTCTGCAAACTAAATAACAAAAATGGTTTTCTAAAACAAATTTGTCGTTGTCTATGAAGCTCATTGTGTTACATTTTATTTTAAATACCCACGCTACTTTTATATAGATTTTATCATGTATCAAAACTGAAGATTCTAGTTTAATGTGAAATTGAATTATCACCACTTGGAATATTTTTACAAAAATTCGCTACCATAACGCACTTGCTGCACCTAAACTCTTTACAACACTTATTTGCTATTGTTGTATCCATACTTGTTGAAAATGAAATACTTAAATAAATATAAACAATACCAAATTTTGAAACTAAAATTTTAATAATTTATGTTGAACAACTGTTTATAGGTATACTTTAAACCACTGCATATTATTATTCCATATACGAGATGGAGAGTAAATAAAAACTAAAAGTAAACAATAAGTACCTTATTCTAAGGTATCAGCGGCACCGGAGTCAATTTCGAGGTTATATTCTTATTCTACTTTGCATATGACGTCTCTAAACAAAGAAGAAGAAGAATATAACCTCGAATTCGAGTTCCCACTGTTGTCAGTTGGCAAAATAACAAATGACAAATAGGTAAACGTGTTGTCAGATTTAACTGGGAGAGCGAGATGGCTTTTACATACCCTGAAGAATGGGAAGCTGAATATTTATACATAATAAAACGTAGTTCAAGATTTCCTTTAAACAAATTGAATCGCTTTCATTTAAATTTTTAATTCTTACTATATATATTTTTATTATATCTTGAGTTGTTTATCTTGAGAGTTCTGGCAAATGGCAACCTTGCTGATTGTTTATTGTGACATATTTTTGTAACCTGTTCGTTCGAAGTTTGATTTGGAGCATTTGTTTGCAATACCAGCGTAACCCTGATATATCTGTCTGACCTTGTCTAACATTATAGGCACCCATTCAGAGGTAATTTCAGGTTATATCGTAAATTGATCATTTTTTATTTGGTTATAACTCAAAAGTTACTAAACCGATTAAGTTTAAATTTGGTATAGCGGACTACTTATACGACATCTACATGCATAGGAAGTTTTAGTTTAATACTTCTAGTAATTTAAAAGATATTGCGTTTTCAAACAGTTTTTAGCATTTTTTTCTAAAAGTATTTGAGTGACAAAACTGTCTAACGTACTCATCCAAGTTATTAAAAAAATGAAGGGAAATGCCAAATTTTGACTGGTTTAGTAAAGTATTTTTTTAGTTATCGGTTGGATATCTATCAATCTATATATATATATATATATATATATATATATATATATATATATATATATATATATATATATATATATATATATACCGCTTTCTGCGCAATGCAACCCGAGGTCACACAGTTATCACACCAACGTATCGTTTGACACAACTCCGCAAACTGGGAAGAAATGCGAGATTACTTTTTCTCATTTCCCTGGTCGTCTGTCTGCTTCTCTCATCCTGACCCCTCTGATATCTCACAAAACGTCACCGAAATTATCCACGCTGGCATGGAATTATTTATTCCACGTGCACAGAAAACCTCTGCAGCCACTCAAAAGCCCTGGTTCTCTAAATTCTCTGACAAGGCTAGACTTGAAAAGGTCAAAGCTCACAAAACGCTTCTACACAATCCCAGTCAAGAAAACCGTCAAGCATTTAACGACGCAAGAAACCGCTATGTCCGCATTCTTTCTGAGGCAAAAAACTCGTTTAATAACCAAATCAAAAACAAAGTCCTCTTAAGATCTAACGGCGGCAAACCTTTCTGGACTCTTGCTAAATCTATTGGGAATAATTTCTGCAAGAGCACGTTCCCACCTCATCCTGTCTCAGGGGATGAAATTGTTTCTACCGCCCTGGGCAAGGCTGAACTTTTTGCCTTGTTGTTCGCCGGCAATTCTACTCTAAACCCACCTCCAAATGTTCAACCACCGACAGTCCCCAATGTCGCGCATAAAATGACGGATGTCATTTTCAAAACTAAAAAGGTACGAAAGATGCTCTCTTCTCTTAATACCAGGATAGCCTCTGGCCTTGACGAGATCCCAGCAATTGTTCTCAAAAAATGCGCACCAGAACTTGCTCCTGTCATGACTCGTCTGTTTCAGACATCTTACAGTAGAGGTATATTCCCTAGTAACTGGAAAACTGCTCGAGTACAACTCGTCCCCAAGAAAGGATCCAAAGCGCTTCCTAGCAACTACAGGCCTATCTCTCTTCTTTTAGTCATCTCTAAAGTAATGGAAAATATATAAACACCAAATTACAAAAATTTCTTGAAAAACACAGTCTAATCCACGACAGGCAGTATGGATTCCGTCAGCGCAGATCAACTGCTGATCTCATTTCCTTTGTCATCCATTTATCCATGTAACAAGTCTACGGTGAATCCCAGATTGTCGCTCTAGACACATCCAAAGCATTCGACCAGGTCTGGCACGCAGCGCTGCTTAATAAACTTCCGGCCTATGGCGTACCACCAAAACTCTGTACCTGGACAGCAAATTTTCCCTCCAACCGGAGCATTTCTGTTGTCGTGAATGGCCATTCCTCTAAACTGTATCCAATTAATGCAGGAGTTCCTCAAGGTTCAGCTTTAGCCCCTACTTTGTTTCTTCTCCACATCAATGACCTCCTCTCTAGCACATCCAACCCAGTTCACAGTTATACGGACGACAGCACCCTCCACTTAAATATACAATATTCTAAGCCTGTCTCTTTAGCCCAATTAGATGAGGATCGCAGACTCATGGAGGGTTCTGTCTCCGCGGATCTACAAAAAATATTAGACTGGGGAAGTCGAAATATTGTACAATTCAACCCCACCAAAACTAAGTCTTGCTTGCTTTCTCACAAGAGATACACCAGCCCTAGACCCATAACAATGAACAACCAAGTTATTCAAAGTAATGAATCCTTTTCTCTTGTTGGCATTTCTGTGGATCGAAATCTTAATTGGCACTTAATTGGCACCAACAATCGCAGAAGCAGCTGCTAAGAAATTAGGTTTCCTCTTCCGGGTTTGCAAATACTTTTCACCAGCTAATCTCTATACCTTATATACTTCACAAATAAGGCCACACCTCGAATACGGCTCCCACACCTGGGGTGCCGCTGCCGCTTCTACACTCGCTATCCTGGACTCCATTCAAAAGAGAGCTATACGTCTCATCGGTGACCCTACCCTCACCCAAAGGCTTCCATCCCTTGCCCACCGACGTGCCGTTGGTGACCTCTCTCTCTTTTATAGATATCTGCACGGGCACTGCTCAGAGGAGCTTTCCTCCATAGTTCCCCCACCTGCTGCCCCCAACAGATCTACCAGGGGAACAGAGCGAACACACCCTTTTACTGTCCAGGTCACCAGACATAGAACATCTTGTTATGCCCGCTCTTTTGTCCCGAGGACTTCCAAGTTGTGGAATTCCTCGCCGGCACATGTTTTTTCTTCTCCTCCGAACCTCCAAACCTTCAAGTCCAGAATTAACTATATATATATATATATATATATATATATATATATATATATATATATATATATATATATATATATATATATATATATATATATATGTGTGTGTGTATGTATATAAACTTTTAAACTGACCTTGGATTTGGGTTCTATTTTCTTAACGAAAATTCACTAAAATTGTTTAAGATAAGACTGACAAGAAAATGATTCCAGAATTGCTTGATAATAAAAATTGATTGATTGATTTCACGGTATAGGCTTAGGCAGTTATTTAATATCGGTAAACACGTTTGACCGAATTGATTAAGTATACCACAATACAAAGGATAATTCCTTTGGTTAAAATTAAGAAAGCATTTGGTATTTTTAAAATTAAGTGATTAACGCAAAACAACTTACCATTCCTGGAGTTGGAGGCCCGAAAGCCAAGGCATGGCTAATCAAAATTACTACTAAATAAACATGAATCATGGTTAATATATGAAATCAAATGATTAAAGCTGATTCTACATTTATAGGTTGAAGCTCAAATAATAAAGAACAACATAATTAGAGAGAATCGTGTTGAGGAAATTGTAAAAAAGCATATTAATGTATTTTATTAGATTACAAGGCAAAGAGGAAAACATTTATATCAATTGAAGCTGCAATATTAAGCGAGATACATAACTGTTGACATATCATCTACTTACATACATAAAAAAGTCTCGACCCAGCAAGTGCGTTATGGTAGTGAATTTTCATTAAAATGTTATAAAAGTAAATATGCCTTTTTTAATAAAAGCAAGCATAAAATTTGGTTACCAGTATAACCTATACAGTGTGTCTCAAACTGGATGGGAATGTATCTATGCTATCTCCGTTATTATTAGAAATAGGGAGACGGTTAAATTAGCAATGTTTTGTAGAATTTCAGGTTCGTTCCAAATATTTGTATTTTGCCCTCCATTTATTGGTTTTCGAGTTATTTTGAATAAACCAAAATTTGTCGATTTCTTTTTTCTTCAATATCTAATTAGGCGCTGATCTTACATGTCTAAGACTTGCCCATTATCAGGACACTTTTTACAGAGCAATCTTTTATGCTATTCTCAACTTTGGGTTGTCATTTGGTTTTGAGCTACAGGTATCAACGTTTGTTTTTATTATGGCAGCCATATTGGATTTTTTGCTCATGTAATAGCCTGTAAAAATAGCTTTTCAATGATGGACAACATGCTAGAGAAATCTTGTAATTGCACTGACAATTTTGAGACAAACCGTTTTGAGGATAGTAGGTTATGAAATCCAATACCAGAAAACAAATTACAAAAGGAAGTGTTCAAAAAGCAGTAGGCCTTGGAGTCTAACAATGTACTTCTATTTTTAACATAATTTTGCGTAATGATTCACGATAAAAGCACACCAAATAATCGTCCCACTATTACAAATAATATTTTATATTACAACATTATCCTAAAAAATGGTTATAATTTAGTTAAATAGAACTTAGTAAATAACTAAATTTACTAACAGAACTCAATAAAAAGCATATTAATAATCTACGAAGACGCATTTGAAAATTGTTTGATTTTTTAACGCAAGTCAATTGAAAAACAGCAGAAGAAATTGCTATGGATATAACACTATCGCGACTTAACTTTACGGTTAAGACGTTTGAATTTTTAAAACAATTTATTTAATACTTTGAACAATCAATACTTAATTACTTAGTTACAAGAAAAATGAATAATATAATATACTAAAATAAGACGATCAACCTACATGTGATCTAATGTCTATGCACTCGGTGTGCCAATGACTAACTCGGAACAAGAATGAACGGTTCTACCTCTGTGAGCAGCCTCTTTATAGTCTTCCCTCCAGGGGTGGCACTATGTCTCTGGATAAACAAGGAATCTGCTGATGTAGATTCTCACAGTGATATTCCGTTCTACTTGCACTTTGAAACTGCAAAGTTCTTGGCTCCGTTAAGACGACGGCTGACTCAGCGGTTCTTACCGTGGGAAGGCGACATTGTATTATAACGGGCCATTGTTTGGGCTCCATTTATCCCGCGACAATTAGGAATAGTAACATTCTTAATTATCTGAACAATTGGAGGGGTATTTAACAAGTTGCTTCAAATTTTGTACTAAATAATTTGTTTCCTGTTTATTTTAAATATTATTCAACAACATGTTTAGTAATGAAGAATATTTTGACATGTTGGAATGTTATATTCGTTCTAACCGAAATACTGAGGCAGCTGCAAATTCATATCAAAACAACTACCCAGAAACACGACAACCAAACACCAAAATATTTTGCAGGATAATGACCAATCTATTGAACGACGGTAGCTTCCACGCAAGGAAACTACCAATGTCTACTATGTGAAAACTGGAACCTGTGATGAGCACTAATAAGTACACTTGGAGAACACCCAAATCACCACAACACATAATGTGTTGTGGTGATTTGGGTGTTCTCCAAGTGTACTTATTACCAATGTCTAGAAATGAAGAAAAAAATAATGCGGTCTTACAGGTTTCAAACGAAAACCCTCCGCAATCTCTTCGGTTTTATGATGAACAAATTGACGTTCCAAAAAGTACGGTACACCGTGTATTAAAACAAAGTCATTACCATCCATACAAACCTACAATCGTACAAGGCTTAAATGTTGAAGATTACCCTAAGCGACTTCAATTCTGCAGATGGTATCAAGGACAATGTCAGCAAGATGAAAATTTGCATTTGAAAATGATATAGACCGGTGAATCCAGATTTACAAATTGTGGTGTGTATAATCGCCATAATAGGCATTAATGGGCAAATGAAAATCCCCATCTAAAGGAAGAAAAACGATTACAAAACAGATTTGGTATTAATGTTTGGTGCGGCTTATTAGGTAAAAAACTGTTATATTTATTTGTAGATTAGACAGTTAATTTGAAAAAATTTCAGGTAACTTCATTCTTGGTCCGTTCTTTTTTGAAAATAATTTAGCTGGGGAAAGGTATCTTAATCTATTGAGAAATGATATCTTACCAACAATTAGAAGAGTTCATCATAATTTAGACGAGATTTGGTACCAACAAGACGGTTGTCCAGCTCACAATGCTAGGATCGTCAAAAAATTATTACCAAAATTTTAATAATCGTGTCATTTTGTAACAATGGGCCGGTACATTGGTGTGCTCAAAGTCCTGATGTAACACCCATTGATTTTTATTTTTGGGGTTCTCTGAAGGATGACGTGTATAAATTCGATCCACCACAAAATATCAATGAATTACGAAACAGAATCACGGAAGCTATCATATTAACCAAAACACCCTCACCATAGTTTGCAGGCATGTTTCAAAAATGTGTATAAAGTGCTTTGAACAAAACGGTGGCCATATTGAAAAATTTTCTATTTAGTGTATTTTTGAGTTTCTATTTTATTATTTGTTGACGTTCGTTTCTAATTGTATTGTTTTGTGGAGCTTAGGTTTCTATTTGTTGTTGCCGGCTTTCGTTATTAAAGTGTTTCACATAATATTACTTAGCATTATTACCTAATTAAGTATTGTCAATTAAATCCCAATATTGTTTACCGTGAATCATTACGGAAAATTATGTTAAATGTAGAAGTCTATTCTTAGACTCCATGGCCTACTGCTTTTCGAACACTGTTTTTTGTCATTTGTTTTCTGGTATTGGATTTCATATCGTACTATTCTCAAAACGGTTTTTCTCAAAATTGTCCGCACAATTACAAGATTTCTCAAGCATGTTGTAGATCATTGGAAAGCTCTTTTTACAGGCTATCACATGAGCAGAAAATCCAATATGGCTGCCATAATAAAAACAAACGCTGATACCTGTAGCTCAAAAACAAACGACAATCCAAAGTTGAGAATAGCACAAAAATATTACTCTGTAAAAAGTGTACTGATAATGTGCAAGTCTTAGACATGTCAAATCAACACCTACTTAGATATTGAAGAAAAAATAAATAGACAAATTTTCATTTTTTCAAAATAACTCGAAAACGAAAAGGGGCAGGGCAAAATACAAGTTATATTTGGAAGGAACATGAAATTCTACAAATATTTAAAAATTGTCAGTGAAACTTTTCTTTTGTCTTACGATGCCGTAAAAACGAAAATCGGTCGCAGATAAGGAAAAAAGCACTGCTGAAGCCGCAGAAAAGATCTATATGACTGTATTACGTATGGGATCGTTTAATCAAATTAGTGAAACAAAAACACCCTGTTTTGCTACTACAATTTGATTTTAGTCTCGTTAATATATTTTTTCAATAAAAAGTCGCTAAAATTGATTGAAATTACATAATCTGATCATATAATGAAAAAAAGGAATAGAAAAAAACAAAAACAAAAAAGTTCACAGACTCCTGGGTTTAAAGCCGTAAGATACCAGCATCGGGAACGATAGCCTATTTTAAGATAAAGTGTAAGAGTGTAAGACAATAGATAGTGAAATTGCAAGGTAGCATTCTTATGGATATACGACGGAGCTGATCAAACAACTGACATCAATAAACAATGGATTAGCTGATGCCGAGATAGAAACCTGCATCCAAGAACAATTGAAGCCTTATCTATAATATTATAAAAGGACATAGCACGAAGACTGGCTGTTCACTTCTCGTCGTAGTTTAGTCCGAGTCATTTCGTTGCTACGCAATTTTATGTCACATTTATGTTGATATCACTATTTTATGATTTATATTTTATATGTATAACTTAGTGTATTTTTGTAAAGAAGCATTGTCATGGATATACGACGGAGCTGATCAAACAACCGACATCAATAAACAATTTTACCTGAACAATTACCTGATGCTGGGATAGACATCTGCATTCAAGAACAATTGAAGCCTCATCTATAACATTATAAAAGGACATAGCACGAAGACTGGCTGTTCACTTCTCGTCGTAGTTTAGTCCGAGTCATTTCGATGTTACGCAATTTTATGTCATATTTATGTTGATATCACTATTTTATGATTTATATTTTATATGTATAACTTAGTGTATTTTTGTAAGCTGGCATTGTCATGGATATAATACGATCGAACAACCGACATCAATAAACAATGGAATAGCTGATGCAGAGATAGACACCTGCATCCAAAAACAATTGAAGCCTCATCTATAATATTATAGAAGGGCATAGCACGAAGACTGGCTGTTCACTTCTGGTCGTAGTTTAGCCTGCGTCATTTCGTTGCTACGTAATTTTATGTCACATTTATGTTGATTTCACTATTTTATGATTTGTATTTTATATGTATAACTGTATTTTTGTAACAGTAAATGAAAATTGTTTTAAAAAGTCAATCGTCTTAACCCGACAGTTAACTCGCGTCATTCCGGAGTTTAAGTACGAATCATACTGGCGCTCTAACGATTTGGCTGTGGAGCACATAACATATTTGTTGTAATGAATGGGTTATAAGCTCGTAATCACTAAGTGAAGATTGGAACCTGTGATGAGCACTGATAAGTACAATTGTGAAACCCAAATCACCACAACACATTTCAAAAGACCTAACTATCGTTTCACTAACCAAGTTGGCGTCATCAGAGGATGAACAATTCTGAATTTTTAGGTAGGTACTTTTGAGTATCTAATAATGCTTACTACTAATCTCCCGTATATAATTAATTGTATCTTAAGATAATTTCTTTTTTAGCAGTTTCTCACGTTTTGGACATTTTGCTAAACACTGCCTTTCTGTAAGCAGGGTAAGGGTATTTAACGTGCCCAACCTTGTATGGACACGGGGCCGAAGGCTTTACGACATCCCCCCCGAAGGGCGGAGCGTGCAGACATTCAACTTACTCAAATACAATGCCACAACCTCGATTTATCTTTAGTTCTGCAGTATGTCCTGAAAAAGTAATATGTTCGGGACGCCGCAAGTGCGCTAAGGTAGTCAATTTGCATAAGAGCAATATATTATAGTGATTAAGCCTTATATTAAAAATTATAAAACATTACTTTATTTACTTAGGAACAGTAAAAATAAAGTAAAGAAAGGCAATCAAAAACATGAGCTCTAACTTAAATATTTAAACAGTAATTTGGATACAAAACTCAAACAAAGAAATAATTGATAAACAGGAAATATACCCCTCAAAAAATACACTAGAAAGCTGAACTTAAAAAAATTCCCTTGGTTCATGAATTGAGGGTGATTGTATGCATGTAGAAGGGGAAGAAGAACCCCCAGGTCGAAGAGAGTTTCTGCCTCCTCACCCAAAAACACACGGAGTTATTCTTTCCCTTGTGCATGCATAGAACTACCTGCAAAGCATAAAGCACAAGAAAAAAATCTTGGGAGCAACCCCCAAGAAAGTTAGTGGACTTGGGCGAATATGGATGCGGTGCGGGGTAGACAGGGTTTAAAGGTGGTATTGCTGCAAAATGTGAGAAACGCATCTTTTCAAAGTCCAACTAAATATTTATTTTTTAGAATTTTCCGCTCATATTTCCTCCCCGCCCTGCACCCCTATTCATTCTTGGTCTCTTAACTTTCTTGGGGGTTGCTTGCAACAAATTTTCTTTGTGGCTTTTCCATCCAAGGGGGTTCTAAGCATGTTTCTGAAAAAAAAATCTAAAAACCCTAAATGCAGTAAACTAAATTTACCGAAGATACATCCCACAACGTCGCCTATAATGCCTTTTTCAGATAATATGGAATACAGCACGAAAGTCAATAAATTGACTTGCTGTTTCACTTCTTTTTTTATGTTTATGTTACATATATAAGCACAAGGTAAGTGAGTATAAGAAAGGGTGACCCTTAATTAACATCGGGACTACATAAACTTAAAAGTAGAGATGACATTTAGATCGTCTGTTAAGAACCATAAGTTTGATTAACATCACTTCTAATTGTATGCACACAAAAATGAGTAAAAAAACATTTATATAATCTAAAAAACAGAACAGTTTTACGATATTATTTAATACATACTAATAGGAATACATTTTGCGGCGATTTCGCAACTCGCGAGTTATGAACCTAGCTTTGGTCCAAGACTACACTGTACTACCAGGTCTTGATACTTCTAAAGAACATTGACGTCCGTGGTACTAAATTTAACACAACGAACCTAACAAATATTGTCTTTCGCACGAAGACAAACTAGAAAAATGCGGATATGGTTGCTATCACTACATATTGCATTAGTTATTTCCCCCGGTTATACAATAATAATAATGTCTAAGGGGTCCTGTCGTGGCTCAATGAAGAAACATTAAAAACCAAGTGTTAGCACTGCTCTTAGAATATGATCTACTGATATGCAGATTTTCTATTTTACGCAAAATTGTATTGCTTTAAGTCATTACCTCAAAATTTTCATTTATAACCATCGTCCAATATTTATTTTCTATATTTATATCAATGTTTTAAATATGTTTGGTTAACTAAAAGTCAGTTGTAAATTATCAAACGTTGCATACGTCTCCATTTATAAAATTTTGTGTTAACTAGCTGCCGTGACAACATACTATCTGATTCCGCACCAAAATGGCCTCCCTGTCGTACCTTTCTCAATGTTCTACCTGCTGACATGTTGCAATAATGTAACTTCCATTGTTTTCTATCTACGATTTATTTAAATAGCATAGCAGTACAGGTAATGTCATCTGTCTTTATCTAATATTGTAGATATTGCATTACAGAATCTGAAGTGAGTCGAGGATTATTTTAATATTAATTTAGAATAACTTTATTTTTCTTTGATCGAAAGGATTGACAATTGGTATGCAGCCAGGTCTGTCTATGTTATTTTAGGTTGTAAATTTCTGTTACAATCACTTAAACAATTTGAGAGATATTGCGCTTAAAAAATATTTTTGAATTTTTTTTTAAGAAAAATTAGGCGTCAAGATCTGATGAACAAACTCGTCCAAGCCATTAACAAAATAAAGGTAATTCCCAAATTTTGTTAACTGCTGGCGTACTAGTCATTATTCAGGCTTAACTAAAAGTTCGTTGTATGACCCTAATTTTAAAACAGCCTGTGAAATAATTTCCTAGCCAAATTTTTTCAAAATACCAATTTTTGTTAAGAACTATTCCTTACCTACATTTTGTTTTTTGGTTCATGTCTTTAGGTGTACTGGTTTATTTTTAGGAGCGAAATGAACTTGTCACCAACAATTTACTTTGAGAAATGTTATTTTTTGGCGAAGCGGCTATGCTCGTTGTTGCTCTAATGTCAGTTTGACAGTGATTTTTGTTATGCAAGACGTATTATACTCCTACCATGGTTTTAAGTGCGGAAAATTGCGCAAAATCTGTTGCTCTTGTTGAAGATGGACGTAATTATGAATATGTTGCAAGAATCCTTCATGTTCATCGCTCTATCAAAAGAGTAGTCGAACGTTTTAGACAAACTGGCAGAAATAAACGTAGAGCAGGTGGTGACAGAAAACGAAAAACTACTGCTGTAGATGACAGATTTCTTCACATTAACACACTGCGGGATCGTCATTTAACATCAGTGCAGACAAGAAATCAACTTCAAGAGGTCCGAGGTACTAATGTTAGTGTGTGGACAGTTCGCCGAAGATTTAAGGAGTTTGGTTTGAAAGCTTGCAGACCAGCAACTGGACCCAAATTGCTTCCTCATCACCGAATAGTTAGATTGAAATTTGCCACTGAACATTTACATTGGAACTTAGGGCAATGGAACAATGTTGTTTTCACTGACGAATCCATATTCTGCTTACATTCTCCAGCTGGACGGAAAAGAGTATGGAGAAGGGCCGGAGAAAGATTTGCGCAGTGCACGTTCAGTCCCCGTATAAGCTATGGAGGTTCAGTAATGGTGTGGGCAGGAATAACCTGGGAGGCCAGCACTAAGTTGGTGGTCATCGATGGATCCTTGACGGCCCACCGATATATTGCGGAGGTATTAAGCAATTACGTTGTACCTTTTAGTGGATTTATCGGATATGGCTTTATCCTAATGCAGGATAATGCGCGACCATATTCAGCAATGTGTGTTACACAATACCTCGCGGAAGTTGGCATTAACAAAATGAACTGGCCAGCATGTTCGCCTGATCTTAACCCCATAGAGCATGTGTGGGACATGCTTGGTAGGCGGATCAGGGATCCGGAAGTAGCCCCGGCTACGGTAAATGAGCTTCGTTTAGCCCTTCAGGAGGAATGGCAAAATATTCCTCAAGATACTATTCGTAACCTTATTGACAGTATGAACCGACGTATGCAGGCAGTTATAAGGGCTAGAGGTGGTAATACAAAGTATTAAGCTAAATTTGTTGTGAAAAGTACGTGTCTTTTGGTTAGTTAAGTCAGAGTATAATTGTTTTGATTTGAAGTTTGATTTTGAAGTTAAATTTTTTGCATAAATACATTTTCCTGTTTTTATTTATTTTTATGTAAGTTGTAATAATTGCTTATTAAAACTAAACAATATATTGTTGCCTTTTCATTGGTAGACTAATAAACTAAGCTGTCAAACTGACATTAGAGCAACAACGAGCATAGCCGCCTCGCCAAAAAATAACATTTCTCAAAGTAAATTGTTGGTGACAAGTTCATTTCGCTCTTAAAAATAAACCAGTACACCTAAAGACATGAACCAAAAAACAAAATGTAGGTAAGGAATAGTTCTTAACAAAAATTGGTATTTTGAAAAAATTTGGCTAGGAAATTATTCCACAGGGTGTTTTAAAATTAGGGTTATATAACGAACTTTTAGTTAAGCCTGAATAATGACTAGTACGCCAGCAGTTAACAAAATACTGGATACGCAAGTTGAAGTTAGTCATTTCAACTAAAGTTTGTTGTCAGTACACAAAATGTAATACGAATAATAAAACAAATAACAAATAAAATATTAGTTAGCAACTTTATTTGCATCTTTAGTTAAAAACAATACTTAATTTTACTCTTTCTTCTCGGTCTCTACTTCAGATGAGAGACAAACAACTTCTCCTAGTTCTGAGTTGATTCGAGTTGTGAGTTTGAAGCGTCCATACAACATGGCTGGTAAATCCATTTCCTCCTGCAATACCTCAAAATTTTCCAAATAATAGGTATCCTGTAAAAATATATAAGCTTAATTAAAAACAAAACCTTGTATATTTGCGATATTTGTGCCTCAATTTAGAAAATGATTTTATTGTGTTTTAGATTAAAAAAACCTGGGGCAGCAAGTGCGTAAAGATATGGAAATCTAGAATTACGAAAAGTATCGAAATAATTACTTTCGGAAATTCAAATTTGTCTCGAGACAAACTTTTTTTCGGAAAAACCATAAATTTGTAGGTACCGGCTTTTTCTGAATGGCTAAGATAATTTTGTAAGCCAGTCTAGACAAACCAGTTTTTCTTTTGAAAATTTATAGATTTTCTTCCAAAAAATTTATGCGTCTTCGAAAACAACAAAGTTATTATGTTCTATGCTCAGAGATAAGCACAATGGAAAACGTGTCCATCTCTATACCTACTTCATGATGACGGAGGTTACACAATCAGTGCTTATAAAAGTCACTCTTATTAGTGACTTTTCTTTAAAAAATGACGAGATCCCGATTTGAATTTTGAAAAAAATTTCTTCAAATGACTGCGACATAGCCCACCTAGAACCCATATCCAGGGTCAGTTTCAATTTTTATATGTTATATATATATATATATATATATATATATATATATATATATATATATATATATATATATATATATATATATATATATATATATATATATATATATATATATATATATATATATGTACCAGACCGATAACTCAAAAAATAATGGTCCGATTTTGATCAAATTTGGCACATACCTTCCTTTTGCAAGTAGCTTAGGTTCGTTAGTAAGGAAAATCGACCCAGGTTTTCCCGGAAAATATTGTGTTTCCTTTCGAAAAAAAATATATATCTCCGGAAATAACAAAGTAAGGGTAACGAAATTTAGCATGATGGTTTCTGTTATAAAGGGTAGACTGCGTACCAAAATGCAGATTTCTATCTTAAAAGAAAAAAAAAAGTTAGTGGTAAATTAATTTTTAATTTATTAAATCTGATTCAAGAAAGTTGAAAAAAATTGATTGAGTACAAATGAGAGTGAAAACACTACAAGAAATGACTAACAAGCGCCTGGATATGTATATAAGTCGCTATTTTCCTTCATTTCGTTATAATATTAATTAAATTTAGAAAAATGTCTTCAAATGAGCGCGAACTAGTGCCTCTAGAACCCATACCCAGGGTAAGTTTCAATTATATATATATATATATATATATATATATATATATATATATATATATATATATATATATATATATATATATATATATATATATATATATATATATATATATATATACAGGGTCGCTGATAAGTCTGGAAACGGTCGATTATCCGGGAAAATATACAAGGTGTCGAAAAAAGTTTTATACAAAAGTTTTTGGGTTCTTCAATGTCTACTAGGCGGTGATAATTTTATTTATACAGGGTTGGTCATACAGGCGTGGCACACCAATATTATTATTTTTTTAATGGAACACCCTACATATTATTCGATATTTCAATCCTTCTCTTAATTTTGAGCAACATTTATGAGAAGCATAATGTACCTAAACTCAATCGTTTCCGGGTAAAAAAATAAATAAAAATAAACGCTATTGTTTTTAAAATCTATTGGATGAAGAACAAAAATAAATGAAAAGTAGAATATCTCTTGAAAACAATCTGTGAGTGTGAAAAGAACCGGTTGCGATGTTTTTAACATTGTTTGGAATCCCAAGATAAGATAAGATGCCCATAAGAAACGCAGTATTATTCTTTTGTTTTAAAATGTTTCCAGGACAACGAATGTCAAACATTCATTCAGTGTCAACAGTTTTGAAACATTAGTAATTTAGTGTCAACAGTTTTTGTGCAAAATGGCAAGTTTAAGTGAAACCGAACGTATCGAAATTTTAATGATGATAGGGTACGGTGATAGAACACGAAGTTTTGCTCAAGTGGTGATTATGTTCAATGAGTTGCATCCTGAGCGGGAATCGATCTCCAAATCCACAGTTTCGAAAACTTTGCATCGTTTTCACGAAACTGGCGGTATCAAGGATAAACCTAGAACTGGAAGGCCAGTAACCGTTACAAATGAAGAAAATTCTTTGAATGTAATATTGGATGTGGTGGAAAATCCGAAAACTTCGGCACAGCAATTGGCTTTAAATCACAATATGAGTCGATATTCAATTCAAAAGATTACGAAGCGGGAAAAGTTCCGCCCATATAAAATTCATTTATTGCAAGAACTGAGTGAAGACGATTTTGATCGCAGAATCGAGTTCTGTGAACTTATTATGGAGAAGTTACGCCAAAATTTTAACTTTGCCAACCACATTTTGTTTTCCGACGAATCTACATTTTGTTTGAATGGACAAGTCAACCGACACAACTGTAGGTACTGGTCAGACGAAAATCCACATTGGATGGAACAAATTCACACCCAAAGACCGCAAAAAGTAAATGTTTGGTGTGCTATTATTGGTGGACATATCATAGGACCTTATTTTATACACGGTAATTTGAACTCTGCTCGATATTTGACACTTTTGCAAGAATCAATTGTTCCAGACGTAAGTCGATTATTTCCGAACAATAACGACCCAAATCTACCAGCGGAAGAAATATGGTTTCAGCAGGATGGGGCACCCCCTCATTTTGGAATTGAGGTACGGGAATATCTGAATCAAACCTTTCCTGGCAGATGGATAGGGCGCAGGGGAACCATTGAATGGCCAGCTAGGTCTCCCGACATGACGCCGCTTGACTTTTTTTGTGGGGTCATGTAAAAAATTTAATTTACCAAAATAGACCGCAGAATATTGAAGAGTTGCAAGCAAGGATTGTGCATGAAATTAATAACATTCCTCAAAACGCTCTTGTAAATGCAGTGCAATGTTTTGTTAAGCGAATTCATTATTGTCAGGAGGTCAATGGAGAACACTTTGAACATCTTATAAAATAGGATTCCAAACAATGTTAAAAACATCGCAACCGGTTCTTTTCACACTCACAGATTGTTTTCAAGAGATATTCTACTTTTCATTTATTTTTGTTCTTCATCCAATAGATTTTAAAAACAATAGCGTTTATTTTTATTTATTTTTTTACCCGGAAACGATTGAGTTTATGTACATCATGCTTCTGATATATGTTGCTCAAAATTAAGAGAAGGATTGAAATATCGAATAATATATAGGGTGTTCCATTAAAAAAAAATTAATATTGGTGTGCCACGCCTGTATGACCAACCCTGTATAAATAAAATTATCACCGCCTAGTAGACATTGAAGAACCCAAAAACTTTTGTATAAAACTTTTTTCGACACCTTGTATATTTTCCCGGATAATCGACCGTTTCCAGACTTATCAGCGACCCTGTATATATAAATATAAAGGATGAGCAATTTACCAAAATTTAGGTCTGTAAGTTTTAAAGACAAAAAATTTAGAGGTATTTTAAGAAAAAACCCTAAAAAGTCGCGATTTGAAACGTCAAAATTGGCAACATTTAGGCAAAGAACCTGAAAGAAATACGGATTATGTAAAGAGTGTTCTACAAACATTTAAGTTTCAGCTTAAATTATTATTGCCCTCCATTTTAATAACATATTTCCAGAAATTTCATTTCCAATAGACACTTTCTCTGATGTTTTGGAAGTAGTTTTAGTTAAATTTATAGTTTAACGGTCTATAATTTTTAGCTAATTTTCGTAGAAAAAATTCGTTAATGAGGAGACCGCGGCTTTTGAATTCTAAAAAGATTTCTTCAAATGATCGCAAACTAGACCCCCTAGAATCCATATGTGGGTTTACTTTCTGTTCACATATATACAGGGTGGCACATTTCTACGGCAAAGCTCAATATAATTGTTGTTATGCAAGATACGAGAATAAATTTTATACGTTATCTATAGGGTGTTTTGAGCTGCATCTTATAAAATTATTTTGACAACCACAGGATGGCCCATAAGTCGTTGGTGATACCTACATTTTTTGTTGAACATTCCTTATTGCATTTTTGCATTTTTCATTGAAATATGATGCATGTGTGTAAAAAAAAATCTAGACGCAGTAAGTGCGTTTGAGTAGCGAATTTTCATTAAACGCTTCAAAATTCAATAATGCAATTTGCTTTTAACCTACGGTTCGTCACCTAGGAAACGAGTTTTCTCGGAAACGTTTTAAGTTTATTTTTGGAAAATTTTTGCACATTTTCCCACAGTTATGTTGGTAAAGTATGGTACATTGTTCCTACTATATAGGTTATACCGGCGACCAAATTGATTCCTGCTTGCATTAAAGAGACATATTTGATTTTAAAAACATTTTTCTGAAAATTTACTTCCATAACGCACTTGCCGCGTCCAGACTTTTTTTCATATAAGGTTGACAACGAAACATATAAATCAATGGAAGTACCAAACCAACTTCTAGAGATTTATTACAATGCTCAAGGATATGCTCTACCTCTCTACCTAGATGATCAGTTGTCCATAGAGGGACCTCCAGTTACAAAAAAAAAAAACCCAAGAAAAATGTCATATAGAAAAAATGTCTGTATGCATTCACTTGAGCTATTTACAATCAGAAATAGCGAAAAAGAAAACATTACTTGAAAAAAAAAGTCTTGCAACTTAAAGGGTTAAAGAAAGCATGCGCATTATAGTAGTGAATTTTCATAAGAATTGTACACTATTAGTAAGGTATATTATTAAAACTAATTCTTTAAATTTAAATGGATCTTGGAGATTGGTTTTAGAGGTCCCAGTAAGCGATTACTTGAAGAAATTTCTATTTTCTATGGAGCTAGAAAATTAAAATTTGGTACATCTATGTAAATACTGCAAGCCGCTTCAAAAAATTGTGTTACAAATTTTATTAGTTACAAAAGTTTCCCAGATTTTTTTTTATTATTTACAAACGGAATGTACATGTCAAATTATCAATATGGCAGGTATATTTCCTTATTAA
Organism: Tillus elongatus; assembly: GCA_964006375.1. NCBI lineage: Eukaryota > Metazoa > Arthropoda > Insecta > Coleoptera > Cleridae > Tillus > Tillus elongatus. The sequence goes on along the minus strand of OZ023263.1, from coordinate 20,967,506 downwards.
TTGCTTGGATGGTTTTGTTTTAGTCAACCCAACCAAACTAGTTTTGGCATACAACACAAGAAAGGGGTATTTTACATAGGTTTTACTATGGCTCAGGATTGAAGATTATAGCTTAATGGGAAATTTAGTTATCGGATTTGAAATCTTTTTACCAAAATTCTCTACCACAATGAACTTGCTGCACCCAGACCCTCTTCACCACTTATTAACTGTTGCTGTATACATACTTTTATAACTGATAAAATATTGTAGCTATCTATGTGAGACTGACAAACAAGGCAACCTCAAATTCACTTTTGAAAAACTACATTTCATGAGCTCTAATTAGAGCAAAACCGTCCTGCGGTTCTAATTGTGGTGAGAATACATCTAGCCTTAAATGAAATGGGGTAACAATTTAAAAATAAATTGAAGATCTTGGTTCACAGCTTCGTCATGGGAGTTCTCCTCCCCCCTCTACATACCCACAACCACCCTCAATGCATAAACAAGAACAACACATACATATAAAATTTCTTCGGAAAAACCTCCAAGAAAGTTGAGGGACCTGCGGTGAATAAGGGTTTTGGGCGAAGTAAATAGGTTTTTAATACAGTATAGCTGCAAAATGGGTAAAGGGTAGCTATAGAGGAACTTTCCGCTCACATATCCTTTTTATCTTCTTCCCTCCCCAGCACGCCTATTCACCTCTGGTCCTGTAACTTTCTTAGGGGCAGTTCGCAAGAAATTTTTCGGTGAATTTGCAGTTTAACTCACGGACGATTTGAAAAATATCGACTGCTGATAGATAAAGTTTGGTGTCTTAAATGCACGCTGACGCAAATGTTACCTTTTGTTCTCCCTTATTTCCCGAGTTATTCGCATTTAAAGTTGTTTACTCATACAGTTTTTTTAACAATTTCCTAGTACGGTCCTGTCACGTGCCGTCTCATTCCCTCCTAAACATTACATTTGGCATAAGGTGTCCATTGTGTTTGGGAATCCCTAGAATATTCTGGAATCAGAATATGAGAAATTGTCATTATAACTGACAGTTTACACATCGCTTTCAGTACGGCGCTAGTACCAGTACGCTTTGGACGCTTTCTCATACATTCCTGTATTACGAACATTTTTTCTGAAATTGTGTGCTGTTTACCTTGTTCTATTGATGACCAGTGGTATTATAGTGGCTTATAAGCTGCATGTGTGGCCCCTTTTCTTGGTCGGTGACGCGTTATTTGTTTCCTATGTTGTTTTTGTGGCGAGGAAATTGCCATGTCGAGGCCGTCAAATTACAAGGTCAGGTCAGGTTGCCTACACAAGGGCCGGACCTACATCATTTTCCTGAGATGTTAAGGTAAGTTTGTGTAAATTTCTTGTTCTTTTGTGTAAATTTCGATCGTTTCGCTCTCTTTGCTATGGGATGTTCGGTGATGCTTAGGTAGGCGGGTCCCGTCCATGCATCGCTAGAGCGGCATTGCCGGACGGTGTTTATTGCTCTAGGGGCCTGCCTGTACTGACCTTCCTGACCTGCCCTGTAGGTCAGGTCAGGTCGGGTCAGGCAGGCCCCTACAGCAATAAGGATGCTTAAGTAGACGGGTCCCGTCCATGCATCGCTAGAGCGGCATTGCCGGACGGTGTTTATTGCTCTAGGGGCCTGCCAGTACTGACCTTCCTGACCTGCCCTGTAGGTCAGGTCAGGCAGGCCCCTACAGCAATCAGGATGCTTAAGTAGACGGGTCCCGTCCATGCATCGCTAGAGCGGCATTGCCGGACGGTGTTTATTGCTCTAGGGGCCCGCCAGTACTGACCTTCCTGACCTGCCCTGTAGGTCAGGAAGGTCAGGTCAGGCAGGCCCCTACATCAATAAGCACTATCCGGCAATGCCACTCTCGCGATGCATGAAATGACGGGACCCGCCTACTTAAGGGTCGCGCTTTTCTCGGAGGAGGAGGGGGGGTTGGGGTGTGTTTCCGGGTGCTTCGCTGTAGGGAGTTTCCTTCCCCCCTCGCGTGAGTACAACCACCCCCGTTGCATAAACCACAAGAAAAATTTCTTGTTCATACCCCCTAAGGAGGTTACGGGACCTGGCGTGAATAGGGGTGATGTGCAGGGTAGGCAGGGTTTAGGGGGGATATGGCGTCAGTATGTGAAAAAGACAGCTTTCAAGCCGCTTTCTTCGCATTTTCTGCTCATATTTCCTCCTTACTTCCTACCCCGCCCAGCACCCCTCTTCACTCCTGGTCCCGTAACTTCCTTGGGGGGTGAGAAGAGGAAATATTTCTTGTGGGTTGTGCGTCCAGGGGGGGTCCTAGGCACGTTTCTGAAGAGAAAAATTTAAAAATCGTCCGTGAGTTAAACTGCAAATTTACCAATTTTTCTTGTGGTATGTGCATCCAGGAAGGGTTCTAAGCATGTTTCTGTGATTTTTTTTAAATTCCTGGTAAATTATAAGGCAGGTAATTTTCCTTATTAATCGCTTGGATGATCCATTTTAGTCAACTCAATCGAACCAGTTTCTGCAAACCAAATAACAAAAAAGTTTTTTTAAAAGAAATTTGTACTGTAGCGCGGAGAAAAATTTTGGATTTGACAACCCTGTGTAGGTGAATAAGGGTATTAGTAGTTGGAACTGAGATGTGATAAGTGACGGATGTTTGTGTTGTGCCTTTGTGTAAATAAGTAAACAGACAAATCCTATTATTCTTGTACATATATCGGCTTATTAGTCTAATAAAAACAATATTTAATCCACAGTAGTTATTTTTCAAATCTAGTACCCACGCTGCCTTTATATGGGTTTTACTATGTATCAAAACTGAAGATTCTAGTTTAACGGGAAATTGAGTTATCACTATTTGGCAAGGAGAGAACGATTAATTTAATTAATCTTTAAATGTATCTTATAGGCTGCACCCAGTTAGATAATTTTAGGGTTTTTCATATGAATATTCGTAGTTTGCACAAAAATTGTGATGAATTAAAAATTCTTTTTACAGAGTTAGAATGCGAGTTTCAGTGCGTGGTTTTGACAGAGACATGGCAACTTAAAGATCCTAATTTGTATTCATTGATGGGCTATGAATTACTTTATAGCGGTGGTGATATGAACCAGAATGATGGAGTCGTAGTATATGTAAAGAAGGACATCGCTCATAGGCATCGGGTAGTAAGACTGGCAGAGATAACTGCTGTGGAGGTGACCCTTGGGTTCGGTGGCAATGAGTTTTCAATACTCGCTATGTACCGACCTCCTTCTGCGGATATTAAGAGTTTTAATATGGCGATTTTGCAGTATCTGAAGCGTCGGCCTAAGTCACAACAGATCAATTTGGTTGTGGGTGACATCAACATAGATCTTTTTGGTAATAGCAGTGATATGCACGAGTATCTGAATATTCTATCATCTGAGGGTTATGACTCCCTTATCAACAAGTACACACGAGTATATAAAGATTCTGGCAGTTGTTTAGATCACATATTTGCCAGGGTTGTAGGTGGCTGCTGTAGTTTGTACCCAATTATAATGGAGTCGTGTGTAACGGATCATTATGCTACCGTGCTACAGGTATCATTTCCTGCGGCACGGAAACATGGCGAAACTCAAAAAAGTTTATATAGACACCGCACCAATATGAAAAAACTAAAGGACTTGCTTATCAACAAAGACTGGTCTTGTATCTATGTTGCAGATGATGTTGAGATTGCTGCTGAGACTTTTGTATCAGATTTGCGAACTATGATTGGACACTGCATGGAGAGGTACAGGTGCCGGACATGGGGGAAGAAAGACTGGATTACCAGGGGCATTGTTATATCGGTGAATAAAAAAAACCGAATGTTTAGGAGGCTCAGGATGCAACCAGATAATCAGGAACTTGCTCAGCAATATAAAGATTATCGAAACAGACTAAATGGTATAATAAGAACGGCCAAGAAGGAACATTACGGTAGGATCATTGACAGATGCAAAAATACTTCTAGAGGTTTGTGGAATATAGTGAATGATATTGGCGGAAAGACAGCAGCGAAAGCAGGAATCACTAAGCTTCGAGATGAGCATGGATCTATCCTAGAGACTGATCTTGAGATTGCGAATCAATTTTATAAATCTTTTTCAAGTGTGGGGAATGATTTGGCAAGCAGGATATGTGTCTCCAATAAGTTGGTGTCGTCTGCGCGGGTGAGTCAGTCTTTGGTGATATTGCGAACAGAAGAGGATGAGATTAAATCAATTGTGAAGACACTGAAGGACCACAAGGCACCCGGGTACGACGGAATAAGGGCAGAGACACTGAAAGGAATAATGGATGAGATTGTCACTCCTCCGACTTTTATTATAAATCGGTGTATAGACGAGGGCATATTCCCTAGGGCTTTTAAAATGGGTGTTATCAAACCTTTATTTAAGAAAGGAGATGTGCTGGATACCGCTAACTATAGACCGATATCACTGATTTCCAGTATTGCTAAGTCTTTGAGTGTCTCCCGAAAAAACGCTTCGATGGTTATCTCGATAAATATGGATTATTATCTGAGAGGCAGTATGGCTTCAGGACAAAGACATCTACGCAGGATGCCATAATTGAACTGACGAGTAATATATATCACAGTCTGGATAAAACCAGACCTTCATTGTGTGTCTTGGTGGATCTAAAAAAGGCATTCGATACGGTTGATCACACAAGATTGCTTGAAATACTGGAGAAAATTGGGTTTAGGGGAAGACAACAACAGCTCTTACAAAGCTATTTGTCTGACAGATATCAGGTGGTGTGTGTGAATGGTGTTCTGAGTGACGTGGTAAAAATGAACTGTGGTGTTCCGCAAGGAACCATTCTGGGACCCTTATTATTTAATATTTATATAAACGACCTTTTTTATGTTAGATCGTTAGGAAAGATAGTTGGATACGCGGTTGATGCTGCTATATTTTATAACGCAGAATCATGGGATATACTCAAATCTACAGTTGAATCGGATTTTCGAAAAATCCTGGAATGGTTTCAAAACCGATTGTTGACTGTAAATGCGGCGAAGACAGTGTATATACCATTTTCATGCTACGAAAGGAACTTGCCAACTTTTACCACCTTGGAAATATGTGATGGCATGAAGATAAAAAGTGTGAAGCATGCGGTGTATTTGGGTGTTACTATAGATTCACACATGAAATGGGAGCACCACATTTTAAATGTAACTAAAAAGATTCGCTCTGTGATGGTAAAATTTGCAGTATTGAAAGAGATGCTACACATCAAACACCTGCGGACTCTATATTATTCTTTAGTGGAGAGTCATTTACGATATGCTATAATAGCTTGGGGTGGTGCTGCAAGGTGTCATATATCTCAATTACAGATTGCTCAAAATTGTCTCATCAAGGTGATTTATGGTAAAGAACGCACATATGCTACGGATGTTTTATACGCTGAGACAAAACTGCTGGTTATTAGGCAGCTTTTCTACTTTAATGCTGCTGTATACCAGCATATTCATCGATGTGAATTGAAGGAGTTGAGTCACAACTATAATACGAGACACTGCGCACACGCATCTAAAACAGAAAGAGCTGGGAAGACAATTGCACAGCGTTCCTATGCTTACCTTTGCGTAAGAATATATAATTCTATACCAGCCCAAATTCGCCAACAGCATGGACTTCGAGGTTTTAAAGTCGGTTTAAAAAAGTGGATAGTTGGACTAGATCGTGAAGTAATCCACAGGGTCGTGGAGGTTAATATGCTGGTGTAGTGGTCTTTCCTTTGTATTTTGTTGTTTCTTGTGCCTGGCGTCTGACCTGTGGGGCCCGCGCATGTGTGTGTGTGTGTGTGTGGGTAGGTTACCCATAGTGTGGCTTAAGACATTTGGTAAAAGAGATTTTATCTATAGTCAAAAAGCATAGTTATGTTTTTTTATATTTTCCGCGAATCGCTGGAGTTCGTCTGCAGTTTTGGTTTTTGTTTGTGTTTCTTTACAGTGTCAGAGTGTGCACTAGCTTATCTTTAGAGAGAATGATGTTACAAGTATCACCAACAAGTCTTCGACTTAGGTGACTTTTAACGTTATTGAACAACCAGGCTCTTGATTAGCCTTGTAAGTTATTTTGTGAGAAATGTATATTTGTTCAATTTTGTTCAATCAGGCTCTTGATTAATCTTGTAAGTTGTTTTGTAAAAAGAGGTATATTGTTCAATAAATTATTATTATTATTATTATCTATTAAATCTGAATAAAGTGAAAACTTATTAATGAGTTTAAGCAAACAAGGAAAATAATTGAGATATAACTGGAATCTACCTAAACTAAACACATTACACCTTACTAAAATGATTTTTCAATTAAGTTGACCAACCATTTGCAGTTTCATAAGTCATCCACTAAACAAACAAAAAGGTATCTATGGCCACAGAGCACAATATATCCATAGACTATTCTGGTAGACTTCTGATCGGTAGGTCAAATTCACTGACAGTTTAAAAGTTGCTCCCCGCATTTACGTCAATGACGCAATATTGATATTGACATTACCGGCAGAAATAAAATATAAATAATTCAGCAATTTACTCAAAGAAAAAAGGTTCCGCGTGCAATTGTAATTTAATTATATATACAGCAGGGTCCGGGTTTTACGAGTTGCAGATGTAACGAACTTCTCATTTAACGAGCAAATTTTGGCGATTTTTATATTTTTTATATTTCAACAACACACCACGAGGGCTTACAGCCTAAATACTATCGTACCGTGGGTGTCGACAAGGAGGAAAGAGGCAACTTGTTAATTCTGGAATTGAAGGTTTGGAAGTTTGGAGGAGAAGGAAAAACATGTGCAGGCAAGGAATTCCGCAACTTGAAAGTCCTCGGGGCAAAAGAGCGGGCTTACAGATTTAGATGAGGGTTGTCGTAAATGGCAACCCCGCTGATTGTTTATTGTCACATATTTTCGTAGCCTGTCCGTTTAAACCTTCATTGGGGCATTTTGTTTGCAATGACAGTGGAACCCTGATTCATCTGTTTAACCTTGTCTAACATTATAGGCATCCATTTAGAGGTAATTTCAGGTCATATAGTAGATTATTGATTTTTTATTTAGTTATAACTCAAGATCTACTGAACCAATTGAGTTCAAATTTGGTAGGTAGGACCACTTGTACAATGTGTACGTGTTTGTCAAGTTTTAGTTTAATACCTATAGTAATTTAAAAGATACTGCGTTTTTTTCCTTTTTTTGTATAAAACTATTTGATTGGTGAAGTAATGTTTAAGTTATCAGTTGGATATATATATATATATATATATATATATATATATATATATATATATATATATATATATATATATATATATATATATGTATGTATGTATGTATGTATGTATGTATGTATGTATGTATTTATAACGGACCCTGGAATTGGGTTTCAAGGGCCCTAATTCGCGATAATTTGAATAAAATTTCCAAAAATCTCACCATCGATATCTCTCTATTACTGAATTATCTTAATGAAAATTCACACAAAAGAAATCTCGAAGTACCTGCTGCGAGACCATGACACCCTTTACAATAATTCACCTAACATCTCAAATGAGCCAATGATCCACACCAAATTGATCAGAATATTCGATAGCTTCTTTGTCAGTCTGCTATGAAAATACTTACTGGCGGTAGCGGTGGTTGCTCTGGAAATTTTGGATCTGCCATTGCTGCGACTTTCTCCCACAATCGACTTAAGTACTGGTCAACGAACTCCCACAACTTACCGCTTACATCTGACTGATGATCCCATTTGCCATCCACCCATTTTTCAATGTGCATGCTAAACTGAAAACAAAAATAATTGGACAAGTATTTGTCGTAAGGTTGCAAAAAGAAAAAAACCTCTACGGTGCATCGAAACTTGAACATTTCCGCTCGAACGAACAGAACGACTTGAGCGCGCAGGAACAAGCAGAACCAAAATAGTCCGAAGACAAAGTCGTTGTGTTCGCGCGAATATAAATGTTCCAGCTGCTCGAAGTGTTTGTAGTAGTAGTGTCTAGTTGGGACACCGAAAGGTTAGAAAAATGAGCTAACGGCTTAGAGCCACAGACAAAAATTTTAAACAACAAACAACATAAAGGTATAGAAATATTAGAAGGATTATTAATAAATAGCAAACACGATGAATGGGTGACAAAAGAAAGGAGGTCGGCTGTTGATCTGCGCTGACGGAATTCATACTGCCTGTCGTGGATTAGACCGTGATTTTCAAGAAATTTTAGTATTGACTTGTGTAAGAGATAAAATGCTTCTGATTTAACGAGACCGCTTTTGAGGCGATTTCGATTTTAGCGAGGTAATGATTGCGGTGACTCGTTCACATTCTTATTGGGATACACAGATGTGCGAAAGTAAACAAGAGGGCTTCGTCCTTCTGTGAATTTCATTCCCTCTCTACCTAAAAATATGGCCCTTCAGATACAATAGGACTAGATGCACATGTTTCTTGATCGAGACATGACACTAATAGGTAATACATTTTACTGTACACAATACAAGAGAAAATATTTATGTGTTCTTCCAATCAGCAATGATAGAGTCCCTCTTACCACTTTAAATCACTGTTAGTTAGTTCGTTATAACTATACATTTGTGTGGCTTTTTGTTTTTCTGTTTAAATCTTTAAACTTTCTACTTACCCGATCAATTTTCGATCACCGCGTGTTTGAGACAGGTCAATAGAGTCCAGTTTACACAATGTCCGAGTCCGATATTGAAAGAAAACGCCTTACGATTGAAGCTCCAATCGCTTGGATCTCCTTTTTACTGCAAAACCTGAATGCTATAACATATCAGTCACCGCCTCCCTTGGTCGCTCAGACCACGGCATCGTCACTGCTTCCTGCGCAATGCAACCCGAGGTCACAGAGTCATCACACCCACGTATCGTTTGGCACTACAACTCCGCGAACTGGGACGAAATGTGGGATTCCTTTTCTTCATTTCTATGGGCGTCTGTCTGCTTCTCTCATCCTGACCCCTCTGATATCTCACAAAACGTCACCAAAATTATCCAAGCTGACATGGAATTATTTATTCCACGTACACAGAAAACCTCTTCAGCCACTCAAAAGCCCTGGTTCTCTAAATCCTGTGACAAGGCCAGACTTGAAAAGGTCAAAGCTCACAAAACGCTTCTACACAATCCCAAAAAAACCGTCAAGCATTTAACGACACAAGAAACCGCTATGTCCGCATTCTTTCTGAGGAAAAAAACTCGTTTAATAACCACATCAAAAACAAAGTCCTCACAAGCTCCAACGGCAGCAAACCCCTCTGGACTCTTACTAAATCTATTGGGAATAATTTCTGCAAGAGCACGTTCCCACCTCTTGTTTCAGGGGATGAAATTAGTTCTACCGCCCTGGGCAAGGCGGAACTTTTTGCCTCGTTATTCGCCGGCAATTCTACTCTTAACCCACCTCCAAATTTTCAACCACCAACAGTCCCCAATGTTGCGCAAAAAATGACGGATATCATTTTCAAAACTAAAGAGATACGAAAGATGCTCTCTTCTCTGGCCTTGACGAGATCCCAGCATTTGTTCTCAAACAAAGGGGAACCATAACTTGCTGCTGTCCTGACTCGTCTGTTTCAGGCATCTTACAATAGAGGCATATTCTCTAGTAACTGGAAAACTGCTCGGGTACAACCCGTCCTCAAGAAAGGATCCAAAGCGCTTCCTAGCAACTACAGGCCTATTTCTCTTTCAGTCGTCTCTAAAGTAATAGAAAAGTATATAAACACCGAATTACTCAAATTTCTTGAAAAAACACAGTCTAATCCACGAGAGGCACTCTGGATTCCGTCAGCGGAGATCAACTGCTGACCTTCTTTCTTTTGTCACCCATTCTTGGAACAAGTCTATGGAACTACACGATGAATCCCAGACTGTCGCTCTGAACATATACAAAGCATTCGACTAGGTCTGGCATGCCGCGCTGCTTAATAAACTTCTGACCTGTGGTCTACCACCAAAACTCTGTACCTGGACAGCAAATTCCCTCTTCAACCGGAACATTTCTGTTGTTGTGAATGGACATTCTTCTAAACTGTATCCAATTAATGCAGGAGTCCCTCAAGGTTTAGCTTTAGCCCCTACTTTGTTTCTTCTCCGCATCCGTGACCTCTTCTCTAGCACATCCAACCCAGTTCACAGTTACGCGGATGAGAGCACCCTCCACTCAAATATACAATATTCTAAGCCTGACTCTTTAGCCCAATTAGATGAGGATCTCAGACTCATGGAGTGTTCGGTCTCTGTGGATCTCCAAAAAATATTAGACTGGGGAAGTAGAAATCTGGTACAATTCAACTCCACCAAATCTCAGTCTGGCCGTCTATCTCATAAGAGATACACCAGCTCTAGACCCATCACAATGAACAACCAAGTTATTCAAAGTAATGAGTCCTTTTCACTTGTTGGCATTTCTGTGGATCGAAATATGAATTGGCACCAACATGTCACCTCAATTGCAGAAGAGGCTGCTAAGAAATTAGGTTTCCTCTTCCGGGTTCGCAAAAACTTTTCACCAGCTAATTTCTATACCTTATATACTTCACAAATAAGGCCAAACTTCGAATACTGCTCCCACATCTGGGGTGCCGCTGTCGCTTCTACACTCACTATCCTGGAGTCTACTCATAAGCGAGCTATACGTCTCAGCGATGGCCCTACCCTCACTCAAAGGCAGCCATCCCTTGCCCACCGACGTGCCGTTGGTGACCGCTTTCTCTTTTATAGATATCTGCACGGACACTGCTCAGAGGAGCTTTCTTCCATAGTTTCTCCACCCGCTGCCCACAACAGATCTACCAGGGGAACAGAGCGAAGGCACCCTTTAACTGTCCAGGTCACCACACATAGAACATCTTGTTATGCCCGCTCTTTTGTCCCGAGGAGTTCCAAGTTGTGAAACTCCTTGCGGGCACATGTTTTTCCTTCTCTTCCGAACCTCCAAACCTTCAAGTCCAGAAATGACAAGTTGCCCCTTTCCTCCTTTTCGACACCCACGGTACGATAATATTTAGGCTGTGAGCCCTCGTGGTGTGTTGTTGAAAAAAAGACATTAACTGAACGTGGTAAACAGTGTAGAATCAGCTATGCCTGAACTTTTTGGTATTAAAGAATAACCAACCAGGTATTACAAACCGTCTTTTAATGAGTGACTGTTTGGTCTGCTCTACCCTCATCAAGAATCATCCGGCCGTATCTTTTTGAGAAAATTTTTGAAACAGTCATAATCAATTTTGAACAGTATATAAATTCTCTCCAGATATTTCTTATACCGCAACTCCAAGGAGACAAAATATATCACTGCTTCGAAAAAGACGGTGTCACCGTTTATATTGCCAAACATATTACGGAGATCTGGCGAGACATTTCCAAACAGGCTGATTTTTCGAAACGGTGATATGCATTGGTCCGCGAGATCGCCTGACATTATTTTCTCTAACTTCTCCTATCGTGGTTACTTAAAAAGCAAAGTTTATGAACAAAGGTAAAGATCCAGAGGAGCTTAAAGAAACATCCAAGAAGAAATCGAAGTTATGTTCCGGAATATGCTTGAACGAGTTATGACAGATTTCCCCTCTCGTTTGGAATATTTCGTGGATAAGAGAGGAAGCCATTTAACACATACAATATTTAGGAAGTAAAATTCCCATATTTATTATTTTATATCTATTATATATAGTTTGTGTTTTTTGTGTGTTAAGTAATAAATGTGCTTATTGAAAATGAACAAATCATTTTGACTTTCACCGTATAAGTAGGAAATGACTCTGTTACACTTGACTTTTTTAAACAGCCCCCCATTTTGATTACTAATGGTGCAATGAAGGGTGCTGCGGGTAAAATCGTTTATTTGGTACTGATAAACAATTGTATAAAATTTCATGATTCCCTGCCAAAGTAGCAGACATTTCTACTCACTTCGGAGAATTGAGTAGAAATGATTAAGAAACGCAGTAAATGTTAGAAAGACAATCAGTGGTAGTAGTAGATGTAGTTTAAATTAGGATTTTAAACTTACAGTGTATCCCTGGGTCACTTCGCCTTTGATATTCAATTCAACTTTAGATGCTACGAGATATGCTTCGTCCTCTTCAGATTTTCTTGTTTCAACGAAAACTCCAAAAGGCTCTAGTTGACCTTCAATTTCACATGTCTCAAATGATAGTAACCTTACTTTTGCCTCCTAGATACACAAACAAATCTAAGTTTAAAAGAGAATGAAACTTTAAACAAAATATATAACAAACAGTTCACAAACAATAAATATGCACTATTATAATCAGAATAGAAATTATAATATACAGTCTGTCCGTCGTAACGGTATAAAATGGTTAGTTATAACTTTTTGTATATTTACTATAATTTTCATCAATTTAAACTAGCCTTTCTCACTTTAATGGTTTTTTATGGCTTTATTTATTCTTGCTTGACATGGTTTACGATTTGGTTTGTTGAATTGTTCACTTGTTGCCTGTTTGCTTTTTATGGGACAGACTGTATATAGCCGCATGCAATGTAGTTGGAATCCTCACGGTAAAGCGTGTTTGGGTGGCGACAGCTGGTCTCGTGCACCGAAACTATCACGCAGCGAGGGACAGTGTCGGATAAGCATGGGAAGACTAGGAGAAACAGAGAGAGCGAGATGTCACTAGCGCAGGTCCACGGCGAGTTTCGAAAAATGTATCGCGGACGAGGCAAGTAACAGGTTGATATACATGAGAGTACTGGTGCAAAGCAGCGTCGACAGAACAGCTGGTTGTCCCACAGATTTGGCGTAAGTGAAGTGCCGGAGATGGATGGACAGAGAGGTTGTATCTACCCTGGGAGTTGGGGGATTTGTCCGCACGTAATTTATAATTGTGTGTGTGTCCGGGAGACGTGAATGAAGGCACAACAATACCCACGAAAAGGGGAGTCAATACGCCGTCTTCGTATACCACGTTTGTTAAGAAATAGTTTGAGGAATTGCGAAACCGGAAACAAAGATCGCACACTGGTCATCATGTGAATTAATTACATATTTTAACCTGGAAGTACTTGAGGTGCCCTCAGATAGGAGGTAAAAGGGGTAACCATGCAGTTGCTTTATTATTAGCCGTATTAGTATTTTTTGTGTGTGTTTTATATGCCGGCTGGAAATTAAATTATTCCTGTGTAAGGCGGAAATCGCCCTTGTTCTGGTATTGGTCGAAAGGTATCCCAGTGCCGGCTGGAAATTAACTATTCTTGTATCAGGCAGAAGCTGTCATAATATTGGGTGATTTTCTTGGTATATATGTGTCCTTGTACTGGCCTTTCAGCAACAGGTGACTAAATACATAGTTAAAGTCACTTTTAAGCCTCTGAAGGCGTATGGTGGCAGCTCAATTTCGTAGTGGCAGTCTACTTTCGTTGTTGCAATTAGCCGTAGTAGCAGGTTTCGAGACTGTATAGGTGTCCCAAAGGACTGACACGTTTATGGACAAAGTAAATGGTATCCAAAATTTAATGAGGAAGTTGAGGAAGATCAGACAGGGAGTCATATTCGTTCAGATATGTTCCAGCAGATAAGAGTGATATAAAGACCTTTTTGATAAATTAAATGCTTAACATCTTTAACTAATCTAGAAATTTTATTCACTACTTTCATTTGGGTAAATTGATAATTTTTATTGCAAAGAAACAGATAAAGCTCTCGAGTAGGTTGATGAATGCTTCACATTCATATAATTACTTTGCATTTGAGGGAGCTATGATACTCTGTGAGATTTGATCACTATAATACTGAACTTTAAGTTATTTTATTGTCTCAGAATTACACTTTTGTAGTGTTTTAAGTTCTTGGTTATTTACACTGAGTAGATGGATATTAGATATGTGAGCTAAACGTGCGCACGCCTGGTAACCCTTAATTGTTGATATAATTAGTAAAATTGTAGGCTACTGAGCCACTAGACGATTGATAATAACTATTTAAAAGTTTAGAGAGCTATATTTATTGAGCTGATGTGTAGATTTTTTGTATGCTTTTCAGGTGAGGACATTGATTACTGCATGTATATTTTAACTTATTTGTGTTTTTATGATGTAATAATTAAATTAATATTTTACACTAGAGGGAGGAAAATTTGAAATTGTTTGAAGTTAGTCTCACTCTTGAAACATGTACAGTTATTTAATTAGGGAATTTGCTCATTGATATAGGTGGCGTACAATTGTGTGACCATTGACGCACAAGAGTGCCTCTGTGTATGCGTTCCTCTTGCAGTGCTTAATAGGTATAGAGTGATCCAATGTGTTCTTGGTTGGAGTTGGATCACTGGTGAGGTAAGGTAATGATTTTTAGTTAACAACTTATCGGAATATCCGGGGGCAGTTGTAACAATCAAGTGACGCCCTGTATATCATCTTATTTAGGAACCCCGCCCGTCTCCACTGTTTAAAAGCTGGCGTCCACCTAACTTCCCGATAACTTTATACCAATGACTGTTTGAGATTGTGAGGTTGAGCTGTCTGTTTAAGTAGGGAGAGGTTGTCATCGGTATAAAACAGCTATAGAAATATAGTCTGGCACTATAAATTTATTATTTGACACACGTTAGTTTGGTTTTGTCATTGGCACAATGAGATTTCAAAATATGAAAACAATAATCAAGTATATAAGTATAAGTTCTTCTAATTTCCAGCACCAAGGTATAAAATGCAGAGGATTATATTAGGCTGACTAGGACATATGTCCTCAGAATCCCCAGCAAGGATCAATGGAGGGATAATGAGGTTGTTTTCCAGCCTAGTAGCCTGGTCTGTTTTACTGATGGATCACGGTTGGAGGAACAGCACTCCTCTGAGGCAGTAATACACATAGATGGCCTCTGGGTGCGCGAGAGTTATGTTCTGGGCGCACATTAGCTACTCGGTCTGTAGCTACTCGACAGGATGTGAGGATGAGCCCCGAGCAATGTGTATACATTTGTTCAGATAGTCAGGTGGAACTCCGGGCGATCTGTGCCCAGGAATAGATCAATGCCAGTTCAGGAGTGCGCTGACGCTTTTGTGGGGCCGTCGAGGACAAATAAGGTACAATTCATGTGGGTTCCGTGACACTCTGGCGTTGGGGGGAATGAAATGGTGAATAATCTCGCAAAACTCGGTTTTCGGCGGCCGTTCTGTGGCCCGGAGCCTGCTATAGGCATAAGTAGGAAGGTGGTCTTCGAGATCCTAGATTCATGGACTGAGGAGGCACTGGTTGGCACTAGATGTCGCTCAGTAGCTGTAGATAGGCGAGATAGTTTTTTTAGAGGCAGGGTAGAAAAAGATCGTTTGACTTCTTGGTAGGAGTTGGTCTGCGCTTCGCCGTATTATTGTGGTGCCACTGTACTCTCAAAAGAAACCCTAAGTTGGTAGGTGTTGAGAGGGATCCCATTTGCCATGTAGGCGACGAGACTAACGAAAGGTCTTTCCACTACCTGTGTCAATGTGAGGCTTTTGGGAGTCTTCAAACAAAATTGATTGGTTTAAGGAATCTACAGAGGAGCCAAGCAAGTTGTGTCCAATAGAAGACCTACATGACTTTCATGTTGAGATCGAGGAGCTTTGGTGACGACATCAAGGAGGATAAGATACTGAATGTACCCTACTTGCTTGACGCTAGACTCCCCACCATTGCTACTACTACCATGTATGAGTTCTGCACCACAGAGGCTGCAAAACAAAATTTAAAAAGTCTACTAAATTGCGAGGTTTGGTTGCTTAAACTCATTTATATCTGGTCTATGACTCCGTCTTTAGGGCCACTTCTCGCTGATACCATAGTGGTTCGTTAAATGTATATATCTTGAATTTTTGACTTGGGAAGAACTGAGCAATAGTACAACAGGTTTATCTCTTAGAGAATTGTTAGAGACTTGTTGTTAGAGCTGATAGATTCCTGCATATACCAGCCCATATATTTATATACATTTATTTTTTGTAGGTATTTGTGTGTGAGATAGTATCAACCAACGAAGTTTTTCAACTGTTCAATATCTACAGCTTTGTCTACTGACTGTACCAGGTAGAGAAAACCAAGTTTTAAGCGTGTGGTCTGTTCAATTTCTACAATTTTTTCTACTTTCTATAGAGTAGAGTAAACCATGCTTTAACCGTCTAAGTTTCTAGGGCAAATTACCATAAGCTATTCAAAGAAATGCAGTCTACGATCGAAGTCACTATCTGAGCGATCTTCAACCAGACGAATTTCTTATGGACCATACGATAGTGTTCGCTTTTCAATAGTAAATTCACCTGCATTTTTTGGAATGCTCGAGTGTGTATTTTTGACTATAACAATCACGAAATTTACAATTGAATTTTCCTATACTGAATACTTCTTAAACGACCACTGGCATCCCAGGATTGTATATTGGATTACCAAACTGTAGTTAAACTCATGGTCACATATGCAATGGTGATCAAAAACGGAACAAGCCTCGACACAAAGCAAATTGCAAAAATTGCAGAGGCTGATATGTCTTGGTATAACGTCATGCCCTACGGCTGCAATAGAGGCAAAACTAAGTATTACTCCACTAAATATATGCGTGAAGAAGAAATCTGCACTAAGTACGTCAAGCATACAAATTCAAAACAGAAGATTTGGTTGGCCACTTGAAAATTATTGGAGTCTGTCGCCAAACCAACAAACCAAATGGCACCTAAACTTAACTTTATTTGTCGTGGCGAATAATGAATGTCAAGCATAAGAGAGATATAGTGAAAGTCTGGAAAACAAGTCATTTGTCTGGTATACAGACGGGTCTAAACAAATGGAGGGAGCAGGACTGGAAATAAGAGGACGTAACTTTAGACTCGTTAGGTCCATAGGAAAAACTTTCGCCATCTACCAAGCAGCAATGCTTGCCATAAATCTGTTTGCACAGGAATGCATACAAAAAGACTCGGAAACGGAGAGAAATACGTCCCCTCAGACAGAGAGTCAGTACTAAAGACTCTAAGATCAAAGCCGAGTCTAAACTGATCTGAGACTGCAAAAGATCCTTGAAGCAACTGACTACGGACAACAAAGTGCCTTGAAAAGGGGCAACAGCAACACCATTCTATGACCAAGAGCCCTACTTTGGACTAACAAAAAGACATGTAAGAAATGAACTTGATATTTAAAAGAGGAACCAAATGCTGTAATACTGGCGGAAAAAGGAAGGCTTAAGACAGGCAAAACGGTTTATCACCATATCAACAGAGAAGTCTGAACCGTTTATTTAATTGGATAGAGAATAATTACGGGATTTTCACAGGACACTCACCAATTAGGTATCACTTTATGAATATGGTTAAGGCGGATAGAGAAAACTGCAATTACTGCACTGAAGCAGCAGAAACAACAGAAGACTTTTTATGAAACCGAATGCCTCAGTTCTTCAAAGGGCTCAAATGCTATAGAGGGGAGATCCTAACACCCCAAGAAGTAGGTAAAATAGCCCCTAAGAGATAGTGAACTACATAAAAGTCTTAAAATTTTGGGCAACCATTAGAAAATAGAACCTTGTAGAAAAGACCCATTAGGGTCGCACTTCTGAGAGGCCAAAGACCTATAGGACTCAATAAATAATCTACAATCTACAGTAAAGTATTACTTTATGAAGATGCGCAAGGCGGACAATGTAAACTGCAATTACTGCACTGAAGCAGCAGACACAACCGAATACTATTTATGCGACTGAATGGCTCAGTCCTGCAAAAGGCTCAAATACTATAGGGGGGAGATCCTAACATCCCCAGAAGTAGGTAAAATAGTCTCTAAGAGATAGTGGACTACATAAAAGTCTGAAAATTCTGGGCAACCATTAGAAAATAGAACCTTGCAGAAAAGACCCATTAGGGTCGCAGAGCTGAAAGGTCAAAGCCTATAGGACTCATTAAATAATCTCCAATCTACCGTTTACAATGTCATACCCAAACGCTTAAGAAATTATGTATAAATAAATCTTTCGGATTTTAAACCTTATTTTAGAAAGTCTTACCTCAGAGTTTCCTGAACCGATGATTGTCGAAAATATGACAAATGCCAAATAAACCAGCCACATAATGTTTCAATAAATTTGGATTGCTGACAGAAGAAACAACAGCAAGTTAATGTCGAGATTTACTACCATAAAGAGAATGGCGATTGTCATATATAGATAACAGGGCTTTAATTTTGTTGCAGGGTGTAGTGTCATTTAGGCAAAAAATTAACATATTCTATTTTAATTATTTAGTGTCAAAGAACATCCGTACATACATAGTTATAAAATTAAAAACTAATTAATATATTGATATATACTGACTAACCGGAAGGTTGCAATTACAGACAGGCAATTTTCACCAATGTTTATTAACACATTGTAGGTATAGTTAATCACGTTAATGAGTCGTACATATTTAATAAAAAAATCAAACAACTAATTATTAGTAATTACTAGTAATTGTTAATCATTGTAATTAGTAATTATTATTATCAAGCCTGGATGAAGTAAATTAGCATCTATTTGTGGTACTTCGCATATTTAATTAATTTTATAATTTTGACTAATTTCGACTCAAAGCAGTCATCTTTAGGACATTTTGTATTCTAATGTATGTTGTCAGACGAGAAAATTATTAACGCCTAATTATAAGTAATTTAGTTCACAATATTTAGAGTTTTTTACTAATTAAAAATTAAGATCTGAAACAAATGCGTTGAAACGAGTCAGTGGTTAAAGTCCAATGCCTGACAGTCAGGGTAGTCAACTTCAATAGGTAGATTAATTCATACAACAGATATAAACCGTAAATCAACGGTAACCTAACAAAATAAAAAGCAGGCATAAAAGATAGTACTCGAACTAACAATCGTGAAGTCTTGGCCAGAAATATTGCAAATGACAGACGACAATAAATAAAAAGTTTGCCAAGTGATTTTTTTTTAACTGGGAGATTCAATCAATTTTTAAAATACACTATGTTTGTAGCTTGATGAACGGCCCCAAATACAGTTTTAGACTGAAAGTTTAACATGTTATAGTGTAGATTTCAACAAAATCAGATCAAGTCTCTGTCAAAATGATTTTGAAACAATTTGTTTTATTTTTAAACTTAAACATAAGACGTCATCTAAGATCGAAACATTTGTTGAATGTGTGTCAAGTCACAATTCTATTAATTCTGTAATTAATTGTACTTTTAATATGATACAAAATATCCCGAGGTATGAAGACGGCGTCACGAATCATGTAAACAAAACGTTACTTAACGTATCTTTAAATATCTCAATGGTAGCTTGCTTGCCTTCTACACCGAGGGTTCCGAGATCGATTCGCGCTCGATGACAGTATGGTTTTTGTTTTACTTTACTTTGACATTTGGAGAAACAATAGTGCACAGATTTCATACGTTTTGAACAAGATATCATTTTTGTTTAAAACGCCTGAATAACTTTGTCACCTTTGAATCTAAAATTATAATTTCCAGCAGACATTTTGTTATTGTTGATATTGAGAAAACCGTTTTGGTTAGGTTGACTAAAACGAAATCATTCAGGCGATTCATAAGGAAAAATACTTTTCTAAATATGAATTAAGTTTTCTTCTGGAAAGCTTTTGTAACATTAACGAAATTTATGATACAAGTTTCTTTTAAAGAGACTTACACCTATCTAGAGATATACCAAAATCTAATTCTAGCTTCATAGAAAATTAAGTTTTGGGCATTTTTCTCAAAAGGAGTTAGAACACAAGATTTTTTTGATAATAGAGAGATATCGATGGTAACACTTTCGAAAGAATTCTTCAAATGTGAAAATTCACTTCCATAACGCATTTGTTGCGACTTTTATTAATGGGGACGTTTTTATCTCATTACGTTAGTAGAATAAATGTTGAACTTCACTGATGTTGCCTTGTTATCAAGAAGTGGTAATTCGTAGTTCCAACTTTGGTTGCTAATATCTATGATCAATGATATCAAACTGCGGGTTTCACTGGTGGATTCAGTCTTTTGTAGCTTATTATCGTGTGTTATTCGCGATATACTGTTCCAGTTGATATTTTTCCAAAAAACAGCAACATAGCCTCACTATTCAAACAACGTCCTCTTTAGGTGTATATAAGATACAGAGACAACCCGGAATGAGCCTAAATGACCAAGAAACTTTCTTTTCAAAGAGTCCAAACTCATCAAGTTCGGTCCAACAACCGTAGTAATTAGCAATTCAAGAAATACACATACAACGTTTTGCCACTACATTATTTTTGAAAATATCAAAAAGTATGCGTCACATCCGCTGCTTTGCCATTACTCCGTGTGTGCCAAAAGTGCTACTTAATTGGCGAAAATGTGATAAAAATCGCAATTTTCCGACCAGCAGTGGTTCCTACGCCCTTTAGAGGCGATTTTACAACTTTTTACCACGGCAACATTCCTTACGACAATTTTTACCCTAAAGCCGTATAGTGAACCGTTCTTGAGGTATGGCCGACGACCATTTTAAGTTGCCCATCCTCTACGTGTGTTGGATGTGAATATTACTGGCTAATTTAAATGTAAGTTTGGCATTAAGTAATTTAAAGACCTATAAATACCAACATTTATAGTTATTTAAACTGTTTTCGCTCTTTACATTTGAAGGTTTGCTGTCTATTGTCTGTGCTTTAGCAAATTTTCATTAAGAAAAATTCGCTAATAAAGAGGTTACAATGAAAACCTTTTGAAAAAATGTCTTCAGATGAACGTGGATTTGGGTCCCTAGAACCCAATACCAAGGTCCGTTAAAATGGTTGTATGTTTATATATATATATATATATATATATATATATATATATATATATATATATATATATATATATATATATATATATATATATGTATATACAGTGTGTCCACGGATTGAGTGTGGGTAAGGTAAAGTGACAAAAAAATTTCGAATTAGATTATGATATTCTGGGAATCGCTCCTGCTTTGTCTTAAACTGAGATGTTGAGAAAATGAACAAAATCAATTAATATACAGGGTGGTTTATAACTGATATAATGAAATGTATTAAGAGTAAACTACCTTCGTTTATGAAAATACCGCAAAAAGTTATTAACAAAAATTGTTTAGAATTAAAATTTATGACATGCTATTAATTTTCAAACAGATCAGCCTACTATGAATTTTTTTTTTAGCTGCGACTTTATTTAAATGACGTTCGACGGCTTCTGTGGTTAAAAAAAGTGTTTACCGTAATTAAAGTTGGGGTAGTTTTGCTTCCAGCTCAATCAATAAAAAAAGTAAAGTAAACGCACAATTGGACATTCGAAGCAATAATTGACGAGTTGCATGGCTACTTGAGCTCTGCCTTGTTCGTTTCCCGGGATACTACTTATTTGGAAAATTGAAACGTCACGAACGACAAGCTTCTGTATTTAAAAATGTTAACAACAGAATAAAAAGTGTTTATTGTGCAGTGCTATGGTTTGGGTCAAGAACATTCTTATCAGGGAGTGATAAGAAAATTCCTTGAACGCTGGCCAAATTATTCGGTTTCCGCTACTGTTGTAAAAAAGTTTTATTTATGCGTACTGGAAGGGTTTTAAATGTTAAGAAGACAAAATCCGACCTAAATGAAGAAGACGATGCTGCAGCTGCATTAGCTATGAATTCTGTTAGGCGTTTTCCGAAATTATCATTAAGAAGAAGGGCATTAGAAATTGGCAATATTAGCAAATCGCATTTCCAACAAATTTAACGTGCCAACAAGGTGAAACATTTCAAAGCAAAACTTATACACACTTTGGAAGAAAATGACGAGTCAAAACGATTAGATTTTTGTTTATGGTACGGCGAGCAATATCTACAAAATCACAATTTTGGCAGAAGGATTATTTTTTCGGACGAATCCACTTTCACCACTAATGGGGTGGTAAATTCCCAAAAGGCACGGCATTGGTCTATGGAGAATCCAAATTATAGAGTTAATTGCAGAAGACAATGCCATAAAAAAGTAAATGTGTGGTGTGCTGTTTCTTACACTGGGATAATTGGGTCATATTTTTTGAGCGGAATATGAACCAGTACAGTTATCTAGAAATGCTGAAAAATATTCTTCAAGACCATTTGCATAACATATCACTAGAAGATAGACAAACAGCATACTTTAGGCATGACGGCTACCCAGCACATGCAACAGGAATCCTTCGAGAATGGTTAGATCGCGAATCTCCTGGGCGGTGGATTGGTCGATATGGACCAATACCTTGGCCTCCCAGAAGTCCCGATCTTACCTTAATGGACTTTTATTTATGGGGCTATCTCAAACACAAAGTCGACGCGGCTCCATTAAACAACGATCTTGATTTGTTGAAACTGAGGTTGAGAGAGGCAATTGACGGTATTCAAATTCAACATATTCAAAACGCCTACAAAGCATTTACTAAACGGGCTGAAATATGTGTATCGATTGGTGGCAGCACATTTGAATAATTTCTTTATTTTTCGTTGTTCGTTTTGATTTTTGCTTAGCAATAGGCGTTTTGTATTTTACTAATAAATTATTATTTAAGATTGCATGGTTACTTACTTTGCGTACCGGTGTTCAGAAAACCACAGGTAAAAAGCTTCATGTTGATAGGGAAAATGTTAATAATTTACTTGAAAATTCAAAGTAGGCTGATCTGGCTGAAAATTGAAAGCCTGTGATAAATTTTAATTCTAAACAAGTTTTGTTAACAACTTTTTTGCGGTATCTTCATAAACGAAGGTAGTTTACTCTTAACACATTTAATTAAATCAGTTCTAAACTACCCTGTATATTAATTGATTTTGTTCATTTTCTCAACATCTCAGTTTAAGACAAAGCAGGAGCTATTCCCAGAATATCATAATCTAATTCGAAATTTTTTTGTCACTTATACCTTACCCACACTCAATCCGTGGACACACTATATATATATATATATATATATATATATATATATATATATATATATATATATATATATATATATATATATATATACGTATCGGACCGATAATTCAAAAAATACTAAACTGATTTCAATCAAACCTAGCAAAAATCTTGTTTGGGCGAAGACCGAGGTGGAGTTCGTTAATCAGCCTTTATGCTTAAGTTTTTCCGGTGAAAAATCGGGCAACACTTTTTGAAAACGCTATATTTTTGTAAGTATAAGAGTATCTGGAATGAGACTTTACATGTGGCTAGAAATAATGCAAAGCTATGTTGCGAATTTAAAGTAATTTGGTACACAATATTTAGAGTTTCTTTCAAATTAAAAATAAAATCCCAAAGACATGCATTGAAACGACTTAGTGGTTAAAGTCCAATGCCTGACAGACAGAGTGGTTAACTGCCGCGCGTAGATCGATTCATGCAACAGGTATAAACCATGCATCAACGGTAACCAAACTAAATATATACCAGACGGAAAATATTTTCGGTTTTTTTCACTTCATTCAAAAACCAAAATAGATGGAGGTCTTTAACTTCCAGGATCAACGTATCTCACTAGTGCCAACATACCATCAGAAGATGATCCATCCCTCTGAGGCCGATTCATTATGCTTATCGTTCCATGGCCTTTATAACATTCTACTAACACGTCAATAAAACTTGATGCACATATTGCTTAATTAATGATATAGCATTTTCTAAAACTGAGGTTTGTAGGTTAATGAAAAATTTAGTTGTAGGAATTACATTTTTTAATGAACATTTGCCACTCTAACGCACTTGCATTTTAGTAAGTGAACCTTGTGCCATTCAATTCCTAATGTTATATATTTTCTCTGTGTATCAAAAAACCTTCCTTTTCGGTGTGTTCGATGTCTGTAATTTCCCTTTCATTAAATTACTTTAAAAATAACTCTTATAATCAAAATTGGTTTGAAATAATTTCAGGTCCTTTAATCACAGCAGCGTCAGCAACCACTCCATATCTACATTACCACATGTATCAAACAGATAGCAAAGCTCGGTCCATGTTCAGTTATGAATCATGTGCAGATTGATGGCTAACACAATTACACATGTCAGTCATGCAGAGCTTTCACAAGCGGTAGGTAAATTGTATGGCGGCGTGCACGTTTATGTCTCGCTCCCTCAGGCAACGCTCTCTGCGAGCCATTTATTGCTCGGATTCGGGATGTGTTGATTTTGATATATGTGTGGGTAATCATATTTCCAACGCGCTCTCTACTAATTACATCTCATTAATGCCTGCGCTATTACATTAAACGTTTCTGCATTGATGTTAGATTGAAGTAACGTAATAGTTTTAATTATTATCTGGCCAATTGTTACACCAATAGTATGGTAGTTGCAGTTCCTAGAGGAAATTATTTTACCCAGCTTTGGAGGTCTTATTACCTCTAGACATCAAAACGTTGAGGTGTAATATAACATAAAATTAATTCATGGGTCAAAGATTTACACAATGAATGTAGGCAATCGTCTGCATAGCATAACAAAGGCTACACAACAATACAGTACAAATTAAAGTGCAGATAAACCTGCAGTTAAGCACACTTGGAGAACCTACATCACCACAACACATCTTTTTAAAGACCTGAGGATCGTTTCACTAACAAAATTATCAGAGGATCAAAAATTCTAAACTGCTTACTATTAAACATCACCTTATATACTGAGTTTTAGGTGGAGAGTGTGTAACGTGTTACACGTCTTGCTACTCTCATTTTTATAATGATTGTCATAATAATAACATTACTACCTCATTCAATGAATTCCGTCTTTCTTTTCCTTAGTCTAAGCTTATACTGTATTGATAGTCGAAGACCGTAGTCTTAAATGTTTTACCACCTATTGAATGAATTCCGTCTTTTCCTTAGTCTAAGGTTACACTGTATTGTTAGTCCAAGTCCGTAGACGATGACATTCCTTGAAATGTTATTAACGAGATAAGAGCCCTATATAACCACCCCGCCTCCTTCGGCATCCTCTTTCTCTGCTTAATCATTTTAAAATGTTCAATTACATTATGAGCTAGGTCAGAAGGATCAACAAAATGGGGTAAGTTGATAACGTAAACTTAAATAAAACGCTAGCTTGATTGCACTATAACTGTTTTGTGAATTGCTTTGATTGACGCTTCTCTGTTTTGTGGTGGCTTGCAACGATGTTCACGTATTTTGTCATTAACAAATAAAAGTTGTATTATAATCAAACTAAACTGCAGATGAATCTTGTATTTATTGTGAACACGTCGCAATCTGCCGTATATATATAATCCTGAATCCTACAATGCACTAAGGCGACATCGATTTTTTTAGCTGCCTCGTTAGGGGGGCTAATTCTCTACCTTTTTGGGGGCTTCTTCCCACACCAATCCAAGGCACCCCCTCCACACCATCTAGATGACAAGAACAGCAGAAAAGCTCCATAAATAATTTGAAGAGCCCGCTGAAGTGTCAACAGATCCCAGCTCAAATGTAGTAATGGTCTGGACAGCCTTAAGTGACTCCAATATGTATATTCTGAGAGGTCCTGCTGGCGCTAAGTTGAAGGACTCTGCGTCTCTGCGGGGCCCCATGAAGCAACACCTCAGCAATTAAGTATAAGTACCTGGTCCATCTGCTTTAATTCTTTTCACTTTAAATGTCGTTAATAACTGTTGCAAGCAACCGGTTTTTTTATATACAATATTTGCATTATGTAAACATAAATTCATGTTTTATAAATATATACCATTTTTTATATGCAATATTTGCAGTGTGTAAATTCAGATTTTATCAATAAATAACTATAACTGAGTCTTGATTTTTTTTATTTTTATTTTATTTCAACAACACACCACGAGGGCTTACAGCCTAAATACTATCGTACCGTGGGTGTCGACAAGGAGGAAAGAGGCAACTTGTTAATTCTGGACTTGAAGGTTTGGAGGTTCGGGGGAGAAGGAAAAAACATGTGCCGGCAAGGAATTCCACAACTTGGAAGTCCTCGGGAAAAAAGAGCGGGCATAACAAGATGTTCTATGTCTGGTGACCTGGACAGTAAAAGGGTGCATTCGCTCTGTTCCCCTGGTAGATCTGTTGGGGGCAGCAGGTGGAGGAACTATGGAAGAAAGCTCCTCTAAGCAGTACCCGTGCAGATATCTATAAAAGAGAGAGAGGTCACCAACGGCACGTCGGTGGGCAACGGATGGCAGCCTTTAGGTAAGGGTAGGATCACCGATGAGACGTATAGCTCTCTTCTGAATGGAGTCCAGGATAGCGAGTGTGGAAGCGACAGGAGCACCCCAGATGTGGGAGCAGTATTCGAGGTTTGGTCTTATTTGTCAAGTGTATAAAGTATAGAGATTATCTGGTGAAAAGTATTTGCGAGCCCCGAAGAGGAAACCTAATTACTTAGCAGCCGCTTCTGCAATTGATGTGACATGTTGGTGCTAATTGAGATTTCGATCCACAGAGATGCCAACAAGTAAAAAGGACTCATTACTTTGAATAACTTGGTTGTTTATTGTGATGGATCTAGGGCTGGTGTATCTCTTATGAGAAAGAAAGCAAGACTGTGATTTGGGGGGGTTGAATTGTACAAGATTTCTACTTCCCTAGTCTAATATTTTTTCGAGATCCACGGAGATAGAACCTTCCATGAGTCTGCGATCCTCATCTAGTTGGGCTAAAGAGACAGGCTTAAAATATTGTATATTTGAGTGGATGATGCTGTCGTCCGCGTAACTATGAACTGGGTTGGATGTGCTTGAGAGGAGGTAATTGATGTGGAGAAGAAACAAAGTAGGGGCTAAAGCTGAACCTTGAGGAACTCATGCATTAATTGGATACAGTTTAGAGGAATGGCCATCCACGACAACAGAAATGATCCGGTTGGAGAGGAAATTTGCTGTCCAGGTACAGTTTTGGTGGTAGGCCATAGGCCGAAAGTTTATTAAGCAATGCTGCATGCCAGACCTGGTCGAATGCTTTGGATATGTCTAGAGCGACAATCTGGGATTCACCGTGTAGCTCCATAGACTTGTTACAAGAATGGGTGACAAAGGAAAGGAGGTCGGTAGCCTACGATTTGCTCACAATATTTGCAGATAAAAAAGTTCGGGACGCAGCAAGTGCGTTATGGTGGCGATTTTTCATTAAATGCTTCAAATTACTATAACTCAATCTTCTATAACCCTAGAAAGTTGACGTTTGATAATTAGTAACGTTTAAACGGAGGAAATATATCAACCAAATTTTATCAAAATAACTTTGTTATTTTTTGAGATACAAATGTTTTTTCGGAAAAATCATATTTCTAGTTTCAAAACTAGTCGGATAGCGCTGACGAACTCATCCAAGCTATTAATAAAATAAAGATTCTTGCAGAGTTTCATCAAAATCGGTTAAAAACTTTTTGAGTTATCGGTTGGATACACACACACACACACACACTTATATTCAAAGTATACGTAACAATTGATTACATATTTAGTAGAATTACCATTAAAACACATCCTTCGACTGTTTCGGTCTTATATGACGTCTTAGTTTAAGTTTAAAGATAAAATAATCTATTTTAGAATAATTTTTTAGAGACTTGGCTTGATTTCTACTATATTATGCTACACTTTCAGTCCAAAACCACAGCGCAATATGTCTATGCTGTGCTAAAACTGTATTTGTGGCCGTTCATCAAGCTACAAATATAGCGAATTTTATAAATTGATTGAATCCCCAGTTAAATAACAATCACTTGAAAAATTTTAAATTTCATGTCGTCTGCATTTTCCGTATTTGTGGTGGTGATTTCACGATTGTTGGTGAGAGTAGTATGTTCTATGCCCGTTATTTATTTTGTTTGGTTATCGTTGATGTATGGTTTATACATGTTGTATGAATCAATCTACGCATGGAAGTTAACTACTTTGTCTGTCAAGCATTGGACTTTAACTACTAAGCCGTTTCAACGCATGTCTTTCAGATTTTATTTTTCATTTGGAAAAAACTCCTAATACTGTGTACCAAATTACTTAAAATTCACAACAAAGGTTTATTTACACCATTTCTAGCCACATGTAAAGTCTCATTCCAGTTACTCTGATAGTTACAAAAATATAACGTTTTCAAAAATATATTTTTTTATTTTTGGGGGAAAAGAATGTCCCTCATAGCTGATATACGAACTCGCCGCGGTCCTAATACAATGAAGATATGTATAAAAATTTTAACGGACCTTGGTTTTGGGTTTTAGGGACAAAATTAGCGCTCGTCTGAAGAAATTTTTCCAAAATTTTTTAATCGTGACCTTTCTATTACCGATGTTTCTTAATGAAAATCCGCTAATAAGGTAAATTTGCCCATACAGTTAGTTTTTTTTTACTTTATCGTCTGCATATTTACGCGGCTATGGCCAAACACCGACGACAGGGAGCAGTTTCACCTCGCTTTCCTGGAAATGTTGCCGAACCCCTCGTAACGAGGCCTGACATGCGGGGTGAATTATACAGTGAAACAGATTAACGGATTTACGGGAACGGTCCCGGGCGCCAGATTTTGAAAGGGTTTACTCCCTGCGATGATGTCTGCAACCTCGTCACAAGACTCTGGCCACGGTTGTAGTCAGAGTGCCTGGATAGCTCTGTGGAGAGGGTCCGGTAGCCTATGATGTAACAGACTGTATAGGTACCTCCGAGGTTGCGGGCTTTAATCGCTCGCCCGGTATTTCCCTGACCTTCCGAAAGTTTGTAAGGGTGTAGCAGATTTATTTGCGGTTATAACATAGACTGAATATAATTTCCACACTATTTATTACATTATAAAGCGTTACAGTCCACTGGTATGCTTACAATATGAAAGGTACTTATCACGCTAATTTATCAATTATTAATCCCCACGAAAAGAAAATGCGGGAGTCATGCTGACGGAAACTCCGAGTGCTGTGGTTTACAACCCGTTGATGCAGCCGTTAAGTGAGTCGATTGGAGACACGCTTTTCAACGCCTCGACGTCAGGGCGTCGATAAGGAACGGGAGGGTTATAGGGGAACACCCTGTAAAAGGATATTGTCATATACTAACTCGACCTTGGCCTGCTGGTGTACTACAGCGTCCAGACCAGAGTCGAATCGGAACGGTCATACGCAAAACCCTTGGGAGATCTGTGTTAGCTACAGCATCACCTCCCAGAAGTATCACGACACGCCAACAATAATGGGATAGGGCAATGGAAAGGAATTACGCTAGATCCCGCGATCTCGACGTCGACGGACAGGCGCGTGGGTACTGAGAAAAATATTCGAAAATTCGCTATAATTAAATTCAAAAGACATACCTAAAATACTCTTACCTAGACTGCGTTCAGTAGAATTATTAAACTACGAAATTGCCTCTCGCAACAACGGGACGGACGGTACGGTATTCTAACGTTTTATTGCAATTTTTACGAACAAACTCTTTATTTACTGAATCTAAATCCCAGTTATAGATTTCAACGCGCTACGGCAAACGGTGAACTCTTTCCGCTTCAGTAGTTATTCTATCTCTGCAGTCCCCGGCTGAAAAATCTTATCCTTATCTTCTGCAGATATGTTTTTACTCCGCCGCGATAATTCGAAAATGCGTACTTTTTAGAAATATTAATGATAAAAAATAATAATTTTTACTGCGTGGAATTTTTACCAGTGTGAATTATATTATATTTATTTTCGAACAGCCGCTTTTAGTATCTACAGCTGTTCTGAAAATATCTACTTCGTCACACCCTGCCTTTTCATACATTTAGTTTAACGACAGCTACTGATGAAGACAACTTTGTAGTTGAAACACGTATTCAGTGCATAACTGTCTGTGATCATTTTGTGGTTTTTGGGGTGATTTTGCTTTTTGTTTCTGTGCGGTATAAAATTAAATAGAAAAAGCAAAGATGGATATATTACATTAGTTAGCCGTCATTAGTGTTTCTATATATGTAACAGAATAAAATCAGATGCCTTGAGATGAATTGTTTATTAAAATCAGCTACGCAAATTTAACATATGTGAAGAAAAAGGCATGGCATTGAAAGGTTATCTATCAACCACAGACTAAATTTAACATAAATACGTTTAGGCCGGTCCAACGATATGCTTAGAGGATAAGATAAGTTGCGTTATTTGTTACAAACTTTACGAAATTTCGCTATATAACGCACATGGTGCGTTCCGACTTTTAAAAATTAAAGTAATTACATGGGTAATGGCGTGTTACGTAAATAACTAGTTAAATAGGTTGTAGTTTGTAGATATAATTGTAAAAATCATATGAGCGTCGGCACGCAAAGAAACTGCACCCGTGTAAAGAGTTGTTGATGAGACACTATACCAAAAACAGATAAACTAATTGCATTGGCTTTGGATTAAATTAAATTAAAATACTCAATGTTTTCTGACTAACATATACATACATAATACAAACATCGCAGTTAAAAACATAAAAATATACTTGTGTTTCTTTCATAAAGGCTATGGGTATGGATTTAGTAAGATGTTACCAAAAGAGAAAAATCAAGCATTCTGTGTTAATAATTATTCAGCTCTTCACTTTTACATTAGTTTCAGGCATATTACCTCCAGGTTCAATTCCAGCAGCTGGTGTAAGTAAATATTATGATAGGTCTATAAATTAAATTCATATTATGTTTAGTTTATCATTACACTTCAATGCTAGAACCTCGGTGGTTCCAAGGTAAGAACGTGTGCTTATGAATCGAAAGGTACTGGGTTCAATCCAAGGATACTCCTTTAATTTTTTTCAGTACAAACTGTAATAAATTAACATCAACCGAGGTTCTGGCATCGTGTTTGAGCAAGTTGAATGTCTGCACGTTCCGCCCTTCGGAGGGGGCGTAAAGCCGTCGGTCCCGTGTCCATGCAATGTTGGGCACGTTAAAGATCCCTACCCTCCTTACAGAAAGGCAGGGGTTCGGCAAAATTTCCAGGATAGTGAGGTGAAACTGCTCTCTGGCGTCGGTGATTGGCCATAGTCGCGGAAATAGGCCGAAGTTAAAGAAACAAAACAAAACAAAAACAACACTTCAATGCAGACATCGCCTTGTTCACATTTCAAAGCTGCCATTCTCTTCATGTCCTGCTTATTCAAGGTCCAGATTATCGCCTAATACATTGTAACAGTCACTACGTTTAACTTGATGAACCTTTCTCTCAGGTCCATTTTGCAACAAAAAAAAGCCAAAATTTAAAAAAGATTTGATTAACAAATCCATCTTTGTTTTAAGGTATTTTTTTTAAATCATGTTTATTGTAGGGACCAACAGTAAAGAGACTGCTTACTATGGAAAAATGTGAAGTGAATGGAGACGCACCCTATGATGCTGATATCTATTTAACTGGCCTGGGTCCATCTCTTGCTTGTTCTGGTCATTTTAATTTCAGGGAAGACGTAACAGATGAATTTATTGTAAGTTTAGTAATGCTTAAATTGTCGATGTTTCGCTAATCCATTATTTCGTTGGTTGTGTTAAGTTAAAGCTTATTTATATATATATATATATATATATATATATATATATATATATATATATATATATATATACATATATATATATATATATATATATATATATATATATATATATATACATATATATATATATATATATATATATATATATATATATATATATATATATATATATATATATATATATATATATATATATATATATATATATATATATATATATATATATATATTTGTTTGTGTGTGTGTGTTCGGAATGATTTCCGCGGTTTTTAATATGAGATATACTTGGTCCTCGGATTAGACCGCGTCCAGAATCTATTAAAACTCGACATTTCGGCTCCTGTTTTGGAGACATTTTCAAGAAGTAAACGAAATATGTAAGGACACTCTAAGGCCTCAATCTGCCTACTCCTTAGAGCGGTGGACAAATGTGGGTTGGGTTGTTATAGCTCGATTACGGGGCCTCAATCTGCCTACTCCTCAAATCTCGCTGGAAATCGTCTCTAAAGTCTCAGTATGTTCAACCCCAGGCCTCAGATAGATCTGACAGTTCGTTGCAAGTCTTATATTCTATGTATCGTTCCATCTACCTGCTTCGTTATCAGTGAAAGTAGTCGGGTCACGGTGAATTAAGTCAAGGGCTTTGGCCACGGTACTTAAAGGATTAAGAGGATTACCGCATTTGTTGAGACAGATAAGGGGACAATGAAATTTTCTATCGAATTTATTTTGTTTTCGTGTGTTTGTAATGAAGATATAATAGGTTTCCAAGTAATCGGAAGACGAAGACAACCATATCTCTTATTTAAACAATCGGGACGTTTATCGATCTATATTGCTTCGCGGATAATTCTCGTTTTCAAGTTGTAAACCGGTGCTATTGTTTTGACATCGAAGTTTATTTTGTGTCCTGTATGAATATGATGCATGGCCAGCGCCAATGAGGAGTCGGATTTTCTAACTGCGAGGGTGTGTTCATATATTCTATTGTGGATGCGTCTACTTGTTTGCGCTACATAAGTTCGGGAACAGTCGGAACAAGGAATTTCGTAAACTCCACGGGAATCGTTTGTAATCGTATCCTTGGGAGTTTTTATCAGATTTGCCAGTTTTTGCTCTGTTGTGAATATGGTTTTGATATTATGGGTTCAAAAAATTCGGCTAATTTTGTCGGTGGCACTTTTGATGTATGGTAAAAACGCTGTCTGTTGTTGTGTGGACTCTGTCTGTTCTTGTTGTGGTGTAGTGGTTTGTTGTTGTGCGTTTCTAATGTTTCGTAGTATGTGATTGTTGTCGTAACCGGTTTTTAGCAATGTCTGTCTTAAAAGTTTAATTCTGTCTGTTTATTGTTGTTATCCGTTAGTCTAAAGGATTGTGTTACTAGTGTTCGAACCACGGAATTTAGTTGCGATGGCTGATGGTGAGATTGTGCGTTAAGGTAACGATTACTGTGGTTTTCGGTACACTGTGTAACAAAATCCTCAGACTGGGATTTTAGTGATGCGTACATCTAAGAAGGCAAAGAAAAATTATTTTCTATTTCCATGGTGAACTGGATTTGGGGGTTGATGTTATTTAGGTAAGAAAGGAATTCGTCTAGAGATTGTGTGTGCCCACCGTTCACCCACACAAAAACTTACCAAACATCTAGCCAAAACTCTCCAAGCATTAGTAAAAAACGCCATATCCTATGTCAAAAACTTCACCCATTTCATTGACCTACTTCAAAATAACACCATTTCTCAAAACGACCCCTAGTCAGCTTTGATATCGTTTCCTTA
The DNA here is from genome assembly GCA_964006375.1 of Tillus elongatus. Lineage (NCBI taxonomy): Eukaryota > Metazoa > Arthropoda > Insecta > Coleoptera > Cleridae > Tillus > Tillus elongatus. Next base: position 20,934,217 of record OZ023263.1, on the reverse strand, counting down.
TTCACTAATATACCTCTATCTGAAACCCTTGACATTCTCAAAAATAAACACAATATTTCACACGATACCTCAGCTCTTCTAGAACACCGCACATCTAACACTTATTTCCTTTTTCAAAACAAATTTTACAAACAAGTTCGATGTGATCCAATGGGTTCACCACTTTCTCCTGCATTGGCTAACATTTTCATGGAAAACTTCGAGACACAAGTCCTCAATTGATCCCAACTTAAACCAACCTGTTGACTAAGATACGTTGACGACATTTTCGCTGTCTGGCCACACGAACAACGAACTGTCAGATCTCTCTAAGGCCTGGGGTTGAACACACTGATACTTTAGAGACGATCTCCAGCGAGATTTGGGGGGTAGGCAGATTGAGGTCCCGTAATTGAATTACAACAACCCAACCCACCTTTGTCCACCGCTCTAAGGGGTAGGCAAATTGAGGCCTTAGAGTGTTCTTACAGATTTCCTTTACCGCTTAAAAACGGTTCCAAAACAGGAGCCGAAACGTCAAGTTTTAATAATTTCTGGACGCGGTCCAACCCGAGAACCAAGTATAATATATATATATATATATATATATATATATATATATATATATATATATATATATATATATATATATATATATATATATATATATATATATATATATATATATATGCATATATTGAGATATATATTGTGATTTATCTCTGGCTTTACAATTGCCTTTTACGGGACCATCCGACAGAAAAAAAAATGAGTTTATGTACGTTTGTATAAACTATAAAATACTATAAAATTGGTTGATACGTTGGGATATTTCAGTTGAAATTTATCTGTGACATATGTCAATATTTGACATGAAAATTGAATCAATTTATAGCAATTAAAACCATAACAACAATTATAATAATAAAACAACCAATTAACTAAACAGCAATAAAAGCATAGGTTCTATATAACGAAAATATTGATATACACACACTTATTAAATTACTACAACTATTCTTAATTTGGTTAGATGTATTCTGTTTTATAGATTTAAATAGAAAGCAGCGTGTCCAAGAAATAGGAATCTATCAAACCTGTCGGCTCATTTCAAACAGGGCAGCTGTTGTCGTGTCTGTGCTTTTTTTATTTCTAAAGCTTCAAAAAGCCAAATTTCTGCTTGTTATTCTAGAAATGTAATGCATCTATACTGTTATTAACTGTAGGCTTATGTTAAGTGTTGATAACATGTTTTGCAAATATAGATTTGTCGGCATATGTGCAGATATGTCCGTTGTATCTGGTATTAAAACTTCTAAAAGCTTGACCTATGTAGACTGCGTTACAATAAAAGCAGCTGAGACAATTTAAAAGTTTTATAAAGCACCAGATCGCACGAAGCTATTGTAAAGCCAAAGTTAAAGCTGCATCCAAATATTTAGTTCACCGTATATGAATAGGTGTACCCAATTAGGTTTTATTAATTTTAACATGTTTATTTCAAGATTAAAGCTACATTTGAAAAATGGGTTAATGGACAGTGGGTAATAGTTTCTAAATTGGAGAAGGGGATATGGAGTTTGATAGAAAGTTACGGCCTTGAGTCTTATCAGCGTTTTGCTCATAGTGTAGAACCAAATTTACCAGACGAATTCCCAATGCCTGCAGTAAGTATACAGAAGTCGTACAAGGACATCTTTCTTTTTTTAATTTCCCCAAAATAACTCCGTAACTATTTGCGATATCAACGTAACTAAGTGAAGTTTGGAACATGTAATGAGCACTGATAAGTATACTTGGCGAACCCAAATCACCACAACACATCTCTTTAAAACACTGAGAACTTTTCACCTTCCAATGACGCTTTGTTAGTGAAACGATCGTCAGGTCTTTAAAAGATGTGTTGTGGTGATTTGGGTTCTCGAAGTGTACATACCAACGTAAATCTAACGCTATTTTGAATAAAAATTTATATTCGTTATCACAATGACAATTGCGTTTTTGAAAATCCATGGCCAACCATAAAGTTTCCAAATGGAACAATTGCCAATTCATTCGTCGAGTCGCTGGAAAACTGAATCCGGAATGCAACGACCTAACGTTTTATTATCAAGTTGAGATAGTCCGCGAGTATGACGTCAAAAATTAGAATATTGCTATTTTCCTTATCTAAGTGATTTAAGTCTTTCTGGGGTATAACATTGCAAAGTTGCGAGATTATTTTTTAAGTGTCTCACTTAAAAAACGTTGTAAGTATTAAAGATGTCAACGTAACTACAAAGCTAAGCAGCATCAGAGGAGACGAGGGTTTTAAATTCATCATCAGAGAAACAATTGCGCATCACTTTTTTGACACTGCATGGCCAGTCAAGATTTGTAAATGGAATAATAGCAAAGTGATGCGTCGAATCAATGGAGAACTGAATCGTAATGCAAACATTCATTCCGATGCTTTAGGGAGGGGGGTTTACTGGGTAAGAGTCACACAAACCACAAACTTCAATGTCCCACACATTGCAGTGTGTGATTGAGTGTGTTTGGAATGGACTCCCCCTCTCTCGGTTTCAAAAAAGTAAATTAAAAGTAAATAAAAATTGTCTGACATAATGTACAAAAACAAAAGACTAACTATAAACGCCCCCGGATCACAGTATAATATATAATATCGGTATTCATTTAAACAAGCGATCGGCGTTAGTAACGTAAGCAGTCTGTGAGAAAAAAAATGTGGGCGTAGCCTATTTTAAGCAACTTTACAAATTTATTGTAAAGCCGCTCTAGACATATCCAAAGCATTTGATCAGGTTTGGCACGCAGCGCTGCTTAATAAACTTCCGGCTTATGGCCTACCACCAAAACTCTATACCTGGACAGCAAATTTCCTCTCCAACCGGAGCATTTCTGTTGTCGTGGATGGCCATTCCTCTAAACTGTATCCAATTAATGCAGGAGTTCCTCAAGGTTCAGCTTTAGCCCCTATTCTGTTTCTTTTCCACATCAATGACCTCCTCTCTAGCACATCCAACCCAATTCACAGTTACGCGGACGACAGCACCTTCTTGAAAAGCACAGTCTAATCCTGTCTCTTTAGCCCAATTAGATGAGGATTGCAGACTCATGAAGGGTTCTGTCTCTCTGGATCTCCAAAAAATATTGGTCTGGGGAAGTAGAAATCCTGTACAATTCAACTCCATCCAATTTCAATCTTGCCTTCTATCTCATAAGAGATACACCAGCCCTAGACCCATCACAAAGAACAACCAAGTTATTCAAAGTAATGAGTCCTTTTCACTTGTTGGCATTTCTTTGGATCTAAATATCAATTGGCACCAATATGTCACATCAATTGCAGAAGCGGCTACTAAGAAATTCGGTTTTCTCTTCCGGGCTCGCAAATACTTTTCACCAGCTAATCTCTATACCTTATATACTTCACAAATAAGGCCAAACCTCGAATACTGCTCCCACATCTGGGGTACCGCTGCTACTTCTACGCTCGCTATCCTGGACTCCATTCAGAAGAACGCTATACGTCTTATCGGTGATCCTACCCTCACTCAAAGGCTGCCACATCTTGCCCACAGACGTGCCGTTGGTGACCTCTCTCTCTCTTTTACAGATATCTGCACGGGCACTGCTCGGAAGATCTTTCTTCCATAGTTCCTCCACCTGCTGCCCACAACAGATCTACCAGGGGAACAGAGCGAATGCACCCTTTTACTGTCCAGGTCACTAGAGATTGAACATCTTGTTACGTCCGCTCTTTTGTCCCGATGAATTGTATTGTTGAAATTAAAAAAAAAAGTGCCAGAAAAAAATCTGCGGGCATTATTTAAGTTAGACATTGATTATTCCATTAATTGAAAAAAAATTTTTTCAAATTAAGTAATCTGCTTGTTTATTTCAGGGTGAATATACCTTAAAAGATTTTTGGATACCCAAAGAGGAAGTAGACATACCTACTCTAGTGCGAGGTCGTCTCAGAGTAACGTTTCGAGTAGATGATTCGAATGGTGACGAGATATACTGTACAGTAATGGATTTTGATGTGGTAGATGAAACAAAGTAAAATGTTTTATTGTATGGTGATTTGTATTTTCAAATATACAAGTACATAATGCATTGCGTACTAAGATTATAATGTAATTTTTTTTTAATGTCAACAACACGCCACGAGGGCTTACAGCCTAAATACTATCGTATCGTGGGTGTTGACAAGAAGGAAAGCGGCAAGTTGTTAATTCTGGACTTGAAGGTTTGGAGGTTCGGAGGAGAAGGAAAAACATGTGCCGGCAAGGAATTCCACAACTTGGAAGTCCTCGAGACAAAAGAGCGGGCATAACAAGATGTTCTATGTCTGGTGACCTGGACAGTAAAAGGGTGCATTCGCTCTGTTCCATTGGTAGATCTGTTGGGGGCAGCAGGTGGGGGAACTATGGAGGAAAGCTCCTCTGAGCAGTGCCCGTGCAGATATCTATAAAAGAGAGAGAGAGAGGTCACCAACGGCACGTCGGTGGGCAAGGGATGGCAGCCTTTGGGTGAGGGTAGGGTCACCGATGAGACTTATAGCTATCTTTTGAATAGTATCCAGGATAGCGAGTGTAGAAGCAGCAGCTGCACCCCAGATGTGGGAGCAGTATTCGAGGTTTGGTCTTATTTGTGAAGTATATAAGGTATAGAGATTAGCTGGTGAAAAGTATTTGCGAGCCCGGAATCACTTATAAGACAGACCAGCAGATTTATATAACCGGTGCTAGGAGTACTCGCTACTAAGTACCAGAAGGGTGGAAATCGCCACAATTCTCTCAATAAGTAGCGAAGGCCTAAGCAAAACTTAAACATAGACACATCTCAGAGAGGTTTGGGTGTTATATTAACACTATGAGTATTATGCAAGTCTTAGAGACTTAATTTAATAGGCGCCAGCCACTATTCCGCAACCAGTGGCATGGTTCAGAATGTCATTAGTACTTAAGCGGGAAACTATGACGGCTCCGTGACTTAGGATCACTATCACAGCGCACAAGCTGCCAGATCAATAATCAATCTATCAAACACGGTATTGCATAACCAGAGCAGTTATCAGCAATATACTGCTTCTATAATCAACAAAGCGTGAGCTCAAGCAACACTTTACTTGTCTAGTAGTTTTATAGCCTTAGAATCAATGGTACGGTCAGCAAATAACAATGCCAGATATAATATTGACCCATATATTCACAAGTCAATTAACAGCGGTTGCATAAGTATTATACTACGATAAAAACAATGTGCTGTATAGTAGTTTTGTTTTTCTGTTGGAGGGGAAATCCTCATGGACACCTGGTACTTTAAATGGCTCTTTGCCAGGTAGTGCCGGATTCCTACCGGCTAACCCTCCCCCACTCTAGTTATTTTGGCTTTCTCGGAACTGCCTAGCAGCATTACTTCAAGAAGTCCGTGAAGTAGGTTGTTCGGGCGGTCTTCCTTTTTATCGGCTTCTCAGATCCTTCTCCTTTACACTTAGGATGTTCTTGCTAAGCTTGCTTATGGTTTTCCAGTTATGTTCGTCTGCCAGCATTTTCTCCACTATATTTTCTGAAGTTAATCGTCCTACATCGTTCACCACTTCCCTACTGTTTTCTGCCCATCTTGGGCACTCAAAAAATGTGTGTGCAGCCGTATTCAGCTCGCCACAGTATATGCACTCGTGACTTTCTGCCACTTTGAATCTGTGCCTGTAATACTGGAAGCACCCATGCCCGGAAATCATCTGGGTGGTATAGTAATCCACCTCACCATGTCTTCTATCCACCCAGTTCTTTAAATTGGGTATCAGTATTTTTGTCCACTGTGCCTTGTTGGTCTCTTCTTTCCACTCCCGCTACCATTTCTCCATCGTCATCCCTTGCTCTTTCTTTGTTAATCCCGTTGTGTATGGCACATATTTTCTCTACCAACAGATGGATTGGTGGTGTTTTAGCTATGACCAGCAGTGCCGCTGTTGAGGTGGTTCTGTAGGCGCAGGCAATCCTTATTGCAGCTTTCCTTTGTACCCTTAGCAGAACATCTCTGAATATTTTGTTCTTTATGGCCCGTTGCCATATTACCGCCACATACATGATTATTGATTGGGCTACTGCAAGGAGTACCCTTCTGATTCCCTCTCGGGGGCCTCTGGTATTGGGTAGTAGTCTGCTTAGGCTTCCTATTGCTTTTTCAGCTTTTGATGCGATCTTTCTTACATGCTGGCCCATCCTCATATTTCTATCTAATATAATTCCTAGGTATTTTATATTTTCTTGACTTGTTATTGTCATGTCTTCGATTTGCACTGCGACCTCATTCACTCTTCGACCTCCTGCAAGGACCACCAATTCAGTTTTCTGCGGGCCCAGGCTCAGTTTTTTAGCGTTCAGCCACTCTGTGGCGCTTCTTAGGGCCGCATTGGACTCCTCAGCTCTTCCTCGTCTTTACCTGTCACCACAACATCTAGGTCATCCGCATACCCAATCAGCTTTACTCTTCGGGGTACGGGGCTCTTAAAAATACCGTCATAGTAGAGGTTCCAGGGTGTTGGACCCAGTACGGATCCTTGGGGCACGCCGCACGTCATCCTCTTTTTTTCAGCACTTCCAATGAATAGCCATCTGTACTCTAGTTAGCTTGCTATTATGTTATGTATGTAAGGTGTTATTTGCCTCTTTTTAATTTCTTCCAGTATTCCACTCCATGGGGCGGAGTTGAAAGCGTTACGGACGTCAACTTTTATGAGCAGGCATCTTTTTCTACCAGCCCTTTCATTGGCTTCATCTACAATCTCCTGGACTCTTTACAACGCATGGGTAGTTGACCTCTTGGCTCTAAATTCATATTGTTCCTCGTCAAGGTCACCAGTCCGTTCAATTTCCCTTTTCAGTCTCCTGAGAAGCAGTTGTTCCAGTACTTTCCCCAGAACATTTAAAAAACAGATGGGTCTGTACTTCTTATTCGCTTGCCCTTGCATGGTTTTCCCAATGAGCACGAGCTCTGCAGTTTTCCATTCTTTGCGGAAAATTCCTTCAATGAGGAGACTGTTTAGAATTTCTAACAGCTTCTCCCAGTGTGCTCTAGCAATCGCATTTATGATTTCAGGGGGTAGATTGTCTGGTTCCGGAGCCTTTTTTTCCTTTGTTTTACTAATAATTGCTTCAAGAAGCTCTTTTTTGATGAAGAGAGGCATTTCCGCTTTGTTGGTTTGGATTATATCCCGTTCACTTACCATGTATTCAGGGAACAGTGTTTGTGCCACGTTCATCTGTTGTTCGTCACTCAACTCTATTGTAGGGGCTCTTATTAGCTTGTCCATTACAATTTTATATCATTTTCCCCACGGTTCGTGTTCTACCTCATCTATTACTTTTTTCCAGGCATCAGATTTAGCCTTGGCTATGGCTTTTTTGAGGTCTGCGCGGCTTTCTCTGTAGTTATCTTTGGCTTCTTCTTTCCGCGCTTCGTCGTTTTTCTTGTTCTCCCTTGTCAATGTTCTTTTTGCTTCTATACATGCTCTTCTTGTCTTTGCGATGTCCTCCGTCCACCAATGCACAGGTTTTTTGTTTCTGAGGCCTCTTCTTTTTTTGAATACTTTATCACAGGCTTTTGTAATGGCTTCGCCCAGACTCTTTGGGTCCGTTATTCTGTTATGGCCTTGTTTCATTTTCGTTCCGACTTCCTGTACAACTTCACAGATTTGCTGTTTTTTGACGATCCAGCTCCCTTTACCCCTACTGGTATTTTGTTGTCTTTCTGCTTTTTGTTTTATTTCATACACGATGTGTTGGTGGAAGCTCAGTGTTTCTTCTTCTAGAACCTTCCAGTCGCTCACCCGTTTACTGATATTTTTAGTGCCAAATGTTAGGTCTATGTGCGATTTGGAGGCGCCCCTTATAAATGTCGGACTCACCTTCTCGTTGAGAGTAATCAGGTTTTCCTCTGCCAGCCATTCCGATAATATTCGGCCTTTGTTGTCTTCCACATCAGACCCCCACATGCACGATGTGCTGTATAGTAGTAGGGACCTATATAAACACAGGTCCATCTAATATATGGGTAATCAATTGTGGTTAATATCACCAGCTATTAATTAATATCAGCTGTTAAATTACTGGTTTGTGAGCTCACCAACCGTGTACATACGGTATAACAACTTAATCAGGTTAAAAAAAGTTTGCCTGAGGGGCCTGAACAATGAAATCAATATTTGTTGTTATCGTTACCTACGTAACAAGTAAACCAAACCTCCAGAATTAAATTTCAAGAAGCGTGAAGCGCCCCTCCAAGGTAAACAATAATAAAAATCACTAGCTGGTTTAGGTTTACTTAATTAAACACTTGGAGATAAAGCCTCCTCGTGGATTTTATATCCTTATTACCAAAGAATAACAGCTAGACGACCCTATAGGTCAGTAATCGTGAACAATAAATGACTAATTATGGGGTTAGATTTCTAGCAATAAGTGACACTCAATATATTCACTTAAATTGATTACATTGTGGTGGCGTTCACCAGGTCCACCGACTTCATCAGTGAGTCATCGCTGATGATGACGTTAGCAGTTGCCATATGCCACGCAAATTTAACTGACAGATAAAATATAGCGCACACAAAAGGATATATTTGTCGTAGGCAATGGCACAAACTATATCACACAACTAGCTGCAATGCATCAAATGAGGTGGTTGTTGTAAATTCGCATCTGAGCGGCATCGAGGCTTCACCAGCGTACTCTAGACCGGTGCCGGTACCAGACCATGAGCATCACGGCACGCTTGCTACAATGCACCCAAGCATCAGCGGCTTATCCACTGTAACGACCAATCTACGTTACTCTCAATTACACTGGACTTGAAGTGACCCTAAAACGAATTATTATTATACTGGCTGTAGGTACCAGCCTGTCCTGAAGGAAAACTTTATAAACTAGACGTGGTGGCAGTGACCCACAAAATGGCCGCGGTTACTATAGCACCTGCCGACTTCAACACCAGGAACAGAAGAGCTGTCCGGAGACGGAGATGTGACAGCCGTCCTCTTAATGTACACATGTGCTATAAATTCAGTCATACCAACCCATAGACATCGGACCGTCTCTCCGCTAATAACCATAGAATATAACTACCTGTTGCGCAGAAATAAAGAGGGAGAGCACATGACCCTCAGTGCCACTTTATATTTACCATAGACCTAATAAAATTATACGAGAAGGGGTACTGAAAGTATCACCTGCTCGAGGATTATGAACGAACACAGACACGGTATGTGTCAACCTAAATAACTCACTCACGTGAGATGACACTAAATAGAAACAAAACCTTTTGAAATGATGACATATTAAGAATAAAAACAAGTTACGGCATCTGACTCGTAACACCGGTTATATAACCTTTAAAGTGAATGGTTATATAATTTAGAATGTAAAATGACCTAGCTAGTCAGCGGTGAGGTAACATTTAATGCAAATAAAAAAGGTGTCTTCGGGATTTATAATCTAGGTGACGTCGAATACAAAAAAAAATCAGGACTCAGATAATATTATTTATTGATTAAAAATGGCTTTATAAAATGCAAAGTGTTATCTATTAAAATGGTTGCCTGCGGCAGTTATTATTAAAATTTAAATTGAAAACAACGAGATCAGATGCCAAAAAATTTCTCGACGCAGCAAGTGCGTTATGGTAGCGAACTTTATTAAGAATTATACACTTTTATTATACGGCATATTAGTAAAGTTAATACTTTAAAGTTACACATATCTTGAAGATTGATTTTAAAGGTCCTAGTACGCGCACATTTGAAGAATTCCTTCAAAAGTGTTATCATCGATATCTATCTATTATCAAAAAAAATATCATGTTCTAACTCATTTTGAGAAAAATGCCCAAAACTCAATTTTGTATGAAGGTAAAGAACTAAATATTACAATATCTGTAGATAGTGTAAGTCTCTTCAAAAGATACCTGTATTACAAATTTCATTAAAGTTACACAGAAGATTTCCAGAAGGAAACTTAATTCATGTTTAGAAAAGTAAAGTATCTGCCAAATTATAAACGTAGCAGTTATTTTTCCATATTAATCGCTAGTATGATTTCGTTTTAGTCAACCTAATTAAACCGTTTTTTTCAATAACAATTGCAACAATAACAAAATTATAATTTCAGACTCAAAGGTGGCAAACTTATTTAGGCGTTTTAAAAAAAATAAGATCTTGTTCAAAACGTATGAAATCTGTGCACTATTGTTTCTCCAAATGTCAAAATAAAACATTAAAAAAACATACATCGAGCTGGAATTGATCGCGTAACCGTCTGCTTAGGTGGAAAGCGCGGTACCCGCTGCGCTGTCTAGGCTCACGTCAACAAATGTTTTACTTGCGTGATACTAGATCGGCTTCATGCCCCGAATATTATATTCAAAGTATACAGAAATAATTTATTACAGAAAATTAGTAGAATTACCATTGAAACACATTCCACGATCGTTTCGGTCTTATATGACGTCTTATCTTTAAGTTTAAAGATAAAAGAAACTATTTTAGAATCATTTTTTTAGAGATTTGGCTTGATTTTGTTTAAATTTCTTCTATCTTATGCGATAGCATAATATATCTATGCTGCGCTAAAACTATGTTTGGGCCGTTAATAAATACATACATACATATATATATATATATATATATATATATATATATATATATATATATATATATATATATATATATATATATATATATATATATATATATATGGGTTCTAGGGACCCAAAATCGCGCTCATCTGCAGAAATTTTTTCAAAAGTTTTTCATGGTGACCTCTCTATTAGCGATTTCTTCTTAATAAAAATTCGCTAAAAGAAACCTCTCAAAGCTTGTTTACTGTCTTTTAAACAATCAGTTAATACCGATATACTTATAAGTAAAGCAAAAATAAGTAGATACTCTAGCTCAACCTGAGTGTAGCTGTTTTCCGAAAGAAATATGATTGGCAATATACTCTGTGGCTCGCCATTGCCGTCCGAGGGCATGCAGCAGAATACGGTGTCACCAGGTGTCACCCATCCACGTACTTACCGTGTCCGACGTTGCTTAACTTCGACATTGCCTTCCGAGGGCACACAGTGTCGCCAGGTGGTCATCCATTCAAGTACTTACCGTGCCGGTCGTTGCTTAACTTCAGCAAACGTACCGATGTGGTCAACGCGGTGTGGCTGTTACCGCGCCTTTATATAGTATACATGAAATATACAGCAGAAGCTCGATTATCCGAAATTACGGGGGGCAGAGCAATACTGGATAAGCCGAAATCCGGATAAACCAGAGGAAAAAATGTTTATTTGATAATATGTACTGTAGTTATGAACATTTCGCAGTTCGCTCATTCATCTAAATAAATACATACACCAATTGAATAAAACCTCACAATGTTGTCAGGTTATAGTAAAAACAAGCATGCAGCATTCAGTGGCGGCTGGTGATCAAGGGCATATAGAAAAAATATATTTATTTCCTCTTCATTTACTATAAATGACTGTTACAATGTTACAATAATATCAATTAATTACATACCACAAACCATCCATATTCTAATCATTACTGACTCAGCATCGCGCCTTCGTACTCTAGACTTTGACCGTTCCAGGACTTTCTACTAACCCTGTATGTACGAGAAGGGCGGCCAGTTCACGTAACATTGGCAACGAAAAGAGACAATTTACAATAAGAAATAATTTTTGACACGTTTTTTTTGGTAACACAAGCAATGTACCAACATTATTTAAAGTTGCAAATTAAGTAATTTGAGTGCAATTTATGTTAGTGAATTTTCTTTAAAAAAATTCACTAATGATGCCGAATTTTGAATTTTGAAAAAAATTCCTCAAATGAGCGCGAACTAGGCCCCCTAGAATTCATATCCATGGTCAGTTTTAATTGGTATGCTGGTTTTTGCCATGAAGGGTATTCTATGTACCAAAATTTAGGCCTCTTTGTTAAAAGGCAAAAACGTTAGAGGTACATTAATTTTTAAATAATTAAATCTGATTCAAGAAAGTTAAAACGTCAAAATTGAGAATTATGGTAGGAGTACGAATATGAGTGAAAAATACGACAAGAAATGACTAACAAGCTTCTAGATATGTGTCTAAGTTCATTTCGTTAAAATATGGGCAAACAATTCATTCTAAATAAAAAATTTTATGTAAATAGACGCTTAACATGTATTATGAGAGATATACTTGCTAGCTGCTTGTACATATATGTCCGGCGTAGCCTAGTTGAATGAGGCGTAAACATCGGATAGTAAACTCCGACATGACAAGTTCTAATCCTAGTTAGTGACTTTACTTTCATTGTGGTTATTCCGATGAATTTTTTAGCAGGTTTTTGTATAAAAAATAATCTGAAAAATAGGAGATGAAAGTTTTAAGACTTCATTCAATTTGAATAGCATACCTGGGTCTTTGTTCTTGCCCTAACTTAGTGAAAGCGTTCCATATTTAATACAGTCGAAGACTTTTCCCGTGGCTTCACAAGTGCCTGTTTTAGTGAATTTTCTTTAAAAAAAATCACTAATGAGGAGATCCCACTTTTAAATTCACAAAAAATTTCTTGAAATGAGCGCGAACTAGGCCCCCTAGAACCCATATCCAAGGTCAGATTCAATTATATATATATATATATATATATATATATATATATATATATATATATATATATATATATATATATATATATATATATATATATATATATATATATATATATATAAAGGGTGAACTGTTTACCAAAATTTGGGTCTGTAAGTTTAAAGACAAAAAAGTTAGAGGCATCTAAAGAAAAAAAATTGGGGTTTTCCTCAAAACGTAAAAAGTCGCGATTTGAAACGTTAAAATTGGCAACTTTTAGGCAAAGAACCCGAAAGAAATACGGATTATGTAAAGAGTGTTCTGCAAACCTTTAAGTTTCAGCTTGAACCATCATTGCCCTTTATTTTAATAAAATATTTCCAGAAAATTCATTTTAAATAGACACTTTCTCTGATGCTTTGGCAGTAGTTTTAGTTAAATTTATGGTTTAACTGTCTATAATTTTTAGCTAATTTTCGTAGAAAAAAATCCGTAATGAGGAGACCGCAATTTTTGAAGTCTAAAAAAAATTCTACAAATGAGCGCAAACTAGGCCCCCTAAAATCCATATCTGGGTTTACTTTCTGTTTACATATATACAGGGTGACGCATTTCTACGGTAAAGCTCAATATAATTGTCATTATGCAAGACACAAGACAAAATTGCATACATTACGTATAGGGTGTCTTAAGTTGCATCTTATAAAATTATTTTGACAATCACAGGATAGCCCATAAGTCGTTGGTGATACCGACAATTTTTTTGGAACATTCCTTATTGCATTTTTGCGTTTTTCATTGAAATATGATGCATGTTTGTAAAAACAATCGAGACGCAGTAAGTGCGTTTTAGTGGCGAATTTTCATTAAATCCTTCAAATTTCAATAACTCAATTTGCTAAGGTTTGTTGGCTAAGAAACCAGTTTTCTCGAAAGCATTTTAAGTTTATTTTCGGAAAATTTTTGTACGTTTTCAAACAAGCTATGTTGAGAAATAGGGTACATTGTTCCTACTATATACGTTATTCCGGTGACCAAATTGATTTCTGCTTGCGTTAAAGATACATATTTTCTATTAAAAACATTTTAAGAAAATTCACTTCCATAACGCACTTGCTGCGTCCAGACTTTTTAATATTGAAAGCCAACTTACAACAAAAATAAAAAGTCTGGACGCAGCAAGTGCGTTATGATAGTGAATTTTCATAAAAATGTTTTAAATAGCAAATATGTGTTTTTTTAAGAAAGCAGACATCAAATTTGGTTACCAGTATAACATATATAGTAGAAACAATGTATCATATTTCATGAAAATAACTTTACTGTTTGAAAATGTACACAAATTTGTCGAAAATAAACTTAAAATATTCCCGAAAAAACTAGTTTCCTGGCCAACGAACCTTATAGGTTAATAGCAAATTTGAGTTATTTCAAATTGGCGCTTCCATAACACTTCTGAGAAATTCCTATTTTCTTTGTAAAGTTATTTAATTTCTTACATATACATCTTTATATTTCATATATATATATAATATATATATATATATATATATATATATATATATATATATATATATATATATATATATATATATATAATATATATATATATATATATATATATATATATATATATTATATACATATATAAACATATAAAAATTGACACTGACCCCGGATATGTGTTCTCGGGGGCCTAATTAGTGCTCATTTAAAGGAATTTTTTCAAAATTCAAAAGTCGCGATCTCCTCATTAGTGATTTTTTTTCACTAAAAAATAGAGAATTCACTAATACCCTTTGAGTTGTGGGAGTCAGAAAGCCGGGAAATCTGAAATATCGATAAATATATTAAAATATGGTATGCAACTAGTTATACATTTATAAAGGTGATATAAATAAATATATTAAAAACAATGTGCCATGTTTCTTCAAAATAACGTTTTTGTTTAAAAAATGTACAAAAATTTCCGAAAGTAAAATTAAAGTGTTCCCGATAGAACTCGTTTCTTGGTAAACCTTATAGGTTAATAGCAAATTGAGCTCTTCAAATATGAAGCATTTGATTAAAATTCGCTACCATAACGCACTTGCCGCGTCCAGAATTTCTTTTCTTACAAACATGCATTATATTTCGATGGAAAATGCAAAAATGAAATAACATAAGGCGTGTTTGATTTAAAAAAAGAGAATTTGAATCAGCAACGACTTATGGGCCACCCTGTGATTGTAGAAATATTTTTTAATGTGTAGCTCAAGACACCCTATAATTAATGTATACAATTTTTTTCATATCTTGTATAATAACGGATATATTGAGCTTTGTTCATTTTTTACGAAAATTCGACAAAAATTATATACCATTAAACGATAAACTCTATAGCTAAGTCTACTGCTATCATTTTCAAAACTAAAAAGGTACGAAAGATGCTCTCTTCTCTTAATACCAGGAAAGCCTCTGGCCTTGACGAGATCTTAGCAATTGTTCTCAAAAAATGCGCACCAGAACTTGCTCCTGTCCTGACTCGTCTGTTTCAGATATCTTACAATAAAGGCATATTCCCTAGTAACTGGAAAACTGCTCGAGTACAACCCATCCCCAAGAAAGGATCCAAAGCGCTTCCTAGCAACTACAGGCCTATTTCTCTCCTTTCAGTCATCTCTAAAGTGATGGAAAAGTATATAAACACCGAACTACTAAAATTCCTTGAAAAACACAGTCTAATCCACGACAGGCAGTATGGATTCCGTCAGCGCAGATCAACTGCCGACCTCCTTTCCTTTGTCACCCATTCTTGGAACAAGTCTATGGAACAACACGGTGAATCCCAGATTGTTGCTCTAGACATATCCAAAGCATTCGACCAGGTCTGGCACGCAGCGCTGCTTAATAAACTTCCGGCCTATGGCCTACCACCAAAACTTTGTACCTGGACAGCAAATTTCTTCTCCAACAGGAGCATATCTGTTGTTGTGGATGGCCATTCCTCTAAACTGTATCCAATTAATGCAGGAGTTCCTCAAGGTTCAGCTTTAGCCCCTACTTTGTTTCTTCTCCACATCAATGACCTCCTCTCTAGCACATCCAACCCAGTTCACAGTTACGCGGACGACAGCACCCTCCACTCAAACATACAATATTCTAAGCCTGTCTCTTTAGCCCAATTAGATGAGGATCGCAGACTCATGGAGGGTTCTGTCTCCGTAGACCTCCAAAAAATATTAGACTGGGGAAGTAGAAATCTTGTACAATTCAACCCCACCAAAACTAAGTCTTGCTTTCTTTCTCACAAGAGATACAGCAGCCCTAGACCCATCACAATGAACAACCAAGTTATTCAAAGTAATGAGTCCTTTTCTCTTGTTGGCATTTCTGTGGATCGAAATCTTAATTGGCACCAACATGTTACATCAATTGCAGAAGCGGCTGCTAAGAAATTGGGTTTCCTCTTCCGGGCTCGCAAATACTTTTCACCAACTAATCTCTATACCTTATACACTTCACAAATAAGGCCAAACCTCGAATACTGCTCCCACATCTGGGGTGCAGCTGCCGCTTCTACACTCGCTATCCTGGACTCCATTCAAAAGAGAGCTATACGTCTCATCGGTGACTCTACCCTCACCCAAAGGCTTCCATCCCTTGCCCACCGACGTGCCGTTGGTGACCTCTCTCTCTCTTTTATAGATATCTGCACGGGCACTGCTCAGAGGAGCTTTCCTCCATAATTCCCCCACCTGCTGCCCCCAGCAGATCTACCAGAGGAACAGAGGGAATGCACCCTTTTAATGTCCAGGTCACCAGACATAGAACATCTTGTTATGCCCGCTCTTTTGTCCCGAGGACTTCCAAGTTGTGGAATTCCTTGCCGGCACATGTTTTTCCTTCTCCTCCGAACCTCCAAACCTTCAAGTCCAGAATTAACAAGCTACCTCTTTCCTCCTTGTCAACACCCACGGTACGATAGTATTTAGGCTGTAAGCCCTCGTGGTGTGTTGTTGACATAAAATTAAAAAAAAGCATCAGAGAAAGGGTCTATTTGAATTAAATTTTCTGGAAATATTTTAGTAAATTGAAGGACAATGACGGTTGTAAAACATTCTTCTTGAGACATTTTCTTTCCATAGCCCGTATTAGATTCAAGTTCTTTGCCTAAATGTTGCCAATTTTGACGTTTTAAATCGCAACTTTGACATTTTGAAGAAAACACCAATTTATTTTTATTTAAATGCCTATAACTTTTTTGTCTTTTGACCTACAGAGCTAAATTTAGGTGGGTAACTTATCTATAACGATATAAACCCGTGTACTAAATTTAGTTGCCCTTACTTTGTTAATTCGGGAGATATAATTTTGTTTCGAAAGAAAACACAACATTTCAAAATTTTCCGGGAAAACCGTGGCCGATTTACCTGGATAACGAACTTATCCAAGCCATTTGCAAAATAAGGTATTCACCAAATTTAATCAAAATCGGCACATACTTTTTTCAGTTATCGGTGTGATATATATATATATATATATATATATATATATATATATATATATATATATATATATATATCCATATATATATATATATATATATATATATATATATATATATATATATATATATATATATATATATATATATATATATATATATATATATATATATATATATATATATATATATATATATATATATATATATAAACATATAAAAATTGAAACCGACCCCGGATATGTGTTCTGGGGGGCCTAATTAGCGCACATTTGAAGAAATTTTTTCAAAATTCAAAAGTCGGGATCTCGTCATTAGTGATTTTTTTTAAGAAAATGCACTCAAATACAATTTGTTTTGTTTGAGGTCACTAAATGCATCATATAATGTGAGCTAAAAAAAAAGAATGCTTGTACTTAATAAATTAATCAGTTTGTACACAGGATGATGACAATCATATGAACTTTGGGCACGCAAATTAACTGTAACTATGAAAAACAGCTGCAAAAAACTGCATTATAGAACACTTAAACTAATTGATTTTTTTCAATTACATGATCATTCAACAAAATAATTTATGACTTTTGACTATTATAAAAATGCGCTAAAATTTGTTACATTTTATACAAATAATGGAGATATATTAGATATACGTGTTTCTTTAATAAAATGAATTCAGTAAGATTTTACCGAAAGATGAAAATCGAATATTCTCTATTAATAATTATTCAAATATTTACTATTGAATTAGTTTCAAGCTTTGGAACGGCACCTTCGCTTCCAAACACTGGTGTAAGTAATAATTTTAATACGCATTTCACTTCATTTAATTCCAGATTCAGCATGTGCTTTGTGGTAGCAGTTTTGGATAAAATCTTAACCTTCCATGAAAAATAAAGGCTATTAATAATATAACAATAATACTGATTTATTTACACAACAGTTACATATAAATGCTTATACGCAATATAAATAAAGCATATAACTACTTAAGTACAAATAAACAATACCCTCGTTGAAATACTCATATTGAGTATTTGTGCAGTCGGCATAAGAATACACAAATACTAATTAGATAACGGCCAGGAACGAGAAACCACGATACGGTAACCCATAAACAAGAAAAAAAATCAATACACCAAACAAAATGGAACAAGATAATGTAAAATAACATAAAATAAATCAAATAAAATAATTTTCATAAAAATGTTTTTAATAGCACATATGTCTTTTTAATGCAAGCAGGCATCAATTTGGTCACCGGTATAACCTATATAGTATAAACAATGTACAATATTTTATCAAAATAACTTATTGTTTAAAAATGCAACAAAATGTTCCGAAAATAAACTTCGAATGTTTCCGAGAAAACTCGTTTCGTAGCCGACGAACCTTAGATCAATAGCAAATTCAGTTGTTGAATTTTGAAGCATTTAATGAAAATTCGCTACAAAAATGCACTTACTGCGTCTCGATTTTTTTTACATACATGTATCATATTTCGATGAAAAATGCAATAAGAAATGTTCAAAAAAATTGTAGGTCTCACCAACGACTTATGGGCCAGCCTGTGATTGTCAAAATAATTTGATAAGATACAGCTCAAGACACCCTATAAGTAACGTGTAAATTTTTTCTCGTATCTTGCATAATAACATTGATATTAAGCTTTACCGTAAAAATGTGTCACCTGTATAGATGTAAACAGAAAGTAAACCCGGATATGGATTCTAGGGGGCCTTGTTTGCGCTCATTTGAAGAAATTATAAATAACTTTGACGTCTTGAGGAAAACCCCAATTTGTTTTCTTTAAATGTCTATTACTTTTTTTTCTTTAAACTTACAGAGCTAAATTACGGTATGTTGTTCACATTTTACACTTCAGACCCGCGCACAAAATCTGGTTGCCCTTACTTTGTTATTTCCGGAGATATAATTTTTTTCCGAAAGAAAACACAAAATTTTCCGGGAAAACCTGAACCAATTTTTCTGGTCAACGTACCTATCCAAGCCACTTACAAAAGGAAGGTACTCAACAAATTTGATCAAAATCGGCTTATTAGCGAATTTTTCGTAAAACGAAAAATTCACCAATGAGGATATATATATATATATATATATATATATATATATATATATATATATATATATATATATATATATATCATACCGATAATTCAAAAAATAATGGGCCGATTTTGTGAAATTTGGTACTTACGTTCCTTTTATAAGTGGCTTGAATAAGTTCGTTAGCCAGGAAAATCAGACCAGTTTTTCTGGGAAAGTTTTGTGTTTTCTTTCGGAAAATTTTTGTATCTCCGAAAATAGCACAGCTATGACAACCATTTTTGGCACATATGTTTTTACTATCAAACCCTACATACCAAAATTCAGATCTCTAAGTTAAAAGAAAAAAAGTTATAGGCATTTAAAGAAAAAAAAAAAGTGGGTGTCACTGGTGATCAGAGGAAAGCACAAGAACAAAATATTTTGCGTGATTAACAAAGCCAATTGAATATTACATACAAAGGTTATGTTCTCTTGTCGCAAAAAGGTCAAGAAGTAACAGGAAAATATTTTTAACATTTTATAATGTTTCTTCTTAACGTTCTTACGTGAAAGTTGCGATTTGAAACGTCAAAATTTGAAATTTCAGGAAACGAATTTGAAGCAAATATGGATTATGGCGAAACATGTCGTAATAAGTGTTTTACAAAGCCTTAAGTTTCAGCTTCAAGCATCATTGTCCTTCATTTTACTAAAATATTTTCGGAAAATCCATTTCAAAAAGACCCTCTTTCTGGTGCTTCAGCAGTAGTTTAAGCTATAGACTTTATGGTTGAATAGTCTATATTTTAGCAAATTTTCGTAGAAAAAAATTGTTAATTGAAGAGACTGCGACCCTAAAATCCATATACGGGGTCTGTTTCAGTTTTTGCCTGTTTACACATATAGAGGGTGACGCATTTCTACGGTAAAGCTCAATATATTCGTTATTATACAAGATATGAGAAAAAAGTATATACGTTAATTATATGATGTCTCGAGCTATAAACCTATTTTGACGATCACAGGATGGCCCTTAAGTCGTTGGTGATACACGTTTTATTTTTTTTAATAGAACACTCCTTATGTTATTGAATTTTTGTGTTTTCCATCGAGTTATAATGCATGTTTGTAAGGAAAAAAAAGATATCGTTCATCGTTTTTGAGTTATTTAAAATGTTTTTCAACTTTTCACTTTTTTGACACATATTTTAAACACATATCTCAAATTGTGATACGGCGTTTTTATCAATAGATAGCGGAGCTCCATGGCAATGACGCATTCAGAGAGCTTTTTGTTTGTATTACTCGTCAAAAAAATCGAGCTGTCGTATATACCCACTCTCAAATAGTGGCTGAACTTGAAAAGTTTTCGCAAAAAAGCTTTTAGTGTTTCTGTAGAAATAATGTTTTGCAAGATTTTTGTGATATGTTGGTAATTAATAATGAATGTTTAGTAAGTTATTGTAAAAAAAAATGTTGTCGAATTTTTGTGAAAAATATAATTTAGTGTAACACACTGAAGGCAATTTCTTTAAAAAAAATTGTGGATTTTTGTATAAGAATTTTTTTTCAATTTTGTTCCTAAAACGGTTTGTGAATAAATATATCTTGCCACGTATGCCAATAGCTTAAAGAGGTTCGTTGGCCAGGAAAATCGTACCAGTTTTTTCTGGAACTTTTTAAGTTTATTTTCGGAAAAACAAAGCTATTTTAATGAAATGTGGTACATTGTTGAATGGAGCAAACTCGTTCACCGCCCGGGTTATAGAGCCATCCGTGACCACCCCCTCCGCCAGCTGCCAGTCAGCATTCGGGACTGACCACCGGCCCAGGTCGGCACCCTGATTTGGTAAATTGCCGATTCCTTTTATTCTCTAATCTCCTTTGAATCGGTAATCAAATATCCTTAGTATATCTTCATTTATTTTCGGCCTGATTACTACCAGACAATGAATATCAAATATTTACTTTGCTATGTTCCTTTCTTCAATGGCTTTATATATATATATATATATATATATATATATATATATATATATATATATATATATATATATGTATATATATATATATATATATATATATATATATATATATATATATATATATATATATATATATATATATATATATATATATATATATATAATAAAATGTTTATAAACATCTTTCGAGAACTAATCTATGGGAATTTTCTGCAAATACCGACGTTACATCAACCTTCTGGTGAAGGAAATAGTATATGAGCCTACCTCTCGCCGAACATTAATCAATTCCTTACCAGATCTCAATTCAGTCTTTTCCAGTTCTTTCTGAGTTCTCACTTTGCAAATTCCTTCTCAGTTCTTCATTCATTCAGTTTTTTCTACCAGTTCAACATTTTGTGTACATACCTCAATCGATTCATTTTAGGTTTATTTGCACTGTTCTTGCTTTTTATCCATTCCTGAAGTACAGGTAGGTTATTCCAAGTGGTTTTTCGAGTTATTTACACTTTCCGTGTATTCAATTCCTAACATTTTGTACATTGCAAGTGCTGTGGTACCGCGAATATCCTGTTTTTACTTTTAGATAAAAAATGACAGCTTGCAACCTGAAAACTTCAGTTCCTATATTCCACGCCCTTCAAGTGACAGTCGCAATCCTCAAATTGTTAAATAGGGAGTGGGGGCTTGTGTTACTTTGAGGGATCTCTTCATTCTCTATTCAAGAATGCCATCGATTTAAATTTTATTGCAAAAATTATCAGTTAAAAAATAAATTTATCTATTTGAGGAACTTTACTACAACACACCTAAAAATCAATAAATAATTTCGCTTCATTATTGATACCGATAGAGCAAGCAAAACAATTTCAGTGTCTTTTTTAGACGATATTAGTTAAGAAGAAAAAAAAAACGTTATTATCATTCTTCATATTTGGCATTGCTGGTTTTGTTTAAAATGCCTTAGCAACTGTGTTGTAACCACAGGACAATAGTTAGTTATAAATTGCACATCACAAACACTGTTTATTTGACAGAAATGCATACAATTACCACCAATCATTCGGCCTTATTTTGATATCAAAACAAGAGAAGACCTTTCGAAATTTAAGAAAAATCCATTTTATTCGAAAAAAATTTTTTTTGCGAAAAAAATTCACCAATGAGGCGATCTCTACTTTTGAATTTTGAAAAAATGTCTTCAAATAAGCAAACTAGCCACCTAGAACACATATGGGGATCAGTTTCAATTTATATATATATATATATATATATATATATATATATATATATATATATATATATATATATATATATATATATATATATATATATATATATATATATATACAGAGCTTTCATTAATTCCCGAGTCCCACGTGACCGGTTAAGTTAGGCAACCCGGCATACATGGTTGTACAACCTAAATAAATGAAATCCCTAAGTTGCCAGTGTCGTCTCATATTTCCTTTCGGGTTTTATAAAAAATATAAAAATTATAATAAGGTGAAACAGTAAATGTCTTGAATGTAGGTATTACTCAGTATTTTTAACAGCAAGTCTCTTCATGTATGGTTTACTGTTATTGATTGTTAAAAAAATAAATTAAAAACATTATAAAATATTACTTTTATTTTGTATAGATATCAAAACAAAACCAACAAAACTAGCATTACAAAAAACATTTTACCTAGTGTTCAGTAAATAAAATAAGTTTTTAAAAAATTTTGCAATTCTTATAAAAAGTGTTCAAAATGACCACCCTTGTTTTGTAAACATAAATTTGCCCTGCGTTTCACGCACTCAAAAACATTTTCCAATTCATTTGGAAACTTTATAGGGATGCATATGCAAGACCTTGGTTAGTGCTTTGTGACAAGAACCAATCGACAGACCTATAACAAAAACTACAATAAGTAGAAAAACAATTATAGCATAAAATAACTCAATAACACCCGTAATTGATGAAGTACTTTTGTGAAACGTAGTTAAGTACAGAAGCTAAAATGAATTAGATTATAAAATTTTAAATACATTTTTATTAAACTTAAAATTTTGTATTGTACGTAAACAAATTGAGGCCCGATTATTTAAACTTCTAATTTACGGTTTGAGAAATGTGTATTATGTAACATGTAACAAATATGTACCTGTTTGGGCAGATAACCGACGAACAGATTTGATAGGGCTTCGTTTCATGCGATGTGGAATATCGTCAACAACATTATCTGTTAAAATAGTTGGCCTGCCTGTAGATTTGCCTTTGCAAATATAGTGCTTTTCCTAATATCGTTTAATAAGGACCAATCTGTGGTTTTTATAAATATCCTATGGAATGTTATCCTCGGGAAAAGCTTCAGAATATTGCTCGATGCATGATTGTATCGAATAAGACCAACTTCCATTTGGATTTCGTATACCACTGCGAAAATGGGCCATTAAAATAATGGCATCCTGCTCCGGTGTAAAAGGCATCTCTAGAATCAAGTCTAAAAAAAATGAAACAAATAAATAAACATAACCTTAACATACCTACACTTTTAACTTACGTAAAAACGCAATGAAAATGCTAAGTTTTGATAAAAACTGTTTTATTGTCCAACAGATAGAAAATTATTTGAAGAAGGTAAACATTGGTCGAACTTGGAAAATGCACGACATACATACAAAATAACCGATCAAAATAGAAATGAGCGCCAATGGACTGAACTGTCAATTGTCAATTGATTTAGTAACTTTAGGGTCCCTAGTCTAGTGGTTTTTTGGTCATTTTTTGACTGCCAACTCATAAAATCATATTCCACGAAGAGAGGGACAGAATCCGGTCACGTGGGACTCGGTAATTAATGAAAGCCATGCATATATATACATTTATTATCACACCGATAAATAATGACCCAATTATGATAAAATTTGGTGAGTTAATTTCTTTTGCAAGTGGGTTGGACAAGTTCGTTAGCCAGGAAAATCGGACCAGTTTTTCTGAGGAACTTTTAGGTTTTCTTTTGGAAAAATTCATACCTCCGGAAATAACAAAGATATGGAAACCAAATTTGGCAAGCTGGTGTATATTGTAAAAACCAAACTCTGCACCAAAATTTAGGTACCTAAGTTGAAACAAAAAAAGGTATAGGCACTTAATAAAGCAATATTTAATGCCAAGTGTAAATTAGTGTAAAATTGCTTAAAATGAATATTAGAATAATAGATTTATGCTACTCTTCTCATTTGTTAACATAGTTGCAAAGTCTGCCTCCAAATACCTTACTTATTACAAACAAAAAATTAATCCCATTATCAGTTATCTACCTGTCATCGCAGAGTATGTTACAACAAGTATGTTACCATGCTGCAACAATTAGAGGACTGCCCGATGAGTGAAGGGAGATGAGTTCAAATCTTACCGTAGACTGGAATTCTCTTTTGTCGAAAATGAAAGATAAGCACTTTTAAGACTTTTAATTCAAGTTTAATAGCAGCTGCTGCTACCCTTAGTTGGTAAAACCGTTCCACAGTTAACATAGACGTAGAGATTTGTGACATTAGAAGAGGTTATTTTCTTCTCCACAGGCAGATTCAATTTTTACAGCATCCTCAGGCAAATTAATTTTCTCTGTAAAGCCACAGAAACAGTATCTAGTTCTGTATTTAGATCAGATTTTGAATGTTTTTAAATTTATTTAATTTATTTCTACTACCCAAGTCTTTTGTACAAAATGTTGTTTTAATAGCGAATTTTCTTATAAATAAATTTAATGAATTTTCTTTAAAGAAACATTTGTTGAGAATATCTGTATGAAAAATTATTCAATGGATGGAACATTTTTTAAACAAAATTCCTGGAAAATAAGGTTTTAATGGATTTTCGTGCAAACAAATTACTTTATTTTCAATTTTAATTACAGATTAGGCATATAATTTGAATTTAAGGTATTCTTTTAGAAAAATTTTGTGTAAAAATTATTTAGCCAAATTAGATGCCTGCTTTCATTAAAAAAAGACATATCTGCATTTAAAAACATTTTTATGAAAATTCACTACCATAACGCACTTGCTGCGTCCAGACTTTTTTATTTGTAGGCATCCGCTTTTATTGTAGGCAGTTGTAATTGCCCTTATTGTCCTAAAACAGTTTTGGCATCAGCTTCCTTAATTATGCTTGCATCCTTGATATTCTGGTTGGTAGATATCATTCGTGCAACCAAATTGACTTTTGTTTCGTTGAGGGATCAGAACACTCAGGTTTAATGGCCAGTTGCAATTCTTGCCTGTACGACGTTTGTTTAGTAGTCATGTTTCTTCGAATACAATACACTGACCACTTAAACATTTTTTTCCCTCAGGGTTCGTCCGCGGCCTTGCCGCCCCGATAGCACTGCAACCTTTGGTTGATTGTGCATACCCTTAGTCTTACTCCACCCATTCCAAAATCACTGTGCCTTGAACTAGTATGCACAGCGATTGGTAGGGTGAAGTTTTATATTGCTCTGTATCCGGCCTAGACTGACCGTAGATCAGTTGTCTTTTGCGGTCCAGAGCTTTACACTCGCACAGGATGTGCTGGGCTGATTCCTCCCCCTCGCCGCAGAGTCTGCATGCGAGGTCCCCTTCGAACCGCCCCATTTTATGCAGGTGTTTCTTGACGTCCATGTGTCCCGTCAAGAGACCTGTTGTGTTTCTGAGCTGTCCTATGCTAAGATTTAGCAGCTCCACAGCTCTCTTTGAACTGGGTCCGTCAATTATTGACTCCCATATCTGAGCCCTGGACAGTCCGCCCAGTACACCTTGTGTTGGTTTCTGACCCAGGACTTACTGCCTCCCCTGGCAGTGATCTTTGTCACGCCCAGAGCCGGTTCTGGTCCCATAAATGGTTCTGCTGACCCTCTCTTCGCGAGACTGTCAGCTTCTTCATTGCCTTTGACCCCCGAGTGACCCGGCACACAGATGAGGGTCACCTCATTCTGCCCAGACAGGTCGCTCGTCTCGTCTCGGCACTCACTCACTAGCCAGGAATTTACCCTTGGGCTACTTAGTGCCTTAATGGCTGCCTGGCTGTCTGTGGCTATGAGGATCCGCTTGTTAGTGTAGCCCCTCCTCTTGTTCTCCCGCACATAGTGCAAGAAGGCGTAAATTTCGGCCTGAAAGATCGTTGCATGAGCTCCGAGGGAAATACTATGACATACCCTCGGTCCTTCCGAGTAAACACCTGCCCCAGTCCCACGCTCCCCGCCGGATCCCTCCGTGAACCAGACGAGCGCGTCCCGTGGTATTCCCGGCGTCTCCTCCCGCCTTGCCTCGCGGTCGGGGATTTCCACTGTGAAGTTGTTTTCTCTGCACATTTGCGGGCCCGCGAAGTCTGACCTCATTTCAAGCATGAGCTCCTTCATGATCTCCAAATCTTCATGCAAGATTGATAAAACGGATATTGTGTTTTATGGGCGATAATCAAGATTTCGATATGCCCATCATGTAACGTCATTTCTTTCACTCTCTTGATGTTATACATTTACAGGTCATCTACGTTTAGGAAAATATCGAATCGATTGTCTGCTTCAAATGAACTGATTTTTTAAATATATTGTTACACCCCTCTATGAGATTTATGTTTATGATCATTGTTACTTCTATGATCAGAGGCCGTTTGTAAAGTGTGTTGGTAACAGCGAACACTCTGGAATGATATTTCTAGAAGGGACCAGAAGTGACAGGTATAGAACAGTGTAGATGATCGAGAATCTTTATGGACAGTATAAATAGACGAACAGCACATAGAGTGAGTTAGTTCAGTATTGATTTAGTGTGCTGCATAATAAGTGATCATAGAGTATTAGGCGGGTCAGCAGTAAGTGTTGGTGTCTAAGAAGCGATCATAGAAAACGGATAGTGGAATAGAGTTCTATGGACATTTAGTAATAGAGAGAAATATTTTAGTTGTTAGTGGTGTTGGGAAATAGTTGGTTATAATAAATGAGTAGTTTAAAGAGCTTTGTTTTGTTAGTCAACAAATCCAGAACGTAACAATCGATGTCAGAAGTGGATATGTCAAGCTGCTAGCCGAAATATTTTCCAGAATATTCGTTGAACAACGTGGAGATTTCTAAAATCTCTGGAACACCAATGTTAGCAGTAATTCATAACTGGGTGTTTGAAACAGAATAAACTGTGTACCGGATTTAAGTACGCCTATGCCTAAGACACGCAGCGCAACAGCCAATATGGGCACCCAACTATTTTCATTGGTTAAAGAAATGAAAGAAGAAGCCACAAAAAGAGACGAAGAAGCCAAATAAGAAATGAGAAAAAGATACGGAGAGACAAGAGAGAAACTAAGGAAAAGGGACGAAGATGCCAAAGATGGAATGAGAAGAAAAGACGAAAAAGTCAGAAAAGGAGATGAAGAGACCAAAGAAGAAATGACAAGAAGGGACGAAGTAACAAAGAAAATTCTGCAAGCACAAGCTAGCATAGTTGACAATATTACTTTATGTGTGGACGAACGTATGAAGCAGGTAAAACACGACATCTTCCAGCAAGTAGAAAGCCGAGTAAGAGGTATCACGGACGATGTATATGACAAACTGACAAGTATACAAGAAGAAGTTCAGCAGAAAATGCAAACACTAGAAAAGAGGTGTGATACCCTAGCCAAGGAAAACATCAGACTCGAAGATAGCCCGGTCGTAAGCATTAAGGGTGGCATTTAGCTATCACTTTAATATAGGAAAACAAGGCCTCCTTATATTGTAATTATCTAAAGAAATACTAGGTCTACGGGAACAATTTAAAAAGGTGCATAATCTAGACAAACCACAAGTGGTGATGAATGTTTGCAAATTTCAAAAAATGTTTTGTGTTATTAGTTATAATTAATTGAAATTCACTTAAATATTCCAATGATTTAGATAAGATTATATATACGAACATGTTCCAAAAGAGATGACTTTGACTATTCATTACCTGCAGGAACATGTAAAGATACGATTGCAATAAAATCTAAGTATGTAGCCCTTCTAGTTTTTTTTTAAATTATGTTTTTATTAAATGTACACAGACTACGTTTTCTGGCGCTGCCCGAGGCAAAATCAGTACAAGTGCAACTGTATTGTCACTGAGCCGAGCCATTACAAGTTTGGTAACTGTATAACAGATGCCGTCCGCGTCGGATGAAATGACCGGCTGCCTCCGGCCTAAGCAGTGTTGTCAGTGTTATAAAAAACTCACTTAAATTGAATACTTCGATAACCATAAGCTTTTCACAACGTAAAATAAATGAGTTAGTTAACAATGATGAAAATAACCGTAAAATATGCCTCTGACATTAACTTTACAATGCATTATTTGACGAACAAAATTTAATCGGGTGCTTAAACATTCACTTTTCGTTTATCAAATAAATCATTTTATGATTTCCGTACAATAAGCTTAGAAACTTTCTACAGAGAAAATTATACTTATAAAATTACTTAGAAAAAAGGATATAAGAATATCCTGACACTTTTATTATGACCGAATCACATTAACAATATTATAAATTATATTGAAGTAAAAAATAACATAACTGAATTAAATTGTTTTAATGGTTCATCCACCAATTCTTAGTTGCTAGTGCCTTTACAATGTTACAAATATTATGGTAGGAGTAAATAAGTAAGTAGAATATATGTACTAATTTTGCACTACAGTAAAGATATTGGATATGACTTCAAATGTATGGGTTTAGCTTTTTATTGTTTATAAATATAATTACACACACACACCCGCGCGCGCATATATATATATATATATATATATATATATATATATATATATATATATATATATATATATATATCTATATATATATATATATATATATATATATATATATATATATATATATATATATATATATATATATATTTACTTATTTATTTATTTATTTAACTACAACTAATTACAAAACAATTTTTTTTAATTTGTCACGTGTCTTCATATAATATTATATTTTCCACTTGTCTTTTACGGAAAATGTATCTCTGAAAATAGTAAAGTTATTTAAATAAAACTTGGTAGGCAAATTACAATGACATAGGCTATACTACTATTAACCAAATTGTAAGTTTTTAGCTAAACGAAATTTTGAGTCATGATCATTTCATTTAATTTTCCCCCTGGAGACCATTAAAATTCGCTATCAAAACACACTTGCTGCATTTGAAGAAATGTTTTGAGGGTTTAAAAGCCTTTCTATGGAATCAAATTTTTTATGAAAATTTGCTGGAATACAGTTATTCTGTAAAACATTAGATGACTTCAAAATTCATAACGTTACTTTATTCTCCAGCGTAATAAATGCCGAATAGACCGCTTGGACCGCTTAGAAAGGTTACAAATATACTCTCTCCCAAGCTCAGCTAAAGGCATAAGTACAATAGAATCCGTACCTTCCCCGTCCTCCGCTCTTCACCGTCCTGCTTCATAAGCTTGGTATGTAAACAAAAGAGTAGATAAATGACAACATCGCTTTGCTGAGTAGGTACAAATATTGAGAGCCTTCTATAAAACGGAGGCCGAATGAGACGCGACCTGCTGAGAAGTAGTTCAATTAAGTCAGAGTTTAGGTTGAATTAAACAGTTTTTAAGGAAATCCGAAGTTCAAGATCTTTGGCAGCACTTGTCATGACAATATTTTCTATCTCTGTCGGAGGTACTTCTTCGTCTAGAATATCGCAGCCTTAAGATCCCCACATTTTATGGCTCAGTCCCATGCGGTATTTACCTACACCAGTTCGAAGCCGCTGCTACAGCAAATGGTTGGGGCAAGAGCGAGAGATACACAGAGAGAGAGAGAGAGAGAGAAAGTGACCTCGTTAATTGTAGCTAGCAGAAGAGATGCCCTAGATGTGCTTCAGTGTATTCCCAGGGACAAACACTTCAGTTTTGACAACATTAGACATCGATTAGATATGAGGTTTGGTGACCAGCATTTACAACAACTTTGTCGAATCCAGTTGAAAAATCGTTGTCAGAAATCAGGCAAGAGCCTGCAGCAATTTGAAGCCGACGTTGCCAGACTGACACGATCAGCTTACCCCACAGCACCGGTGGAATATTTGAATCATTGACAAGCATTCATTGACGGCATCAGGGATACCGACACTCAACAGGCGCTGAGGATGACGAGATATAAAAGCTTGAACGATGCTTTGGCATATTCGCTAGAGTTTTAAGCGTCAAAGCAAGCGTCAGAAAGTCATGTCAGATTTCACGGTCTCCAAGTACGAGAAGAAAATAAAACAGATTGACCAAGGTCATGCAGCTACTGGAAAATATAGTATAACAGATACGGCCTAGGTCTCATGGGAAAGCAATAAGAGCTCACCGTTCAAATGCCTTGCGTTGCTGGAACTGCGGAAAGGTGAGACATTTAAGGGGCGAATGTGGGGCTCTAACATCACGCGCAAGGGAGAAAGTGAAGGTAAGGCCGGTAACCGTTTCTCAGGTTAGCGATTCTGGCAGCGCTCTCGCCGTAGACGGATCCGTAAGCGGCAATAAGACCTAGATGGTCGTCGACACAGGCGCACCTACGACGATTATTCGCCGCGACATGGTACCAAGATGGCGAGTAACAGAGCCAGACAGAGTGTACAGAGTAAATGCAGCCAGCGGTGATAGGATTCAGGTATTTGGCGAAACAGACGCTGAGCTGCAAATTGGGACATGAAAGATAAAGCAGACGGCCATGGTCGCCGCCATATCAGACCCGATTATAATTGGCTTGGACATATTTCAAGGCCAGTGCGCTAAATTTGATCTTGTCACTAACATCCTGACTATCGGCGGTGAAGAAATTATAATGCCGCCTGGCAGTAATCTGGTAGTGCGGAAAATCACCATAGAGGAAGATAGCAACGTCTGCCGTGAAAGTGTCATTTCAGTAGAAGAGAGCTGTGAGAGGTTACCCAGTCAGAAGCAAGTATAAAATAAATTATGGGAAAACTACAAGGTGAAGGGTGTAAAGACCAAGTAAGTGTGAAGCCAACCCGGAAAGAGGTCAGTGAACCCATTTGCTGAAACAGAGCCGATGTCGACAGGAAGAATAGGGCCTGCAAAGATATTTATGGAAGTAGAAACACCAGAAAAAGAGCAATTGCACGGAAGAACCAGTGCAACGTAAGACCTTTGCTTGAAGAGAGCTCTGATATATTGACGGGAAGGAAAATCATCCATTCTGCTGCACATACAAGTAGAAAGCGACCGCATGAAGATCCATTATGACGTGCAAGCTAATCTGGTTGATTTTAAAGAAGAAGATCTGGTGTGGTTCTACAATCCAGTGCGGCGCAAGGGACGGTCACCGAAACTACAGAAATTTTGGGAAGGTCGGTATAAGGTGGTTAAGGGGATCAATGATGTTGCCTACCGCATTTAGAGGAGCCCAAAGAGCAAATAAAGGTGGTCCATAGTCACAATTCGACCGTGTCGATCGAATGCAAGAGGGGCGCAGTGTCACACCCACCTATGAGATTTATGTTTATGACCTTTCTTACTTCTGTGATGAGAGGCCGGTTGTAAAGTATGTTGGTAACAGCGAACACTCTGGAATTATATTTCTAGAAGGCACCAGAAGTGACAGGTGTAGAACAGTGTAGAAGATCTTAAATTTCTGTGGACAGTATAAATAGACGAACGCCACATAGAGCGAGTTAGTTCAGTATTGAGTTAGTCTGGTGCAGAATAAGTGATCATAGAGTATAAAGCGAGTCAGGAGTAAGTGTTGGTGTGTAAGAAGAGATTATCAAAGGCGGATACTGGAATATAGTTCTATGGACATTTAGTAATAGAGAGAAATATTTTAGTTGATAGTGGTGTTGGAAAATGGTTGATTATAATAAATTGGTAGTTTGAAAAGCTGTGTTTTGTTAGTTAACAAATCCAGAACCTGGAAGAACACTATGACAATTTTAACCATATACAGCAGTCATGGGTTTCTGCATAATTTCTGAGTAAATGCATATTCTTATCAATTTCAAAATCAATTTATTATGCCTTTTTGCTTTAGTCTTAAACTACGTAGTTTCGCATGTTTTAAGCTTCACAAAAATCACTAAAATGTTTTGATTTACAAACAACCTGACAGACACAAGTTTACGGCTAGGTAGATTTTATTTTAATCAGCCCCCGTAAATACTGCCGATTCTAATCTTTTTTCTTTAATATAGGCAAAAACTACCAACAGGATGATAAGCTGGGAAATGTGCGAAGTGAATGCTGATGACGCTTATGAGATTGATGTTTATTTCACTGGTGAGGGTCCAACTCTTGCTGGATTTGGTAATGTAAACCTCAGAGAAGATGTAACAGAAGAGTTTAATGTAAGTTAAAATCTAAATTAATGACGTCTTAAAATTGCAAGGCTCATAACCCAACATTATTGTCAGGTGGTAGTGGACTTTTCCGTTACGCGATAGCAAAGGATTTTTTCACGCCCGAGCAGGTATCACCCCTTACATCAAGAGGCCGGTGAAGTCCCAACGGACGTTTCCGGTTCTGGTGTTTGAGTCGTATACACAAAAATGATGATGGCTCCTCCTTGTACAAAAGATTCCGGAGATAAAATACCCCTCGGTTCGGATCTCCGGGAGAGGGGTGTACAAGGGGCGCCGGCATCAAGATTTAAAATATCCTTCTCGAATATATGTGGCCTATATTCTAACCTGAACCCCGTCTTCCATTCCCTCCAGGCTAGTAGGCCCCAATTCCTCTTCCTCATCGAAACCCAAATCAGTGCCAAAACAGCCACTAATCACCTCAATTTACCGGGGTATGAGCTCCTTACTTCCTTTAGATTGCATGGAGGTGTGTGCGCATACGTCCGTAGCAATCTACCCTGCACCAGACTCTCCAATTTGGAAGCTGGAAGAAAAGACATGCTTTGGATGAAACTCTCTCTCAGGGCTGCAACTAAATTCATCTGTTGCATTTACCGGTCACCTTCTGACAACAACTTTTTCCAGGTCTTCGACTACCTTTCTGAAAAACCGACCACCTGATTTCTGAATATCCTTCCTCCGAGGTCACTATTCTTGGTGACTTCAATGTCCATAGTAAGGAATGGCTAGGATCTTCAAAAACCGATCCGCAAGGAAAAGCCGCGGAGGTCTTTGCATTCAGCAATCACCTTAATTTCCCGGGGTATGAGCTCCTTACTTCCTTTAGATTGCATGGAGGTGTGTGCGCATACGTCCGTAGCAATCTACCCTGCACCAGACTCCCCAATTTGGAAGCTGGAAGAAAAGACATACTTTGGATGAAACTCTCTCTGAGGGCTGCAACTAAATTCATCGGTTGCATTTATCGTCACCTTCTGACAACAACTTTTTCCAGGTCTTCGACTACCTTTCTGAAAAAACCGAGCATCTGATTTCTGAATATCCTTCCTCCGAGGTCACTATTCTTGGTGACTTCAATGTCCATAATAAGGAATGGCTAGGATCTTCAAAAACCGATCCACAAGGAAGAGCAGCGGAGGCCTTTGCATTCAGCAATTCTTTAGCCAATATGGTTCAGCAACTTACTTACTTTCCTCGCATTCCAACACATAGCTCAAAGCCATTGGATCCCCTTCTTACTACAAAACCTGAATGCTATAAAACATCAGTAACCCCCCCCCCCCTTTGGTCGCTTAGACCACGGTATGGTCACTGCTTCCATCACACCCACGTATCGTTTGGCACTACAACTTCGCGAACTGGGTAGAAATGCGGGATTATTTTTCCTCATTTCCATGTGCATCTGTTTGTTTCTCCCATCCTGACCCCTCTGATATCTCACAACACGTCACCGAAGTTATCCAAGCTGGCATAGAATTATTTATTCCACGTACACAGAAAACCTTTTCAGCCACTCAAAAGCCCTGGTTCTCTAAATCCTGTGACAAGGCCAGACTCGAAAAGGTCAAAGCTCACAAAACGCTTCAACACAATCCCAATCAAGAAAACCGTCAAACATTTAACGACGCTAGAAACCGCTATGTCCGCATTCTTTCTGAGGCAAAAAACTCGTTTAATAACCACATCAAAAACAAAGTCCTCTTAAGCTCCAGCGGTAGCAAACCCTTCTGGACTCTTGCTAAATCTATTGGTAATAATTTTTGCAAGAGCACGTTCCCACCTCTTGTTTTAGGGGATGAAATTGTTTCTACCGCCCGGGGAAAGGCTAAACTTTTTGCCTCGTTGTTCTCCGGCAATTTTACTCTCAAGCCACCTCCCAACCCAAATGTTCAACCACCAACAGTCCCCAATGCTGCGCATAAAATGACGGATATCATTTTCAAAACTAAAAAAGTACGAAAGATGCTCTTTTCTCTTAATACCAGGAAATCCTCTGGCCTTTACGAGATCCCACCAATTGTTCTCAAAAAAATGCGCACTACAACTTGCTCCTGTCCTGACTCGTCTGTTTCAGACATCTTACAATAGAGGCATATTCCCTAGTAACTGGAAAAAGGCTCGAGTACAACCCGTCCCTAAGAAAGGATCCAAAGCGCTTCCTAGCAACTACAGGCCTATTACTTTCCTTTCAGTCGTCTCTAAAGTTTGTCGCTCTAGACATATCCAAAACATTCGACCAGGTCTGGCACGCAGCGCAGCTTAATAAACTTCCGGCCTATGGACTACCGCCAAAACTCTGTACCTGCACAGAAAATTTCCTCTCCAACCGGAGCATTTCTGTTGTTATGGATGGCCATTCTGTTAAACTTTATCCAATTAATGCAGGAGTCCCTCAAGGTTCAGCTTCAGCCTCTACTTTGTTTCTTCTCCACATCAATGACCACCTCTCTAGCACATCCAACCCAGCTCACAGTTACGCGGACGACAGCACCTTCCTGAAAAACACATTCTAATCCACGACAAGCAGTATGGATTCCGTCAGCGCAGATTAACTGTCGACCTCCTTTCCGTCGTCACCCATTCTTGGAACAAGTCTATGGAACTGCACGGTGAATCCCAGATTCTCGCTCTAGACATATCCAAAGCATTCGACCTGGTCTGGCACGCAGCGCTGCTTAATAAACTTCCGGCCTATGGCCTACCACCAAAACTCTGTAAGATCTCTTGATAAAAAAACCAGCGACTATGATTGGCCAAACGTTTAGTAACACCGGTGCAGGAGAGCTCGGAAGCCATTCTACAGTACAAGAAATATTATTTATTACGCTATGTCCTTGTCCTACTATATATCCCTTTTCATATATCTGAACCATTTGCATATTTGAGTAACACGTCTCTTCTTTTCATTTTTAGTTTAAACTTCAGATTGAAAAGTGGGTAAATGGACAGTGGATCTTGTCGTCAAGGATGGAGGAAAATGCTTGGGATTTAATACAAAAGTACGCTCTTCCTGCTTATATTAAATTTGCTAACAGTATGCAACCTAATTTACCTGAAGAATTTCCTATGCCGGCGGTAAGTATGTACACAATATAGAGATGAGTTTACCGGTGACTTTACAATCACCGGTAGTAATATACCGGCGACTGAGGATTCACAGTTGTTTTTACCGGTGAAATCTCACCGCTTTTTTTCAGCGTGATAAATAATTCCTAAACAAATGAGCGAGTTTACCAGGCTCCAGTAGCTGCCAGCGTCTCCATGGTCATGTCAAAAAATGTTGACAAACGTCAACATTCTTTTATATAATAAAATGGAGCTGCTGGCAGCGCTGGAGCCTGGTAAACTCGCCCAATAACTTTGAATATTCGAAGACAAATAACAACATTTCGGGACGCAGCAAGTACGTTATGGTAGCGAATTTTTATTAAAGGTTCAAATTCACATAACTCAATTTCAATAAATCTAGAAAATTGAGTGTTGGTATATAGTAAGTTATTTACGAGAGCAACATACCAACCAAATTTCATCAAAATGGTTAATATTTTTCCTGTGGATACATATACATACATACATACACACACACACACAGATATATATATATATATATATATATATATATATATATATATATATATATATATATATATATATATATATATATATATATATATATATATATATATATATATATAAACATATAAAATTTCAAACAGGCCTTGGTTTCGGGTTCAAAAAAGTCTGACCATCGGTACCTCCTATTAGCGAATTTGTTAAGTAAAAATTCGATAATAACGAGTAAGTAACAAGGAATGACCTAATCTTAGGTTTTATTGTTTAAAAGTTTATATTTTGTCACATATTTTTAAATTATGTCCCCAGAACATAGTTCAACGAGTAAACTATCGCAAATGTCCGTGATTGTATGAAATACATTTCTTTTACATCCATATTTTATACTAAAAAATAGATGATGGCAAATTTATGGACAAAAAAAAATTTAGGATGCAGCAAGTGCGTTATGTTAGCGAGTTCTCATTAAATGCTTCAAATTTGAATAACTCAATTTTCTATAAGCGTATAAAGTTGAATTTTGGTGTGTGGTAACGTCTTTACTAGAGCAACGTATTTACGAATTTTCATCAAAAGAACTTTGTTATTTTGTGAGCTACAATTTTTTTTAGGAAATTTTTTTTTTTTTGAGAAAAAACTGGTCCGACGGGGCTTGCTAACGGACTCGTCCGCTATCTCAAAATGAAAATATGTATCAAGTTTCGTTCAAACCAGTTTTGTATTTTTAAGTTATCGTTTGGATACATACACACACACACACACACACACACACACACACACACACACACACACACACACACACATATATATATATATATATATATATATATATATATATATATATATATATATATATATATATATATATATATATATATATATATATATACAGTGTGGCTCATTCAAGATGGAAACGTCCCTGTAACTTTGGTATTTATAATTCGATTTTGATGAACAAAAGATATAGGACGTAAAACTATAAATTCTGTGAAAATTGTTTTCCATGTCACCTGATCAAGACCTACTAATGCAGTTTTTCTAGGTCAAAAAATGGGGAAAAGTCTAGAGCTATTTTTAAGAAGAAAATAAGCACGCCACTGCATTAGGCATCCCTCAAATTAGATATATACTCAATTTCATCAAAAAAGGAGAATTAATAAATATTTAAGAGAAATTTATTTGGGTGTCCTTTATATTTTTTCTAACGATATCTCAAGATTTAGAAAATGAAGGTCGTATATAGGTCGTGTAAAAGTTGTTTCCTATGACTTTCGATCACGTCCTACTAAAACTAGTTTCATATGTAAAAAATTATAAAATGGTTTAGGGTCCGTTTTAGGAAAAAAGATAAGTACGTCACTGAATTCGCAATCCTTCAGAACTGTTACCTACCAAATTTGATGAAAAATAACTATTATCAACTATTTCACGGAAGTTTAACTTTTCTTATGAATATTATTTAATGCAAAAAAAAAGAAAGAAAGCCAAGGTAACAACAAAAACGCTAACTAGACATTACTTAAGTTCTGAGAACACGACTGAAATTGTTGCCAAGGCTGTCAGCTTAATTTTTCCAATTTTTGACATAGAGAAAAATTTCATTAGTAGGCCTTGGTCAGGAGACAAATATAACATTTCTGACAGCATTTATAAACTTTTTTCTTCTCTTTAACTTTTGCAATGTTGACTTTCATAGTTCGTCATAAGAACTATTTTTTATGAAATTTGGTGTGTAACAGTTTTAAAGAATGGCGACTCCAGTCGCGTACTTATTTTTTCCTAAAACTAACCCTAAACATTTTTCAAAAATTTTGACATCAAAATAATTTTAGTAGGCCGCGATTGAACTGCATAGAACACAATTTTTTACACGAACTATAAAATTCCCCTATTTTTTGACATAGAAAACTACATTAGTAGGCCTTGGTGAGGTGACGTAGAAACCAATTTTCACAACACTTATGAGTTTTTCATCTTATATCTTTTGATTTTTTGCTCGTCAAAATCGAATTATAAATACAAAAGTTACACAGGTGTTTCTTTTTGCGAATTCACGTGAAAAAAATTTGTAATGTATTGTTTTGTGTAAGAGTACTTAGTCAATCTTTATAAAAAATAGCGTATTTTCATAAAACAATTGTTTGAAAATCTTCATGTGAACATTTTTTAAATTTCTGTCATCCTTGGCTGGTGTAGTTTTTGTGTAAATTACGTGGATAGGTTCATTGGCCAGGAAAGTCAAACTAGTAAAAAAACTAGTTTGACTTTCCTGTATTTCATCAAACTTACTTTTTGTTTGAAAAGGTACAAACATTTTTCGAAAATATATTATTAATTTTCCAAAAAAAAATTTGGAAAATTAAAAATATATTTTCGAAAAATGTTTGTACCTTTTCAAACAAAAAGTAAGTTTGATGAAATACAGTACATTGTTTCCACTATAAAAGTTACACTATCTATTAAATTTCATGTCCTTCTATAAAAAACATATTTAACATTAAAAACAGTTATAGGAAAATTCGCAACGATAACGCACTTGCTAGGTCCAGACTTTTCTAAAATTATACGCAAAAAGTTGTTTTGCGACGCGATTTTCTAACCACATCACTTATAAAAATAACATCGCAGATTTTTTAAATATCGAATATAATACTAAGTATATCACTTTCCTTTTAGGGTGAATATACGTTACAAAATTTTTGGGTGGACCCGGAAGACGTAAACTTACCCGCAGTAGTGCGTGGTCGTATCAGAGTCACCGTTCGTGTTGAAGATTCAAGCGGTAATGAAGTATTTTGTAATATCATGCAGTTTCAAGGGAATGAATGAAACCTACATACAATAAAGTTTTAAATGGTTAACAGTTGTGTTATTTTTATAAATTTCCTCAACCCTTCCTTAATAATATGTGAACAGGTGGTGTCTTCCAAAGTGAACTTATCAGTGGTTTCCTCCTACCTTACCCTTCCTGTACTCCATCCGTAGATGACACAAAATGGAATTGACGCTTTATAACATTTTTGTTTCCCAATATATTTGATTGGTGTGTTGTTACTGTGTTTCCAGCTTATATATATATATATATATATATATATATATATATATATATATATATATATATATATATATATATATATATATATATTTATATTTATATATATACACGTCGACTTTCTTTTCAACGCGGTAACATTGATGGCGTAAATTTTGGCGTTTCGGAACGTTCCCCGTAGGCAGAGGCGTAAAGTATCTTTAAGTTTGAAGGCGCAAAACTAAGCGAGATGTAAGACATGCTTTTTACATGTGGCGCCATCTCGCTGCGGAACCAAGTAGTATGTTGTCACGGCAACTCCAAATAACACAAAATGTTATAAAATAGAGACTGTGTACAACCAGCTAACAATTTAGTAAATTGTCAGCCCTGGCCCATTTATACCCTAATATAGGGAGAAAGTATGTAAGGCTAGATGTATTCTCACCACAATTAGAACCGTAGACCGGTTTCGCTCTAGTTAGAGCTCATCAGAACGGCATACTATTCGCAGCGAAAATACACCTATAAAGTAATACAGCTATATTAGCCAGCCTTTCAACACTAAGTGAGATGTAAGACACTCTGTTTACACGTGTTGCCATCTCGTTGCGGGAGCAACTAGTATGTGATCAGGGCAGCTCCAAATAACAGAGAATGTTATAAAACAGAGATTGTACAACCAACTAACAATTTCGTAAATTGTCAGCCGTGGCCCATTTATACCCTAATATAGGCACAAAGTATGTAAGGCTAGATGCATTCTCATCACAATTAGAACTATAGACCGGTTTCGCTCTAATTAGAGTTCATCGGTACGGCATACTAATTGCAGCGAAAATACACCTATAAAGTAATAGCGCTATGGTAACCAGCCTCTCAAAACTAAGGGAGATATAAGACACGCTTTTTACATATGTCGCCATCTCGTTGCGGAACCAAGTAGTATGTTGTCACGGCAGCTCGAAATAACACAGAATGTTATTAAATAGAGACTATGTACAACCAATTAACAATTTCGTTAATTGTCAGCCCTGGCCCATTTCCTTCCCAATATAGGGACTAAGTATGTAAGGCTAGATGTATTCTCGCCACAATTAGAACCGTAGACCGGTTTCGCTCTAATTAGAGCACGGCATACTAATTGCAGCGAAAATATAGCTATAAAGTAATACGGCTATGGTAGCCAGCCTCGCAAAACTAAGTGAGCTGTAAGACACATGTCGCCATCTCGTTGCCGAACCAAGTAGTATGTTGTTACGGTTCTAGCCTAGAATCTAGAAGATCCAAAAGATCGCTTGCCTCAACAACACTTATTTATCATGGTCGAGGCTAGTCTAGGTCTATACAGACTGGCCTGCAGTGATAGACTGAAGAACAAGCCAGGCTGCAGGGGCCACTGCAAAATTCAGGAGATCGTGAAGGAGCCCATGCTTGAAATGAGATCAGACTTTGCGAGCCCGCCAATCTGCGGAATATATATATATATATATATATATATATATATATATATATATATATATATATATATATATATATATATATATATATATATATATAAACATATAAAAGTCGAAACTGACGCCGGATATGGGTTCTAAAGGTCCTAGTTCGCGCCCATTTGAATTTTTTTTGCAAAGTCTCACCATCGATACCTCCCTATTAGTTAATTTTGTTTAATAAAAATTTACTAAAAACGGGAAATTTTTGTCGCCGATGCCATACTTCTACACGTATTGACGACGTGGAAGTAAAAGGTATAAGCATTTTTTTTAATGTTTGATGTTAGATGATTTGTATAAAAAGTCTGGGCGCAGCAAGTGCGTTATGGAAGTGAATTTTCATAAAAATGTTTTTAATAGCAAATGCGAGCAGGCATCAATCTGATTAACGGTATAGCCTATGTAGTAGAAACAATGTACTATATTTTATCAAAATTACTTTTTGTTTGAAAATGTACAAAAATTTTCGAAAATAAACTTGGTTGGTTTCCTAGCCAACAAATCCTACCTTAATAGCAAATTGAGTTATTGAAATTTGAAGGATTTAATGAAAATTCGCTACCAAAACGCACTTACTGCGTACATATTTGTTTATTACAAACATACATCATATTTCGATAAAAAATGCAAAAATGCATTAACGAATTTGTTCTACGAAAATTTGCTAAAGATTATAGACCGTTAAACCATAAACTTAACTAAACCTACAGCGAA
The DNA here is from genome assembly GCA_964006375.1 of Tillus elongatus. Classification (NCBI taxonomy): domain Eukaryota; kingdom Metazoa; phylum Arthropoda; class Insecta; order Coleoptera; family Cleridae; genus Tillus; species Tillus elongatus. The sequence goes on along the minus strand of OZ023263.1, from coordinate 20,892,887 downwards.
AGCACCAACTTAAATAAACCGAGAGCCAAAGCATCGGAGAAATAGACCCTATTTGAAATGAATTTTCTGTAAATATTTTAGTAAAATGAAGGGCAATGACGTTTGAAGCTGAAACTTAAGGGTTCGCAGAACACTCTTCTTGCAACATTTTCTTTTCACAATCCGTATTTGTTTCACGTTCTTTGCCTAAACATTGCCAATTTGGACATATCAAATCCCGATTTTGACGTTTTGAGGAAAACTCCAAAAAAAATTTTAAGTGCCCACAACTTTGTTGTCTTTAAACTTAGAGACCTAAATTTTGGCACATGATTCAACCTTTATAATACAAACATGCGTACCCTTGCTTTGTTATTTCCGGAGATATAATCATTTTATAAAGGAAACACAAAATTTTCCGGGAAAACTTGAGCCGATTTTCCTGGATAACGAACATATCTGAGCCATTTGCAAAAGGAAGGCACTCCAAATTTTTGTAGCTCGATTACAGGGCCTCAATCTGCCAATCTGAGTAGGCAGATTGAGGCCCCGTAATCGAGCTACAACAACCAAACCCACCTTTGTCCACCGCTGTGAGGAGTAGGTAGATTGAGGCCTTAGAGTGTCCTTATATATTTCCTTTACCTCTTGAAAATGACTCCAAAACAGGAGCCGAAACGTCGAGTTTTAGAAATTCTGGACGCGGTTCAATCCGACAACTATATATATATATATATATATATATATATATATATATATATATATATATATATATATATATATATATATATATATATATATATATGTATGTATATATATATATATATATATATATATATATATATATATATATATATATAAACATTAAAAAATTGAAACTGAACCCGGATATGAGTTCTAGGGGTCCTAGTTCGCGCTCATTTGCAAACTTTTTTCCAAAATTCAAAATTCTTGATCTCCCCATTGGTGAATGTTTTCTACTAAAATTAACTAAAAGGTAAATCTTTTCACTTAAAAACTTAACCTAGTATTGAAGTAAATGTTTAAAATAATTGGGACCAACAAACCAACATACCAACTAATTAAACTTTAATCCAATATACGTTCAAATTGAGCACCACCAACTTCCATACAACTGCATAACTTTTGTTCAAATTTTTGCCTAACATTTGCAAGCATTTCAGGAGTAATTCTCCGGCATTCATCAATAATGCGCTGACGCAACTCTTCCAATGAATCGCACTCGATAGCATAAACTTTTAATTTTAAATACCCCCAAAAAGTCTAAAGGCGACAGGTCTGGAGATCGAGCTGCCCATTCTATAGCACCACTTCGACCTATCCATTGACCGGAAAAGTGTCTATCCAAGAACTCCCTAACAATAACGGCATAATGCGGTGGAGCACCGTCTTGTTGGAAAAATAAATGTTGTTCCTAGTATCTCTCATCGTTCTCAACAATGTGAATTAACATAGGGTAAATCAAGTCTTGCAATATTTCCAAATATCGTTTTCCTGTCAAATTGCTATGAAGCTATAAAGATTAGTCTAACGATAAAAAAAAATACCCGCGCAATCATTGATTTTTTTATGGAATGAGAGTGTGGACTTCATGGAAAACACGAGAGTTTTCATCTGACCAGAACCGGCAATAATGACGATTTACAGTGCTATTTAGAAAGGAAGGACTTTCGTCAGAAAAAAAGAAATTGCCCGTTGTCAATCATTCTGTGAGATTTTTCGTAAAATTCCAAGCGCTTGTCCTAATCATCTTCATTTAATTCCTGAACTAGCTGGATTTTGTATGGATGAAACTTAATTATTTAGGGAATCCGTTCAATTGTCGTTCTACGTAGATTACTAATCTCAACTAATTTTCGTGTACATACTTAATGTTGGATCTGTACTAACTTGACCTATCACTTTCAGGTTTGTGGCTTCATTCACCATAGGAAATTCACGTGCAGGATTTCGTTTCCTATTAGCCACTGATTCAGTTTTATCGAACTTGTGTAACAACTCCAGCACGTACTTATGACGAACAAGCCTATTAGGATGCAGGTTATTGAAAACACGTGCCGTCTGGTCGCGTTTTCATGTTTTTTTTTAAATGCCGATAATTTCAACTCTTCCGGCAATTGGATACACCATAACGACTGATTATAAAAATCCACTCAACATTGCGAAGCAATAATCACAACTGAATTTTATATCGATCAAGTTACTTCAATTCACATGTAGCCAAAAAAAGTGGCTATCAAGAATTTGTTATCACAAGACATATTTTGCTGAGGGTTTTTTTTTGAGCACCTTAATCTAAATGACTTTTTATTACCTACGCAAACCTTTGACAATATTTGTTTCTTGCAATGGACTTTGGTGAGGCATTAAGAATTTTCTCAGGAAATGCAATAGTGATATTTCAAAAATATATATCTTCTAAACGCATAGACCGAACTTCAAAAATAAATAAATCAGTGTACATGGAATCAAAACCTGTTTTCAACGAGCTATCACGTGACCCATATCCACATTTGAAAAAAGTTGATGGATAACACCTCCGTTCATGAGGGTAAATTTTAGGCTATACTTTTTGGGGCAAAAGTTGTCCCCCTCACAAGCAAACTGGACGTGTTCCAGGTTTGTTTTGACAAAATATTTTCCTGGCAGTTATAACTGCCGGCTCGTTCACACTTTCATCATCTGCTTCTAGATGACATCGACAAATCGGATACCACTTAATTACACAAACTAACAACTTAAAATCTTGTTCATTAAATAGTCTAGTCGACAAGTTGGAAAAAGTAGGGTTAGGTGGAAAAAGGTCGGAAGTTAATAAAAGTTTGGGATGTTGTTCAGAGGTCGGTAATTAACATTTTCTCAACTCTTGGACTTCGAGGACCCTGTGTGTGTGTGTGTTGGGGGGGGGGAGGGGGGGGGGGTGGACAACTGCAAAATTTTCGACCTTTCTTCGGTTTTTCCTTAATAATGTTTTCCCTTACATACTACGGCAAAAACATCTGAAACTTTTTTTGTAGAGCATTAAATTTCCTCTCCCTCCGCACTTACCAGCAAGTACAGGCGTGGTTAGGCAACGAACTTGCCCCTATCAGTTTGGGTCTGGAGCCTAACCACGCAAGGGGTACTACCAATCCCCACAACCAGAAATGCTGCGCCGGATAACATCGTCCAGATTGTTTCATGCAAGTGCAGCAAAGGCTGTACCGAAGCTTGCAGCTGCAAGAAAGCAGGCCTTAGGTGCTCAGAAATGTGCAAGAACTGCACAGACCACTCCTGCGAAAACGCTCCCGCAACTGATTTGAACGAGGAGGACTCAACAGACATAGTCGACGAATACGACAACGGTGAGGACATCATTAACAGCCTGATCGCTCAGGAGGACGACGAGCTGTTAGAAGCAGAACCAACTGCAAAAAAATCCCGACAAGAACTGTAACGAGTATAAATGAGTACCTACTATGATTTGTACATGTATATATAAGTAAGTACCTTTCGATAATAGTATATCTATTTCATATAATGTTTCCTTGTGAATACTTTATATTGATAATTACATTTTTTTTCCACGAAAGGACTACGATTTTTTATTGCCTGCCCTAGGATAATTATGTAGTGTGAGGGGGGGTTACAATCCAAGAAGTAACAAATATCAATACCAACATGGAGTAAGTATGGTTGGATTTCATCAGAGAAGAAAATTAGCTTTTGTGAATGGAGTTGGGTAGGGAAGGGGGGAGCGGGGATGGGCGGGGGTTTCCGAAGTTGGCGGTTGTAACCAGAAATCATGACAACAACATTTCACAATAATTCGGGTATAACAGAAGAAATAAGGCGAAATTCTGCATTCTTCGGAATTTTTTAGCGAATTTTGATATTTTAATTATTTTTCGAAGCGCCATATCTCGGTGACGATTTGACATACAAACATGTTTGAGTCAAAATAGTAGAAAATGTAACGCTGTATAAGGAGTTTCAGATGTTTTTGCCGTAGTATGTAAGGGAAAAAAGTTATTAAGAAAAAACCAGAGAAAGGCCAAAAATTTTGCGGTACGGCCCCCCCCCCCTCTTTTTTCTCGCACAGGGTCCTCGAGGTCAAAAACTTGAGAAAATGTTTACTAACTATCCTTAACAAACTTCCCAAAGTTTCATTAACTTCCGACCTTTTTCTGTCTGAAACTTACCTGTCCACTGAACTATAACAGAAGATAAAACTACTGTGTAGCACATTCTTCGTAATCTTTGGCCGTTTCTTGTGGTGAAATCGCCTTAATGCCATTAATATTTAGTAAACTTAGGTAATCAGCTTTTGATATGGAAGTTATCTTGCAAAAACGATGTGAAGAGCATACTAGCCGTATACACCTAGACTATTCCAGTATATATATATATATATATATATATATATATATATATATATATATATATATATATATATATATATATATATATATATATATATATATATATATATATATATATATATATATATATATATATATATATATATATATAGTACATCTTTAATTATCGCATATGGTCGTGAAACATCGGTGTTCTTCGGATCGGACAAACAACTAGTCAACCAACCAAGACACACAGCTGCTAGACAGAACAGAGAGCTATTAAACAGTGTAACGGTTATGTTTTATTGGTTAGCGTAACTCTCTTGCTGACAGAGCGAGAAGCTCAAGGGAAGCTTAAATAAGAAAAGGTTACTTCATTACTGAACAACAATTCAAGTTTTGTTTTGAAAATATTTGTTGAAAATTTGCTATTGAAAATTACAATCGTAGCGCTCTTACTGTCTTCCCTTTACTTTCGTCAAATGCAAAGTATGTTAACAGACGGAATATTTGCCTTAGGGAAAATATCGTTATTTATTATAGTTTCCTGGTTACATATACAACTGTTAAGGAACGAGAACAATAGATTATTTCTTAGAAATCTAAAAATATAGATTCATATATTTAAAACGTAGTTCGCTGTGGTAAAGACACAAATTAGGTATAGAAATTTCCGAATGACATTAGAGGAACATTTTACCTAACCAATGATAAGCTATTTCCCGCGCACTTTGACTCCTAATCTATTCAAGAAATGTGGCAGTTAGACTCTGGTTCAATGAGATTCAAACATGCGCGAAAAACTCTGTATGGGAGTTGGCTCAAACAAAGGCAGTCGAGATCTATCACGCAGTGGAAATTCTCTCAGACAGGCGAGTGGAGTGCAAGGTAGCGTCTTCACGGCGTATATAATTGGTTTGGTTATGTGTAAAGTGCTGTAAATAGTTTTGAATGAAATCAGTGATTGCAACAACCCGTTTAAAAAAAAAGGATTAAACGGCAAGTCTTTGATAAATGTTTTAGTAAAGCAGCAGCTTGCTAACGGCATTCTTTGTTGTAATTGCAGGATTTCGGTTTCGGATTCAAGTTTACCTTTATCTCCGGGTTCTCCGTACACTTTGCTGTCCAAGTTCTCCGTATACCGTTAGCGTTTAAATACACCTTTGCTGTCAAAGTTTACCGTTCAAATACACTTTTGCTGTTCATATTAAGATTCACCTTAAGTCTACCTTCAAGTTATTTTCACGTTGAAGTTCCACCCATTGTCTACCGCAGCCTTAAAGTGCACATTTCAAGTATACTTTCCTTCTTATCTTCACCTCAACCAGCTTTATCTAACAACTACTGGCTTCTCTCTTGGTAATAATTAAGCGCCTATGATAAGCGCTAAATGCTGATGCCAGCATGGAAGCTCTTATATTTCCGCCTGCAGGCAATCACAACCTGTAGGACTTCAGGCTGAGGCCTAACATGTGAAGCGCTAGAAGCACCAGTGCACTACATGTAAGTAATTACAAGTTTTTCGAGTGATTTTTTTTTAAACTTTTGCCAGATTTGAACTTTTCTGTATCCACTAAATTTCTCATTAAATTGCAACATAAATTTTAAGTTAGTCTAAATTAAAATCTTAGTGAGATTGATCGTTTTATATATATATATATATATATATATATATATATATATATATATATATATATATATATATATATATATATATAAATATATATATATATATATATATATATATATATATATATATATATATATATATATAATATACTACTTATCGAGACGATTACCATGACACCAAACATCATACCTCTCCATCACGTAATATGAAAGTTGCTTTGCGCATGCGCCAACCGCCATCTTTACATACTTCATTTTAAGTTTCAGCTTAAACCATCATTGCCCTTCATTTTAATAAAATATTTCCAGAAAATTAATTTCAAATGGGCACTCTCTGATGCTTTGGAAGTAGTTTTAGTTAAATTTATGGTTTAACAGTCTATAATTTTTAGCTAATTTACATTTTTAAAAATCGTTAAAGAGAAGACCGAGGCTTTTGAATTCTAAAAAGATTTCTTCGAATGAGCGCAAACTAGGCCCCCTAGAATCCATATTTGGGTTTACTTTCTGTTTACATACATACAGGGTGACGCAATTCAACGGAAAAGCTCAATATAATTGTTATTATGAAAGATACGAGAAAAAATTGTATACGTTACCTATAGGGTGTTTTGAGCTGCATCTTATAAAATTATTTTGACAACCACAGGACATCCCATAAGTCGTTGGTGATACATACATTTTTTCTTGCATATTCCTTATTGCATTTTTGCATTTTCATCGAAAATTATGCATGTTTGTAAAAAAACACGTGACGCAGTAAGTGCGTTTTAGTAGCGAATTTTCATTAAACGCTTCAAAATTCAATAACGCAATTTGCTATTAACCTAAGGTTCGTCATCTAGGAAACGAGTTTTCTCGGAAACGTTTCAAGTTTATTTTCGGAAAATTGTTGTACATTTTCAAACAAGTTATGTTGGTAAAATATGGTACATTGTTCCTACTATATAGGTTATACCAGACACCAAATTGATTCCTGCTTGCATTAAAGAGACATATTTTCTACATACAGACTTGGAGACTACTTCTCTGGCTTCACTGTTGGTTTTTGTAGGTGAAGGACGTAGCCAGCGCGTGAGCTAACTGGAGCAAGTGGCCCTTCGAATTCTGGAAGTTCTAGGATGTTCTTCAATGCTTCTGTGACTATAGTTTCACTGCTTGACAGCATTTTCAGACAGATTGAAATTGAATTAGTACAAAATCATGACAACTACAAATAAATATCTGTTGCTATTTTATGATATGATGTTTTGATCAAAAAATTTATCAAATTGAAAATAAAAATGAAATACAGATGACAGATGAGGTTTTCAAAATGTCTATGTGATGTATGTCAATATTTAACAAAAAAATAGAACTAGCCTATGATAACTATGATAACAGTTACAACAATACAATAACTAAACAATAACAGTATATCATTAGTCTCTATACAACGAAAATATCGACATACATCAGCTCATTATCTTATTAGAATTTTTTTGAAAGAATTATTAAATTTATTTTCTGTGACTTATTTAATTAGAAAGAAGAATATCCAAGAAAGGGGAATTCATTAAATCAGTTTGCTCGTTTAAAACAAGGTAGCTATTGTCGTGTGTGTGCTTTTTGACTTCCAAAGCTTCAAAAAAGTCTAGTTTACGCTTGTCATTATAAAAATGTAGTGGTTGTATGCGGTTATTTACTGTAGGTCTATGTTCGGTATCAATAATATGTTTTGCAAATGTAGATTTGTCAGGGTGGTTATTTCTAAATGCACAACTATGTTTTTTGTATCGGGTGTTAAAATTTCTAGAAGTTTGACCTATGTAGATTGCGTTACAATGTGTACAAGCTAATTTATAAACTCCAGCTTTTGTCAGGAAACAAGATTTTTCTTTAGCGTTAAATAGTAAATCACGCGTCGTGTTGTAAGATCTAAAAGCTACTTTTGTATTTGTACAGGTATTTAAAATTTTTAAAATATTTTCTGAAATGGTTCCAAAATAAGTTATCGAAACGTATCTGTTCTTTGTCTCTAATATTTGGATAAATTAAATTAATCGCTAATTTGTATTCTTTTCTCTCGATCATTTTATCTATTATTTTAACAGAGTAGCCATTATTAAATGCTGTTTGCTTAATTATTGAAATTTCTTTTTCAAAATTGTTTTGTGACATAGGTATTGAAAATGCACCATGTATCATAGAATGGTAGGCTTACAGCTTTTGTGAAAAAAGGGTGACATGAATCGTATGGTATGGTTGTGTCAGTGTAAGTTGGTTTCCTATATATTGAAAAGTCAAATGAATAACTTTCTAACTTTCTAATTGTTAAGTCTAAAAAATTTATACAACTGTTAGCTTCTTCTTCTAAAGTAAACTTAATATTTGTGAGAAAATTATTAGTAAAATTTAAAAATTCATTTAATTCTGTATGACTACCTTGAAAACATGCTAAAATATCATCTACGTATCTGTACCAAAAGACAATATTATGTGAAAGTTCTGATGTTAAAATTTGGTTTTCTAAGTTTTCCATAAATATGTTGGCTAATAAAGGTGACAACGGACTACCCATAGGCAGACCTTGCATATAAATTTTATTATTAAATTTAAAATAGTTTTGTTTTATACATTCATTAAAAAGATTCATTATTTCTTGCCTTTTTATGTCATTTACGTTCTTTTCTATTAAAACGTTTTCTAATAGAGGTAAACATTCTTTAGGAAGTATCTTAGAATACATGCTACAAACATCAAACGAGACTAATTTACTATTTGTGGGAATAATTAAGTTATTTAATATTTGTGTAAGTTCATAAGAATTCTTAACTGAATATTTTGGAAAGTAATTGTATTCTTTAATAAGTGAAACCAGTTTGCTCGCTATCTTATGATTAGGTGTATTAACATAGCTAACTACTGGTCTCACCGGTATATTTGGCTTATGAATTTTCAGGTGGCCATATAATTTTGGTGGTTGCGGGCTTTTATATAAAAGATATTTCTTTTCTTGTTGACTAAACAGAGACACATTTTTAAGTTCATTTTTTAGTTTTGTCTGAAATGCGTTTGTTGGGTCTCTCCTAATTTCTGTTAAATTTTCTGTAGTAATAAAATCATTAATTTTAATATTATATGCGTCCCTACTTATAGCTACAGTTGTATTTCCTTTATCAGCTTTAGTAAAAACTAGATCATTGTCTAATATTTTATGCTGAACAGATTTTAAAATTTGAGTTTCGTTAATTTGACGTTTGTCATATTTTGAAGTTAAATATCTTAAAAATTCACATATTTTTAATTTTTCATATTGCCTTATAGATCTGTTATTGTTTAGTTATTGTATTGTTGTAACTGTTATCATAGTTATCATAGGCTAGTTCTATTTTTATGTTAAATATTGACATACATCACATAGACATTTTAAAAACCTCATCTGTCATCTGTGTTTCATTTTATTTTCAATTTGATAAAATCTTTTGATCAAAACATCATAACATAGCAACAAATATTTATTTGTAGTTGTCATGATTTCGTACTAATTCAATTTCAATCTGTCTGAAAATGCTGTCAAGCAGCGAAACTATAGTCACAGAAGCATTGAAGAACATCCTAGAACTTTCAGAATTCGAAGGGCCACTTGCTCCAGTTAGCTCACGCGCTGGCTACGTCCTTCACCTACAAAAACCAACAGTGAAGCCAGAGAAGTAGTCTCCAAATCTGTATGTAGTATGGACAAATATTTTCTATTAAAAACATTATAAGAAAATTCACTTCTATAACGCACTTGCTGCGTCCAGACTTTTTTCAAATGAAACAGCCTGTATATTGTGACATTTACAGATTTCTCGGAACGTTTTCTCACTCTGGATATGCGTTCCCATCATTCGCATTTTTTTCCTGCAAATATTTTCTAAAAAGAAAAGGACTTTGCATAATAAAACAGGGTTCTTGAGAAGTTATATTAATGTCGAAGAAGTATATAAGCATAAGATAATATTGTTAGGAAATGTGAGAGCTGTGTGCAAGTTGCTCATATGTATAACCTACTGAATTGGCTGTTAATCGACAAATACAAAGAAACACGGTGGTTGAGCTGGTGAAAATTTTGCAGCTTATTATTATTAAAAATAATATCCTCGAATATAATTACCACAGAGCGGATGCTGGTGCATGAATTCGATAAACCGGAAACGTAATTGTAGATTTTACACTAAACCTGTGTTCATGTAAATTTATCTCTTATTTTTTGTAAAAAAGAAAACAGAGAAATTTACAACACCAAATTGCAATTAGATAATAATTAAAATAATTATTTTTTTTTGCTGCGAACATTCAACTAGCATGTACAATTTTTTTGCCTGTTTTTTTTTACAACAGAGTTGCTTTGTGTAAATTTACAATCTTGTTAGAATTAACAACAAGCCCTAATATATAATAATTAAATTATTGTTATTGTTAATATTATATTAAAATAATTTAAATATATTATGCGTTTTGATCAAAAGCTGTTCATTCTGATAAAGTATTAGTGTAGTTACAATGGCTTCAGTTATCATGTCAAGTATTCCGGTCCTGTGCCTTCTTTACTCACTCCAGCTTGGTTTCTGTGGCTTCTTGGTATGTATAAATGTTCACCTAAGAAACTAATAACACTTCCGAGCGATACATATCTATTTATGTTTCATTCGCATAGAACAACACACCATATGAGGCTAGATGTATTCTCACCATAATTTGAACTGCAGACCGGTTTCACTCTAACTACACTAAGAACCTAGGTGCCTCTGAACTGAAGGGTACTGGGTTCGATCCCAGGGTACTCCTTTCACTTTTTCAGTACAAACTGTAATATTAACATCTACCGATGTTCTGGCATTGTATTTGAGCAAGTTAAATGTCTACACGTTCCGCCCTTCGGAGGGGCGTAAAGCCGCCGGTCCCGTGTCCGTGCGATGTTGGGCACGCTAAAGATCCCTATTCTCCTTGCAGAAAGTCAGGGGTCCGGCAAAATTTCCAGGATAGTGAGGTGAAACTGCTCCCTGGCGTCGGTGATTGACCATAGTCGCGGAAATAGGCCGACGTTAAAGAAACAAAACACACACACAACACACACTCTAATTACAGCTCGTCAGTAGGATATACTAAATAGTACACCTATATAATAATACGGCTATGATAGCCAGCCTCCTGGAACATTGTGAGATGTACGACAAAGTCGCCATCTCGGTGCGGAACTAGGTAGTATGTTGTCATGACAGCTTCAAATAACAGAAAATGTTATACAACAAAGACGATGTACACCTAACTAACAATTTTGTAAAATGTCAGCCGTGGCCCATTTTTTCCCTATTTTAGGGACAGCGTATGTAAGGCCAGATGTATTCTCAGCATAATTAGAACCATAATTAGATGGCAACCTAGTCGTACATCTAGGAGGTTGGCTACCACAGCCGTATTGCTTAATAGGTGTGTTCTCCTTGTATTTATTAACAGTACTCACGAGCTCTAATTAGAGCGAAACCGGTCTGCAGTTCTAATTATGGTGAGCTTTACATAGCTCAGACATGGGAAATCAATAATTGACGAACCCAGTTCAAAGAGAGCTGTGGAGCTGCTAAATCTTAGCAGATGACAGCTTGACAGGTCTCTTGACGGGACACATGGCTGTCAACAAACACCTGCATAAAATGGGGCGGTTCGAGGGGGACCTCGCATGCAGACTCTGCGGCGAGGGGAAGGAATCAGCCCAGCACATCTTGTGCGAGTGTAAAGCTCTGGACCGCAGAAGAACTGATCTACGGTCAGTCTAGACCGGAGACAGAGCATTATAAAACTTCACCAATCGCTGTGCGGACTAATTCAAGGCACAGTGATTTTAGAGTGCGTGGAGTAAAAAGACTAAGGGCATGCACAATAAACCAAGGGTTGCGGTGCTGTCGGGGCGGCGAGGCCGCGCACGAGCCCTGGGGGAGTAAAAAAAGGAACTACCACTAACTTATTGAATTTTTAGTTTTCTTCTGGGGCTAATATTTATATTACTGACTTGCAAGACTGCGACGTTGAAAAGAAAGGGTACTACATGAATCTCAAACTGAAAGACGGAGATTCAGGTATAGCAGCTTCTGGGGATTGGGAATTTAAAGAAGATGTCAGCGATGACTTTAAGGTAAAACCATTTGGAACAAAAGGTTCCCTCGTAACCCTTTTTTTCTTTTAGTTTAACCTGTATGTAGACAAAAAAGTGGGAGCTGAATGGGCTAAAAATGTATTTAAGCTGGAAATGGAATCACTTTGCAGTTATACGATGGAGTATGGCGGCAACGCCTGGGCGAGAGCTGCTGCTATGGCGGTACCAAATATGAACCCAGAATGCCCAATAGATGCAGTAAGATATTTTTATAATTTTTTGTTTATTGGTTTTCTGCAATGCAGTTTCCTTTTTAACCTAATTTAGTTTTTATTCATATGAGACAACATTTTATTTGTTTTTTAAAGGGTAAATACAATATAGAAGATTTTCAAGGAGAGCCAGATGATTTTAATGCACCGCGCATGATGCATGGTGACTATTCAGCCCATTTTGAGATTTTCGATCCAAGTGGTGATTTGGCTTTTTGTCTTATAGTAAATGCAACTTTCCCTTAAATACATGTAAACTTCGGATTTAATAAAAAATATTTTGAGTAAAGTGCTTGGATAAAACATTAATTAGTTTTACTTTCCTTTTCCACAATCAAATCAGTTTACATATTAATTTATTTGCATTAACTTTACTTTTGTATGTGAAGACCTAGAAAAACTTGGGTGAATATTGCAGTGACATACAGGTTAGGTCACATCGAGCGTGCATTAGAAGAATACTAAAAAATTTCGGGACGCAGCAAGTGCGTTATAGTAGCGAATTTTCATAAGAATTGTACACTATTATTATACGGCATATTAGTAAAGTTAATACTTTAAACATACACAGGCCGTGAAGATCGATTTTAGAGGTCCTAGTACGCGCACATTTGAAGAATTCTTTTAAAAGTGTAACCATCGATATCTTTCTTTTATCAACAAGATCTTGTGTTCTAACTCCTTTTGAGAAAAAAGCAGAAAACTCAAATTTCCATTAAGCTAAAGTACTAAACTTTACTATATCTGTATATACTGTAACTCTCTTTAAAAGAAACTTGTATTACAAATTTCATTAAAGTTATACAGAAGATTTCCAGAAGGAAACTTAATTCATATTTAGAAAAGTAAAGTATTTGTCAAATTATAAACGTAGCAGTTAATCGCCAGTATGATTTCGTTTTTGTCAACCTAATTAAACCGGCCTTTTCGATATCAACAATGACAAAATTATAATTTCAGAGTCAAAGGTGACAAACTTATTTAGGCGTTTTAAACAAAAATGAGATCTTGTTAAAAACGTATGAAATATGTGCACTATTGTTTCTCAAAATGTCAAAATAAAACATAAAGAAACATACATTCATCGAGCTGGATTCGATCGCGTAACCTTCTCCTTAGGAGGCAAGCGCGATGCCCCCTGCGCTTTCTAGGTACACGTCAACAAAAGTTTTATTTGCGTGATACTTCAGATCGGCTTCACGCCCGGGATATTATATTCAAAATATACGTAAGAATTAATTACAGAATTAGTAGAATTATCATTGAAACACATCACAAGACTGTTTCGGTCTTATGCGACGTTTTATGTTTAAGAAACTTTTTTATAATCATTTTTATGGAGACTTGGTTTGAGTTTCTTTACATTTCTGCTATATGATGAGACATTATAATATATCTGTGCTGCACTAAAACTGTATTTGGGGCCGTTAATAAAGCTTCAAACATAGTGTAATTTAATAATTGATTGACTCCCTCAGGTAAATAACAATCACTTGGCAATTTTCAATTTCATGTCTGTCATTTTCTATAATTGTGGCTGAGATTTCACGATTGTTGGTTCGGGTAGTATGTATTATGCTTGGTATATATTTAGTTTGGTTACCGTTGATGTATGGTTTATACCTATTGTATGAATCAATGTACGCGTGGAAGTTAACTACTCTGTCTGCCAGGCATTGAACTTTAACCACAAAGTAGTTTCCACGCATGTCTTTGGGATTTTATTTTTAATTTGGAAAAAACTTTAAATATTGTGCACCAAATTACTTAAAATTCACAATATAGGTTTATTTGCACCATTTCTAGCAACATGTAAAGTCTCATTCCAGTTACTCTGATACATACAAAAATATAGCGTTTTCAAAAAGCTTTCCCTGATTTTCCACCGGAGAAACTTGAGCATAAAGGCTGATTAACGAACTCGACCTCGGGTTTCTCTCAAATAAGAATTTTGTCATTTCATTGAAATCAGTTTCGTATTTTTTGAGTTATTGCTGGGATCCGTACAAACATACATACATACATACATACATATATATATATATATATATATATATATATATATATATATATATATATATATATATATATATATATATATATATATATATATTATAAACATATAGAAATTTTCCCGGACCTTGGTTTTGGGTTCTAGCGATCCAAATTCGCGCCCATCTGAAGAAATTTTTTCAAAAGCTTTTCATCGTGACCTCTCTATTAGCTAATTTTTCTTAATGAAAATGCACTAAAACTACGACGATTTAAGTGACTAAAATCCCCAGACTCATGTTTTTGACAAAGCCCGCTTCAATGAAAATATTGACGTCAAAATGTCATTTCTGATTGTACCAGAATTGACTATCAACTTTCTTATACCAAATAGAATATGCCATTTTTTATTCAATTTTGAGTTCCTTGTAAAATTTGATGTTGATGTTTATTGATGTATCATATGTAAAAAATTAGAGCCTCGGTGGTCCATGGGTAAGATTGTATGCCTCTGAACCGAAGGGTATTGGGTTAGATTCCCAGGGTTCCTTTTTCACTTTTTTCAGTACATACTGTATAATTAACATTAACTTTGGTTGTGGCATTGTATTTGAGCAAGTTGAATGTATGCACGATCTGCCTTCCGGAGGGTGTCCATGCGATGCTGGGCACGTTAAATATCCCTACCCTCCTTACAGAAATGCATGGGTTCGGCGAAATTTCCAGGATAGTGAGGCGAAACTGCTCCCTGACGTCGATGATTAGCCATTGTCTCGGAAATAGACCGCCGTTAAAGTAAAAAAAATAAAAAATCAACCCTCTTCGAGATATATCGATGTTTAAAAAAATGTTAATGGTCT
Source organism: Tillus elongatus (assembly GCA_964006375.1). Lineage (NCBI taxonomy): Eukaryota > Metazoa > Arthropoda > Insecta > Coleoptera > Cleridae > Tillus > Tillus elongatus. Next base: position 20,877,676 of record OZ023263.1, on the reverse strand, counting down.
TCGTAGTTAATTTGTTGTACCTCCATCAAAAAGCAATGTAGCTTTCTCTAATTGCTTGTAGGTATTAATTGGATATAACAGTATTTCTGAATAGTATAGATAATTTCGTAAATCGTCTCGTGTGTGAGAAATTTAGCTGCCATTTTCGGTAAGTTTAGACCACTGTAACTTGCTTATTTCATCTAGAACATCCTGTATTTTTAGCGAATTGTAATTAAAAAAATTCAATACTAAAGAGGTAGCGATGGTAACACTGCAAGAAATTCTTTAAATGAGCCCGAATTTGAGCCCCTAGCACCGGAAACCAAGGTCCGTTTCAATTTATATATATATATATATATATATATATATATATATATATATATATATATATATATATATATATATATATATATAGTGTGTTTCAAAAATGATGGTCTATGTTACAGTTAGACATTCAGCACAAAAAAATAAGACTATATTTTCATATAAGCATGGGTCCGCAAATGCTTAGTTTTTTAATTACAGCGTGTTAAATTTAATTGTTTTTGTCAGTTTTTCACGAATAAGTCAAATTAAAATTTTGGCGTGAAAGTTGGCACGCGGAGGTTTTTGAGGGCAAGAAATTTAAATATGTTATTGTTAATAACACTGCTGGCAGAGGGCGCACCTGTAAGACTATGCTTGCATTCAATTGCCTATAATTTTTTGACACCCAGTGATATCGACCTACCGTAGAGCTACATTGCAGCTCTTATCAATTGTAAGCAAAAAATGTATATTTGATCCAAATCTCTCAGACACACCATTTTCGAGATATTTCAATTTTTGTATGTCGATGTCGCCCAAAAATAATTATAAAATTTTTCTCAAGTAGTATTGTATTGTCTGCAAATTTTAACAACAAATTAAACAACAAATAAAAAAGTTTATAACATTTTATGATACCTGACTACAATAAATGTTCAAAATGGCCACCCTCCACTTCAGTACACTTTCGTATTTTGCGGAGCATACAACGTCGTACTCTGTGAAATATTTCTGGTGTATTTCTAATTTGTTCGCATCCAAGTACAATTCATTGCTGCAGATCATCATCATTTTCAACATTTGCTTTATAAACAATACTTTTGAGATGCCCCCATAAATGAAAGTTCATAGGATTTAAATCAGGGGATGGAGCCGGCCATGGCTGAGGTCCACCGCGTCCGATCCATCTGCGTCCAAAAGTATTGCTTAGGTAATTTCTGACATTTAGAGCAAAATGTGTGTGTGTGTGTGGGGGGGGGGCTCCGTCATGCATTAACCACAGGTTATGTCTTATGTCCAAGAGGTACAATTTTCTAGTAACCCATTTAGTTGGTTTTGCAGGAATTCAAGATAAGTTGTAGCATTAAGTCTGTGAGGTAAAAAAAAATAGGTCCTATCAAATGACACTCTAAAATTCCAGCTCACACATTTAAGGACAATTGCTGTTGATGATGCCTTTTAAAAACAGCGTGGGGATTTTCGCCAGCCCAAATATGGCTGTTACGAAAATTGACGATCCCGTCGCGCCTAAATCCAGACTCGTCAGTGAACAATACACAATTCAACAAGTTCTCTACATTATTATGTTGAAGAGACCATTGGAAAAATTGTAGGCGAGGTATAAAATCTCTTTCAGGCAATAGTGCCTGCACACGTTGGATGTGATATGGATGCAATTGTTGCGCGTGAAGAACTCGCCATATCGTTGCGTTGGATGCTCCCAGGTGATTGGCCGTTTCCCTAGTACTTATTTTAGGAGTTTGTTCAATTTCAGAACAGCCTTTTCAAAATCAGGATTGCGTGCACTTCATGGTCTGCCTCGATCAGCAGTAACTTTATTAAGGGTACCTGGTAATGATTGAAATGTCATAAAAGTCGATTTAGAATAAAATAAAATTTTGGAATGTCAAAAAAGGCGATTTTGAACAAAATATTTTAGTCAATGAATAAAGATGATCTGACTAGCAAACAGTATCCAGACTCACTTTTAGAAAGGGGGAATTGCTATAGATAGCAAATGATAGGAAATATTACGAAATTTTAATAGGAAAACGGGAAATTTATGCATACTAGTATATATAAAATAAGTGTATACACCCTAATGTAGCAATGAAAGAGTTTTGGCAGGAGATGTCAACGCCCGACATGAATGTCAGTGACCCATGTAGCAACCCTCGATGTTAAGTTACATTCGAGTAATAAAAAAATTATATATTCTAGAAATATCCACAAAGAAACCAAGAACAATGCTTCAGTTTTGTAGGGAGAATGAGATTGTAGATAATATAATTGTAGTCTTGTTGATTTTATTGTATAAAAAAATATATATGACCAAGCTAGCTAAAGACTCAATGTAGTGAAAGAGCGGAGGTCATTTATAAAAAACAAAGGTTTGTAGAATATTAAGGTGATGTGCGCGTCAGAAAAAAACGTAAAAAGACGTTAAAGGTTTGACGGAAAACTTAAACACAGGTGTGTGACGAACAATAGCGTTTTTTCACCTGTAGGAGAGTTAATAAAAGCAACGGTCCGAGAGAGTCCGGGATTGTCTTGTCTTTTCCATCCAGTGAAATCATCTGTATCACTTTACCAGACCAGGTGATCATCGTCATAACTAAGATTCCAGAGTGCATCGAAGTGAGGGTATAAAACACCTCCAGAGTGCTACGACTATGGAATAAATATATCAATATGTTAACGAAGTAAATCCGTTAATAATCAATGGCATGGACAAATGAGAAAGATAATAATAATTAATCAAGGTCCGTATTAATGGAAGAACAATAAATAATCCAATGGAAAATATGTCAGTAAGTGTTGCCTTTTCTTAAATTGACCAGTGCGGGTGGAATTTCACCATTTTTACAACAACAATCAAATATTTTTGTGCTAATAAATTTCAAAAACAAAAATTTTGTTTGAAATAAACGGAAAGAGACCGTTCTGTAGAATTATCGATGTATATTGATTATGTAGTATCCATGTTTAATTAATTGTGTAATTAGTTATAATGTTACCAGAATGTTTTTTTTTAATAGGATTTTTCAAGTTATATTTATGTAAAGAATGTTTTAAAATATCTCTTTGTATTTAACAAGTGTCATATCGGCACAGTTAAATGTTTTAATAGGGTTTTTCAATTTATGTTTATGTATTGAATGCTTTAAACGTTTCTGTTTGTGTTTAATGTGTGTCAAATAGACACCGTAAAATTTGTGTAATAAATTAAATGGAATGTATAACAGATTGTAATTAACGGAAGTATTGTTTTTGGTTGATATTTAATCAGCAAAATTGTTATATAGCCATCTGTGCAAAGCGATAGGAATTTTGATCAAGTGAAAATCAATAAATGAATTTAAATAACACATATTAGTGAATTTTAATTAGTAGAAGCTAGCTGTAATTATAAGGAACCCAACCTGATGATTAGGACATATGTTCTCAGCCCTATAATAAATTTTTGCAGGTATATACTACCCATAAAATAAAGTAGAATACCATAGCAAAATGGCGGCCCAACAGTGGTGCTTTAAAATTTTTTTTGGTGCCAAAAATAAATTTAATTTCATATAAAAATTTTAATAAAATAAACATTTGTTCGCAATATAGCACATGATTGGCACAAATACAGGGTTTCTGTTAAATTTTAATAAAATTTTGATTACGTTAGAATAAAGCAAATTTTCATAAAAACGTAATAGTATTTTAACACAAGGGATTTAGAAGTAAACCAATTTAAAATAAATTAGCACGACTCATTTAAATACAGTAAACTTAAATAAATCAATTCAACCGATTTATTGAAAATTAGCAAAAATTCTAATACCGTATGATATTTTAATATATGAAACAGTAAGTTGCACATATTACCAATTGTTTTATGAGAAATAAATATAGGTGGTGTATTTGAAAGGGTCAAAGCTTAGAAAGGGGGACAATTAAATTTTAAATTCACAAGGAAATTAAATAAATCAAGCTTGAAAATGTCCGGGGAAAAACAGTTAGAAAGTGATAAACCAATTGGGCCAGAATCTGAAGAACCTATAATCAGCGTACCTGAAGATCCGGAGAAGATGGCAGAGCCAGAACCACAAAAACCTAAACAGTTCACGGAATGGAGGGGACGTAAAGCGAGTTCGGAAGAAGGGACCATATCACAGGAAGAAGAAGAAACCGAATATCGGGGCGATGAAACCTTTATAATAGAAAAAGAAAAGGGACAGAATAGCGCCGTCAAAGAAAGTCCTCAGGAGCAAACAGTAAAAGGACAGGAGGAAGAATCAAAAATGGATAAGTTATTCGCCGTCTTGTTCAAGAAAATGGAAGAAGATAAAAAAGAACACAACAACAAATTGGAAAAAAACCACAACAAATTGGAGGAAAACATGAATAATAAATTCGAAGAAAACAAAAATGAAATTAAACAAGATATTAGCAAGTTGGAAAAACAACAAAAAGAATATATTAAACATACGGATGAAAATTTTAGGAGATTGTATGAAAATATACAACAAAACAAAACGGAGATTTTAACAGAAGTGAATAAAATTTATCAACTGGATACTGAGGTAACAGTAACGCAAGAAAAATGCCAAGAAAGCCATGAAATAATCAAGACGGAACTGGACACGGTAATACAGTCGTGCCGTGACGAAATACAGGAAGAAACGGAAATGATGAGGTACGACATTAAAAAGGTCGAAACGCGTATGGAGCCAATTGACGGAAATGAAGCCCGAGTCGAGCAGGAAACTGATGAACAAATAATTAAAATCGAAGAAAATATACCAGAAACAAGCCCAGAAAAATACATAGAAGAGGAATTACTACCGGACGATAATATACTAGAAATGAGCCCGGAAAAATTCGTACATACTGCCGAAGAAAAATTAATAAGGGCAACACATTATTTTTACTGTATCAAAATAGAAAGTGATCAGAACCAAGAAACTATGCTTCAATGTAATAAAAATTATGCAGAAAATAATAGCAATAGCCGCAATTATAAATTTAGAAACCTTTTCGTTAAAAACAATAATTTTCACAATAAATACAAATACAATCATAGTCAGAAATTTTATAAAAACAAAGATTCTGGAAATTATAATAAATTTAAAAGGTATAAGCCGGAACTTAAGAACAGACATATTTGGCATAATAATTTAAATAACAAGACACGTCATTGCAACTATAGCAATTTTAATTTCAAAAGCAAAAAGCAAAAATTTAAGATAAAGAAAAATTAATCTGCATGAATTTGATCGAAGCCGATATGACCTAAGCAATGAAAAGGATAATCGCATGCCGAATAGACGAATTTTAATGTACAAAATAAATAGTAAAATTACCAGACAAAGAAATTTCTCCTAAAATAAATAAAATTGATTAGTTAGAACTATATGACGAAAAGTTTGTCAATTTAAAATAAAAATTACAGTAATATACCCTGAGTACAGAAAATATAACAAGTAGGCATTTAAATAACCCGAAGAATATATACCCTGAGTACAGAAAATATAACAAGTAGGCATTTAAATAACCCGAAGAATTTATACCCTGAGTATAGAAAATAAAACAAGTAGGCATGTAAATAATGACCCAAAGAAATACGAATCAGAAAAGCGAAATTTCATAAGAAAATTTAAGTGATAATAAATAAGGAGCAATGCTCGAATTAGATGCAGTTATTGGATAAGTCAATCAATATAATCATAATTCAACGGTAGAAAGGGGGAAATAAGTTAAAATAAAATAGAAAATTATTAGTATTATTATTGAGTAATAGGAAACATGGAATCAGTAGACGAGAAAAATATGTAAAAGGTCTAAAAGACAGAAACCGGTTAAGTACCGAGAAATAATTATAATTAGCAAAAAGATAGAATATATAAGGGTCGGATTGATAGGAAAGAATTTGTATAGATGGTGTAGCGATAAGATTGAAATATGAAAAAGGTGAAGTAAAATGATTAACGATACAAAGATATCGGTCATTTAAAATGAAGTATAGTATAAGGGCGATCCCAAAGAGGTCGGTCCCGAATTATTGAAGTATATATGTGAATAAAATATTGAAAAGAATATTGAAAGTATATAGAATGAATAATGAAAATATAATATGATGCAAGTAATAGTGAAATATGTATAGGGGGTATGTGAAAAGTCAGAAGTAGGGAGACCGTATATGTTATGTAGAAAAGATAAATTATTAGAAGTTGATAAATAAAAGAAGTATTACATAGTCCTATTCCATGGTAGTATAAAGATATAATAATTTAGCATAATGAAATAAGATTGAAAGGAAAGATACCCCATAAAAATATGACAAATAAAAATACCAATAACTGTCATTTATTGAAATGAAATCTGAGGGAACGTTAAATAAGTCGAAATAACCAGGGGATGGCATAAATTTAGATCATATAGAACAATCAATTGATTTGCCAAAAGAGAGAAATATATAAAACCAATTGGTGAGCCATAAAAAGCGGTGTTGAATAAAATAAAATGTTTTAGTTATTAAAGTGTCATACAAGTCAATTATGAATTAAATTTAAGAGTTTTAATATTAGAATGTCATGAAAGGCAATTTTAAATAAAATAAAGGGTTGTAATGATTGAAATGTCATAAAAGTCGATTTAGAATAAAATAAAATTTTGGAATGTCAAAAAAGGCGATTTTGAACAAAATATTTTAGTCAATGAATAAAGATGATCTGACTAGCAAACAGTATCCAGACTCACTTTTAGAAAGGGGGAATTGCTATAGATAGCAAATGATAGGAAATATTACGAAATTTTAATAGGAAAACGGGAAATTTATGCATACTAGTATATATAAAATAAGTGTATACACCCTAATGTAGCAATGAAAGAGTTTTGGCAGGAGATGTCAACGCCCGACATGAATGTCAGTGACCCATGTAGCAACCCTCGATGTTAAGTTACATTCGAGTAATAAAAAAATTATATATTCTAGAAATATCCACAAAGAAACCAAGAACAATGCTTCAGTTTTGTAGGGAGAATGAGATTGTAGATAATATAATTGTAGTCTTGTTGATTTTATTGTATAAAAAAATATATATGACCAAGCTAGCTAAAGACTCAATGTAGTGAAAGAGCGGAGGTCATTTATAAAAAACAAAGGTTTGTAGAATATTAAGGTGATGTGCGCGTCAGAAAAAAACGTAAAAAGACGTTAAAGGTTTGATGGAAAACTTAAACACAGGTGTGTGACGAACAATAGCGTTTTTTCACCTGTAGGAGAGTTAATAAAAGCAACGGTCCGAGAGAGTCCGGGATTGTCTTGTCTTTTCCATCCAGTGAAATCATCTGTATCACTTTACCAGACCAGGTGATCATCGTCATAACTAAGATTCCAGAGTGCATCGAAGTGAGGGTATAAAACACCTCCAGAGTGCTACGACTATGGAATAAATATATCAATATGTTAACGAAGTAAATCCGTTAATAATCAATGGCATGGACAAATGAGAAAGATAATAATAATTAATCAAGGTCCGTATTAATGGAAGAACAATAAATAATCCAATGGAAAATATGTCAGTAAGTGTTGCCTTTTTTAAATTGACCAGTGCGGGTGGAATTTCACCATTTTTACAACAACAATCAAATATTTTTGTGCTAATAAATTTCAAAAACAAAAATTTTGTTTGAAATAAACGGAAAGAGACCGTTCTGTAGAATTATCGATGTATATTGATTATGTAGTATCCATGTTTAATTAATTGTGTAATTAGTTATAATGTTACCAGAATGTTTTTTTTTAATAGGATTTTTCAAGTTATATTTATGTAAAGAATGTTTTAAAATATCTCTTTGTATTTAACAAGTGTCATATCGGCACAGTTAAATGTTTTAATAGGGTTTTTCAATTTATGTTTATGTATTGAATGCTTTAAACGTTTCTGTTTGTGTTTAATGTGTGTCAAATAGACACCGTAAAATTTGTGTAATAAATTAAATGGAATGTATAACAGATTGTAATTAACGGAAGTATTGTTTTTGGTTGATATTTAATCAGCAAAATTGTTATATAGCCATCTGTGCAAAGCGATAGGAATTTTGATCAAGTGAAAATCAATAAATGAATTTAAATAACACATATTAGTGAATTTTAATTAGTAGAAGCTAGCTGTAATTATAAGGAACCCAACCTGATGATTAGGACATATGTTCTCAGCTCTATAATAAATTTTTGCAGGTATATACTACCCATAAAATAAAGTAGAATACCATAGCAATATATATATATATATATATATATATATATATATATATATATATATATATATATATATATATATATAGATATATATATATATATATATTCGAATATCGATGTATTAGATAATGTAAGTATGTACCTCTTTCTCGCATACGGATGTCAATCCGTTAAAACATCCTTTTGTCTGGAATTCTCCGATTTGGGAAGGCTTCTTCATACAGTCGTTTCGCCTCATAACAGTTACCAAAAGCCCGTGAATACATAACATGCATGTCTGTTAGTTCATTGTTGGTAAAGACTTCCATATTTATTTAGAAAAATTACGGACAATACAATTAATTACTTAAAAATAGTGGGTAGTCTCAAACGTAAAAGTCAAATGTAGTATATGTGACGTCGAAAACGCAAAAGTCAAGTCCCGTAACGATGGAAACCACTTTGTTAAATGTTTTGTTCAAAGTTTGTTATCGTGGCTTTTTATTTTATCTTCATGATTGTGTCTTGTCAGTTCTTTTTTCTGGTAAGATTTTAATTTTTAACTAGAGAATAAGTAAATTAAGTTTATACATACTGATAGCAATTAAAAGGTGAAAAATGTATTCCTATGATTTGTCGCAGAATTAATTTTTGAGCGACATCGACATACAAAAATTGAAATATCTCGAAAATGGTGTGTCTGAGAGATTTAAATAAAATTTACATTTTTTGCTTACAATTGATAGGGGCTACAATGTAGCTATACGGTAGGTCGATATTACCGGGTGTCAAAAAATTATAGCCGATTGAATGCAAGCCATGTCTTACAGGTGGCGCCCTCTGCCAGCAGTGTTATTAGGAATAACATATTTAAATTGCTTGCCCTAGAAAACCCCCACATGCCAATTTTCACGTCAAAATTGCGATTTGACTCGGATTTATTCGTGAAAAACTGACAAAAACAAATAACTTTAACACGGTGTATTTAAAAAACTAAGCATTTGCGGACCCATGTTTATAAGAAAAAATAGTCTTATTTTTTTGTGCTAAATGTGCATCTGTAACATAGACCATCATTTTTGAAAGTGTGTATGCATCTTTTTATTGAATTTTCATTAAGAAAATTTCTTCAAATGAGCGCGAATTGGGGCACCTAAAAACCGAAATCCAACGTCAGTTGAAAAATTATATATATATATATATATATATATATATATATATATATATATATATATATATATATATATATATATATATATATATATATATATATATATATATATATATATATATATATATATATATATATATATATATATATAACCGATAGCTCAAAAATACTTTACCAATCGAAACCAATTTTGGCAATTCCCTTCATTTTTTTAATAACTTGTATGTGTTCGTTGGACAGTTTTGACACTCAAATACTTTCAGAAAAAAATGCGAAAAACTGTTTGAAAACGCAATATCTTTTAAAGTACTAGAAGTATCAAACTAAAACCCAGCTTAACAAATAAAGTGCTGAAGTTGTTATGTAGCCATGATTATACTGAGACTAAAACTAAATAATAATTTAAAGTCAAAATGTAATTAAAAACAATTTGGTGATATGATGCATATTTGTTTCACGAAATCTACTGTACTGGTAATCATGAAATTATTAACTGAAGGTAGTTGTTAACAAGTCATTAAGTTTGGTTTTTACTAAAACATGTTACCTTTTTTAAGTATAAAAAGTAGTTAGTTGTAGTACATTTCAGTACATCTCTAATAAGTCATTTAAATTAATTATCGATGACAAGGTGTTAATGTAAAATTGTTGCTATGAATTCAATGTCAGAAACTTTATTATTATTAAAAAAACAGTTTTTCAGACACTCGATCTTATTAGGCTGATCTCCCTTCAGAGGATACTAACAAAATTCACCATCAAAATGTTTCGTTTAATGGCAATTAAGTTTTTAATTTTAGCTGCAGTTTATAGACAAACGAAGTCACATGCGTCGGTAATTATATGTTTTTTAATTAGTTTATAATTAGGTTAGAATGTAACAGGCGTGATGATTCATTTTGCAATAAGATATTGAATACGTTATTTATTCTAAATAGAGCACAGTGACGTACGTTAAAGGTATCTTAAAACATTACTTATCTCTGATCCGATTGAAACGCTCGTTGATATTACAGTCGCCATTTTCATTTTTTTCATTAACAGCGCAAGTAGATACTGTCGCCAGAGTTGCGTAACTGTATCAAACGTCAGGTCAATCACATAAGTGGAAAAGGGTTAAAATCGACAAAGTTTGAGCTAATAAACATGCAAACATACAAACTAATAGTTGGTGTGGAATGAAAACTTTAAAAATGTTTTCAATCGGTAATGTTTTCAGGATTTGTTTGGACCTGTTGGAGAGCTGATTGTTGAGTCTGTTAAAAAGTGTAATGACAGGCATTTGAAAGAAGACAATACTATTTTGAAATATGATATTGAACTCGTTAAGGACGAAAATGATGAGACAATGTTTAATGGTAAACTAAACTTGCTGAAGGATTTAGATGATAGCTTTACGGTAAGTTATGCGAACCATAGAAAAATTATGAGAGTCATAAAAGCATAGGCAATCACGAGGCAGATAAGCACTGACCTGACTTGATCCGACTTAGATAGTTTTACTACAGATGACTCGACTAGATCTAATATTTGAACAGCTTTTAATAGATAATTTCTGCTTTGGGCTCTGGGCTTTCACACGACTTACATTTTGGTTACACATTTTTTTCGTTCTATTGAATAATTTTTCGCAAACTTTTCTCTCTGCATAATCCTTTCTGAGATCAAAATTTATTCAGTCTCAACATGTTGTACCTCTAACACAAAACAAACTAAAAATAAGATAATTTAGACTAGTTGATTGCACGAGCTTTTTTGTATTTTATTGCCGAATTTTTACAGAAGAAAAAGTTTTTTTAATGTGGTGATTTCCCTAGGCAAGCAAGGCTCTAAACAATAATTTTAGCTGGTTGTATTTTACAGTTCATCATATCAGCCACACCGGCAGCTGATAGAGGTTTTGGGTTCTTTCTAGATGGTACTCTGTGTGGTCAGTTTAAACACCTTGTACCTGGACTTTGGAAAAAAGTTACAGAAACTGTTGGAGTGCCTTCAGAATGTCCTATTCCTGCGGTAGGCGTATTTTCTATTTTACTTTAATTTGATTTTCTTAAGTTCATTGCAAGTATCCTCAGTGGCCTTTGTTGTTTGACATTGCAAAAATAATCACAAACATAACGTAATTTGTGTTTTTTTGTAGGGAGACTATTCTCTGGAAGGTTTCAAAATTACAGCACAAGAAGCTGAAATACCAATAATCGAATATGGCCACTTTGACATAAAAACGGTCATTCTTAAAAATGACAAACCTGTATTTTGTCAGGTGATTGAATTACGTTCTTTTCCACCGGGAAAACTCGATGACGAAGAACTAAATGAAGAGGATGGAGAAGCAGAAGACGCAGACGCGGAAGAAGAGAAAGAACCCGTTGAAGAAGGACCAGCTGATGCAGATCCAGCTGAAGAAGAAAAATGAAACTACTTGATTTTTTATTGTAAAGAATTACTAAATAAAGGCTTTCTATAATTACCAAATGCTATTATATATTTTTCTATTATGAAATAATTATGATGCCTCGACTACCAGGGTCATTGCCACCGTACATATATACATATACACACATATATAAATAATATTATATATATATATATATATATATATATATATATATATATATATATATATATATATATTGGAATGTTGCACTACTTTGTAATCACTTTTAAATATACACCAAATTTGTTTGCTCTACTTTTTGTGATTTTTCATTGGTTTACATGGACTGCAGTTTCGAACCGTCCCGATTCATCATCAGCACGCTGCTGACTATGATCATTTCTGTGTGGTCTATATCTGAGATTATACGTGACGTCTGCGTGTTGAGCTTCTATTGGTCGGTTTACTGTTCTCTGATTGCTTGTGTTTTCGGACTGTCTCGTGTGTATCGGTCTCCTGTTTTGATCACTGTGGTTTGATAGATTGTCTATTTGTATGGCTTTCATTAATTTTTGTTTAAATGTTTGTACTTGTATTTGGTCTGGTATTAATTGTTTCTTGTTGTTTGTTTTTGGAATGGAGTATTGTTCACAGATATCCAATTTTTTGTGGTCTTTAATATGTTTCATTAGTTGTAATTGGTTGATATATGGTTTTTGGTGTTTTCTGTTGTGAATGTGTGTATCTACGTTTGATTTGTAGCTAGGCATGTGGATTTTATCTAATGCTGTTACATGTTTCTTGAATCTTGTTTTTATTGTTGTTGTTTTTTGTCATTTCTACATGTTTTTTATTGCATGTGTTACATTCTATCACATCCTACATCACAATTTATCAGGACTTACACTTCTGATGTCCACTGTGGGTCCGGGGACTAACTAAAAGAATAGGCCCAAGTTAACTCCTGCCTGTCGTAAAAGGCGACTAATTGGAATCAAACACTGGCGGGGGGTCTTGTCCAGGTGGGCCTGGAGGGAGGCGGATATCTCTGGGGAGTAATGTACACCCGGATTTTGAGCCCTCCACTCTGGGCTTAGAAAAAGACGGTTGCCCGCGATTGGTTGTTACTCGGGAGCGGGGCTCCGTATGCGTGCCGCCTTGGGTTGAGTGCTAGCGGGTGTCGTGTGTCTAGACGACCCGGAGGGGGTTGACAACTCTGATGAGTGGTAAACACCCGGAGTTTGAGACCCCCACTGTTTGTTACGAAAAGGACGGACGGCCTCGCTGGGGTGACGCTCGGGAGCGGGACTCGATGGGATGTTGCCTTGAGTCTAACACTGTTAGGTGTCAGGTTTAGACAAGCCTGAGGGGAGCTGAGAGAGGTGGTTTACAACTAGAGATTAGATGCTGACGGATGTCGTGTACAGACGAACTCGGAGAGAGGTTATCTCTCTTTGAGCTTCGAAACGGGGAAGCGACTTCACTCAGATGGCAGTACACCTGCCCAACAAACTTTCAACCTCAAGAAAACATCGACTCCCTCAGGGAGCTGGAATTGATGGGTGAAATCTAAATAATTAGACGTGAGCCACAATAGACCTAGGGTCGCGGTGGAGGGACTGGTATAGCCCACTCACAATAAAATCTAATCTAATCTAATCTACATTCTATCAGTCACCGCCCCCCTTGGGCGCTCAGACCACGGCATGGTCACTGCTTCCTGCGCAATGCAACCCGAGGTCACACAGTCATCACACCCACGTATCGTTTGGCACTACAACTCCGCAAACTGGGACGAAATGCGGGATTACTTTTCCTCATTTCCATGGGCGTCTGTCTGCTTCTCTCATCCTGACCCCTCTGATATCTCACAAAACGTCACCGAAATTATCCAAGCTGGCATGGAATTATTTATCCCACGTACACAGAAAACCTCTTCAGCCACTCAAAAGCCCTGGTTCTCTAAATCCTGTAACAAGGCCAAACTTGAAAAGGTCAAAGCTCACAAAACGCTTCTACACAATCCCAGTCAAAAAAATCGTCAAGCATTTAACGACGCAAGAAACCGCTATGTCCGCATTCTTTCTGAGGCAAAAAACTCGTTTAATAACCACATCAAAAACAAAGTTCTCTTAAGCTCCAACAGCGGGAAACCCTTCTGGACTCTTGCTAAATCTATTGGGAATAATTTCTGCAAAAGCACGTTCCCACCTCTTGTCTCTGGGGATGAAATTGTTTCTACCGCCCTGGGCAAGGCTGAACTTTTTGCTTCGTTGTTCGCCACAAATTCTACTCTCAACCCACCTCCAAATGTTCAACCACCAACAGTCCCCAATGTCGCGCATAAAATGACGGATATCCTTTTCAAAACCAAAAAGGGTCGAAAGATGCTGTCTTCTCTTAATACCAGGAAAGCCTCTGGCCTTGACGAGATCCCAGCAATTGTTCTCAAAAAATGCGCACCAGAGCTTGCTCCTGTCCTGACTCGTCTGTTTCAGATATCTTATAATAAAGGCATATTCCCTAGAAACTGGAAAACTGCTCGAGTACAACCCATCCCCAAGAAAGGATCCAAAGCGCTTCCCAGCAACTACAGGCCCATTTATCTCCTTTCAGTCGTCTCTAAAGTGATGGAAAAGTATATAAACACCGAATTACTAAAATTTCTTGAAAAACACAGTCTAATCCACGACAGGCAGTATGGATTCCGTCAGCACAGATCGACTGCCGACCTCCTTTCCTTTGTCACCCGTTCTTGGAACAAGTCTATGGAACAACACGGTGAATCCCAGATTGTTGCTCTAGACATATCCAAAGCATTCGACCAGGTCTGGCACGCAGCGCTGCTTAATAAACTTCCGGCCTATGGCCTACCACCAAAACCCTGTATGTGGACAGCAAATTTCCTCTCCAACAGGAGCATATCTGTTGTTGTGGATGGCCATTCCTCTAAACTGTATCCAATTAATGCAGGAGTTCCTCAAGGTTCAGCTTTAGCCCCTACTTTGTTACTTCTCCACATCAATGACCTCCTCTCGAGCACATCCAACCCAGTTCACAGCTACGTGGACGACAGCACCCTCCATTCAAATATACAATATTCTAATCCTGTTCCTTTAGCCCAATTAGATGAGGATCGCAGACTCATGGAGGGCTCTGTCTCCATGGATCTCCAAAAAATATTAGACTGGGGAAGTAGAAATCTTGTACAATTCAACCCCATCAAAGTCTTGCTTTCTTTCTCACAAGAGATACACCAGCACTAGACCCATCACAATGAACAACCAAGTTATTCAAAGTAATGAGTCCTTTTCTCTTGTTGGCATTTCTGTGGATCGAAATCTTAATTGGCACCAACATGTCACATCAATTGCAGAAGCGGCTGCTAAGAAATTAGGTTTCCTCTTCCGGGCTCGCAAATACTTTTCACCAGCTAATCTCTATACCTTATATACTTCACAAATAAGGCCAAACCTTGAATACTGCTCCCACATCTGGGGTGCCACTGCCGCTTCTACACTCGCTATCCTGGACTCCATTCAAAAGAGAGCTATACGTCTCATCGGTGACCCTACCCTCACCCAAAGGCTGCCATCCCTTGCCCACCGACGTGCCGTTGGTGACCTCTCTCTCTTTTATAGATATCTGCACGGGCACTGCTCAGAGGAGCTTTTCTCCATAGTTCCCCCACCTGCCGCCCCCAACAGATTCACTAGGGGAACAGAGCGAATGCACCCTTTTACTGTCCAGGTCACCAGACATAGAACATCTTGTTATGCCCGCTCTTTTGTCCCGAGGACTTCCAAGTTGTGGAATTCCTTGCCTGCACATGTTTTTCCTTCTTCCCCGAACCTCCAAACCTTCAAGTCCAGAATTAACAAGCTGCCTCTTTCCTCCTTGTCAACACCCACGGTACGATAGTATTTAGGCTGTAAGCCCTCGTGGTGTGTTGTTGAAATAAAAAATAAAAAAATTGATATATTCTGTTTAATTAATGTGGTTTGTGTTCTTGTTTTTTATTTATTTTGTTTATCATTAATTTACCTCTAATTTTTGTCTTTTAAGATAGAAATCTGAAATTTGGGGATACTCTTTATGACAGAAACCAACATCCTAAATTTTGTTGCCCTTAATTTATTATTTCCGGAGATATATTTTTTTATAAAGGAAACACAACATTTTCCGGGAAAGCCTGGGCCGATTTTCTTGACTAACGAACTTATCCAAGCCACTTACAAAAGGAAAGTATGTGCTAAATTTGATCAAAATCGGACCATTATTTTTTGAGTTATCGGTCTGATACCTATATATATATATATATATATATATATATATATATATATATATATATATATATATATATATATATATATATATATATATATATATATATATACAAACATATAAAAATTGAAACTGACGCTGGATATGGGTTCTAGGGGGTCTAGTTAGCGGGCATTTGAAGAAATTTTTTTAAAATTCAAAAGTCGGGATCTCGTCATTAGTGATTTTTTTTAAAG
Organism: Tillus elongatus; assembly: GCA_964006375.1. NCBI lineage: Eukaryota > Metazoa > Arthropoda > Insecta > Coleoptera > Cleridae > Tillus > Tillus elongatus. Next base: position 20,861,369 of record OZ023263.1, on the reverse strand, counting down.
AAAATTCACTAATAAACATTGTCTGTAATATTTAATTGATTTTGCTTAACACATATTTTGTTCTTGCGTCTTCTCTGAATTTTAGTGCCACTAAAATTTTTCTTTATTAAATGGCTATAACTTTTTTTTCTTTCAACTGAGCGATCTAAATTTTGGTACATTGATTTTTTTCAATTTACACCTGCTCACCAAACTTGGTTACCACAGCTTTGTTATTTCTGGAGATACGATTTTTTCTAAAAGGAATCCTCAAATTATCTAGGAAAAACTGGTCTGATTTATCTGGTTCACGAACTTATCCAAGCCACGTGCAAAAAGAAGTTACAGGCCAAATCTTATGCGCTCATTTAAAGGAATTTTTTCAAAATTCACAGATACAGAGTCGGTTAAATTAGACAAACGTTGCACTGTCCCTGGATTCGTGTTTTAGAGGGCTAGTTTACTCATTTTAAGAAACTTTTCAAATTTCAGGAATACCAATCTCCCAAATAGCGATTGTTTCATACAAAAAATTACAAAAAAAGCACACACTTGTATTGAAATAATATGAAAACATTGTTACTAATCATTAACTTTTCAACGAGCTGTGTAAGCACACTCATACAGATAACGTGCAAACGAGGGAGCAATAAAACCTGCAATAAAATTTCAACAGGCGATAACAAGGCATATTGATTTACGACAATGTAATTCAGCAGTACTCACGATCATTTGCCAATTACACATGTTTATATTTTATAGTCCACTTAATTAACCTGCCGTTTATGAGGGCCATAATAGCAACACCTTGTTACAACGATTGTGTAGGTTCGGTCAAACCAACTACAATAATACCACCACGCTTTTTTATAGGGTGCTTAGCTCTTTGTGTATTTTCTTCCTTAAATATGCATTCAACCTGGACAGTTTTATTAGAGTAAGTAAAAAGCTGTTGTAAGTGTTTAGTTAGTAAGGAAATGGGCGTTTTAAATATACAGTATGGACACCAGGAAATATACAGTATGGACACCAGGACCGTGGCTATATGAATTGGGTTACCAATTCGAAGCCAACAACAATTATATAAAAATAAAAAATATACAAGGTGTTCCTTAATGATAGGGCGTAATTTAAAGGGCGCGTTCCTGAACCGAATTCAAGTAGAAAAGTTCATATAAACATGAATCCTGAAGAGTCTGATTTTCAAGATACAGGGTGTCAAAGTTTAAAAAAAAATTGGTTTTTTATTAATATATTGATGATCTTTTGCCCATTTTGTTGAAATCTGGCAGGGTTATTCATTGTAATAAGACGCTAAGTTGGCACTAACTAAAAGATAATCATAAGTTCCAGTGGCGTCTCGTGGTGCAGTCTCGCGAAAAATATTGACTAAAAAATGAACGCTACTGAGTTTTTTTTAATTTCAGGTTAAGCACCTAAAAATACAACTTTTTTTCCTCTTAATATTTCTTCGTATATTACATCCTTTTCGATGAAAAAAAAAATAAAAATGACTTCATTGCATGTGGAAAAATTGTTAAAAATAAAATCAAGTTAATTGTGATCGTTCATAATATTTATTTCTAAGCCGTTTTTTAAAATTTAACAAATGAAAAGTAATAACTATTTACAAAAAATGTTGGAAATGACTACCTCCCGCTTCTATGCACGCTTGTGCTCTCCTTCTCATTGAGCAACGAACTGTTTCTAAAATTCCATTAGTGTTACGTATAGTTTCACATCCGTCAATAATTATATTCCTTAGTTGTTCTTCTGTCTCGATTGGTGTAACATAAACTAATGCTTTGAGGTGCCCCCACAATTAAAAATCTAGGCTGTTTAAATCAGGCGATCTAGGTGGCCAGAATTGTGGTCACGACCTATCCAACGATTTTGGTAAGCTCCATTCAAATACTTACGAGCCAATATGCTAGCAGGAGCACCATCATGCATGAACCAATGATGTTGACGTAAATATAAAGGAACATCTACAAGAAGCAGAGGCAAATCATTTTGTAGAAATTGGCTGTAAGCTGTAAGATTATCCGTCACTGCTGGATTTCGACTTGTACAAGGTCTTCCATCAGAGGTATTACGTTTAAAACTGCCAGATTTAATCAGACGACGATGAATGTTTATGAATATTTGTCTACCTGGAAGGACACGATCAGGATACCTTTCTTAATAAAGCCGCCGGGCCTCCGCCGAATTACCATTGACAGGACCATAAAGGAAATGCATTTCCAAATTAGAATAGTTATTTACCATTTCTTATAAGCCAATTACCCTTTTGACCAGAGGGAAAATAATATCAAACTGTCACAGAAAGTCAAAAATATTATGTTTATAATGACAAAACAACATTTCCTAGCAACGATCACAATTAACTTTATTTTATTTTAACAATTTTTCGACATGCAATGAAGTGGTTTTTATTTTTTTCCTCGAAAAGGAAGTAATATACTAAAAGATATTATGAGGCAAAAAAGTTGTATTTTTATGTGATTAATCTGAAAAAAATTAACATTGGAAAAAAACTCAGTAGTATACATTTTTTTAGTAAATATTATTCGTGAGAGTGCCCCTCGAGACGCCACTGGAACTTATAATTAACGTTTAGTAAGTGCCAACTTAGCGTCTTATTAAATGAATACCCCTGCCAAATTTCAACAAAATGGGCAAAAGGGTCATTAAGTATTAATAAAAAACAATTTTTTTTACACTTTGACACCCTGTATCTTGAAAACCAGACTCCTCAGGATACATGTTTATATAAACTTTTTTACTTGAATTTGGTTAGGGAATGCGCCCTTGAAATTACGCCCTATCATTAAGTAACACCCTGTATATACAGTGTGGTGATTAGGTTCTGCACAAAAATTGTAATTTGAATATTTATTTTCAAATTCCTGGCATAAATTTTATTCATAAAAAAAGTCTGGACGCAGCATGCTATGATACTGAGTTTTCATAAAAATGGTTTTAATAGCAAATATGATTTTTTAAAAGATTTTCTTTAAAAAAGTGACTAATGGAGAGATCGTGACTTTTGAATTATGAAAAAGTTTCTTCAAATGATCGCGAACTAGGCACCCTAGAACGCATATCCGGGGTCAGTTTCAATTTTTGTGTGTTTGTGACGTTTCGTTTGTGTAAATATTTATGCCCCACAATTTGGTGCAATTGTAATGATTTACTGGGGTACTTATTCTACTTAATTTGCTTACTATCGAGCTTTATACTGCCCTACGTTTTTGGGCGTCAATTATTATGATTTACAGTTAGTAATGTGAGTGCATGGAAAAACGTAGGGACTAAGATCTAGTGTGGCCCACTGGCCGTACACAAGGGTGGTCAGACCATCGTTAACATACGCGGCACTGGTCTAGTGGCCTAAGGTGACATAATCCAGTGCCAAACAAAAACTAGGCAAGATCCAAGGGATGGTTTGCCTAGACATCACAGGGGCCAGGTTTTCAACCCCAACAGCCGCCATGGAAGTGTCGCTGGATCTGCCCCCCCCCCCCTACACTTAGCTATTATGGGGAGTCCAGACTAAGACTATACAGACTATTATCCTCAAATGGTAGACTGGAGATCAACCCAGGATTCAAGGGCCGCTACAAAATTCAGGAGATCGTGAAGGAGCCCATGCTTGAAATGAGCTCAGACTTTTCGAGCCCGCGAATCAGCAGGAAAAACAACTTTACAGTGAAAATCCACTACCGCGAGGCATGGCAGGAGGAGACACCGACCATACCACGAGACGCTCTTTTCTGGTTCACGGACGGATTCAGCGAGGAGCGTGGGACGGTGACAGGTGTTTATTCTGGAGGACCGAGGGTCACACAACATTTACAGTTAGTAATGTGAGTATATGAAAAAACGTCGGGACTAAGACCTTGTGTGGCCCACTGGCTGTACACAAGGGTGGTCAGACCATCGTTAACATACGCGGCACTGGTCTGGTAGCCCATGCTTAAAATGAGGTCAGACTTCCCGAGCCCGCGAATCTGCAGGGAAAACAACTTTACAGTGGAATTCGCCGACCGCGAAGCATGGCGGAAGGAGACGCCGGGCATACCACGGGACCCACTTGTCTGGTTTGCGGAAGTATTCAGCGAGGAGCGTAGGACGGGTGCAGGTGTTTATTCGGAAGGACCGAGAGTAAGTCATAGTATTTCCCTCGGAGCCCATGCAACGGTCTTTCAGGCCGAAATGTACGCCATCCTACACTGTGTGCGGGAGAACAAGAGGAGGGGCTACACCAACAAGCGGATCCTCATAACCACAGGCAGCCCTTAAGGCCCTAAGTAGCCCAGGGGTAAATTGCTGGCTGGTGAGTGAGTGCCGAGACGAGCGACCTGGCTGGGCAGAATAAGGTCACCCTCATCTGGGTGCCGGGTCACTCGGGGGTCAAAGGCAATGAAGAAGCTGACAGTCTCGCGAAGAGAGGGTCAGAAGAACCATTTATGGTACCAGAACCGGCTGTGGGCGTGACAAAGAGCACTACCAGGGGAGCCATTAAGTCATGGTTCAGAAAACAACACAAGGTGTACTGGGCAGACTGTCCTGGGCTCAGACATGGGAAGTCAATAATTGACGAACCCAGTTTAAAGGGAGCTGCTAAATCTTAGCAGAGGAGAGATCAGAAACATAACAGGTCTCTTACCGGGACACGTGGCCGTAAAGAAATACCTGCATAAAATGGGGCGGTTGGGGGACCTCGCATGCAGACTTTGCGGCGAAAGGTAGGAATCAGCCCAGAACATATTACACGAGTCTAATGCTCTGAACCGCAAATGACAACTGATCTACGGTCAGTCTAGACCGGAGACAGAGCATTATAAAACTTCACCCTACCAATCGCTGTGCAGACTAGTTAAAGGCACAATGATTTTGAAATAGGTGGAGTAAAATACTAAGGGCATGCACAATAAGCCAAAGGCTGCAGTGCTATCGTGGCGGCAAAGCCGCGGACGAGCCCTGAGGGAGAAAAATAAATGTGAGTATAATTTGTGTATATTTTAATTTTATGTAGGTATTTATGTAATTTTTGTGTTTAAGTGTAGAGTTTTAAACTCAAATATTTGTATACTTGGTATTATGAAGCTTATTATGTATTATATTTATGAATTTCAAATTTTAAATTGTTGGGCGCCTTGAAATTTCTTTATTTATAAAATTTATATTGATTATTTGATTAGTGGATTCACTATATTATTTAATTTAATTCATGAATCAAAATCTGATACTTTTAGAACACCTATACATATAGGTGTTCTAAAAGTATCAGATCAAATTAACAGAATTGTATTTAGATATGGGTATACAGATGTAAGTAAAATTTGTTAATTTTAAGAATTATATCCAATGTTAAAATAATTTATGTTAAATTGTTACTATGTTGATAAATACCTTAAGGACAAGTCGCGTCACTTTAGCTGTATATATATATATATATATATATATATATATATATATATATATATATATATATATATATATATATATATATATATATATATATATTCAATCACAATTTATTATCGGTGCTTATTTATTGGCTACCAAAAGCACGTGCACAAAAAACTGTGGGTATACGCTATTGTTTTTGATCACTATGGTGGATTTTTCTTCAAGTTGTTATCAATGTTTTCGATTATAACACTAATGGTCAAGCTAGTGTTCGCTTCGGTCTCCAACGTTAACAACTTCGATCGAAGATGTTGGATATGAGAAATTAAATTTTCAACCAATTATATTTGTGTTCTCCTAAAACTCGCGGTTTGTTTTTATTTGTCCAATGGTTGCTGTTCATATCACAAAATTATTCAAAACAATCACTTCCTTTAATGTTCATGAATTAAAAAAAGCCTGGACGCAGCAAGTGCGTTATGGTAGTGAATTTTCATAGAAATGATCTGGCACAAAATATTTTATAATAACTTTTTTTTCTTGTAACATAGAAATCTAAATTTTAGTGTATAGTTTACTTTTTATATCGTAAACCTACCTACCAAATTTGGTTATCATAGCTTTCTTATTTTTTAAGATAATTTTTTTTTTCAAATTAAAACTCAAAATTTTCCCGGAAAACCTCGTCCGATTTTTTTGATTAACGAACTTGTCAAAGTCATTTACAAAAGGAAGGTACGTGCCAAATTTTATCAAAATCGGCCTATTATTCTTTGAGATAAAATTTTTTTTCGAATAAAAACTCAAAATTTTCCCGGAAAACCTCGTCCGATTTTCTTGACTTACAAACTTGTCAAATCCATTTACAAAAGAAAGGTACATGCCAAATTTTATTAAAATCGGCTTATTACTTTTTGAGATAAGAATTTTTTTCGAATGAAAACTCAAAATTTTCCCGGAAAACCTCGTCCGATTTTCCTGGCTAACGAACTTATCCAAGCCATTTACAAAAGAAAGGTACATACCAAATTTTATCAAAATCGGCCCATTATTTTTTGAGTTATCGGTGTGATACATATATATATATATATATATATATATATATATATATATATATATATATATATATATATATATATATATATATATGTATATATATATATGTATATATATATATATATATATATATATATATATATATATATATATATATATATATATATATATATATATAACTTTTAAAGAATATACTGATCCCCAATTAAAAACGGTCAAAAATTTACCTAAGAATGGTTCAGTTATTGATATGCATATGCAGACTAAAAATGGAGGAAAGAAGGCGCATATTGTGATTGGTACTGGGGCAAATGATTTGAAAACTAAATGCAAGTTAAGGGCAATTCCTAGTTTTTCGTATTTCCATGTTTATAGATTGCAGCCTGAGACGACTGAACAGGACCTTAAGGACTATTTGGGTGGGATGTTTCCGGAGGTTACATGCTCCCAACTTGACTCAAAGCATCCAGATATTTATTCGTCTTTCAAGGTTGGGGTCCTTAGGGAGAGTGGTGATAAACTCTTGGACTCTTCTATTTGGCCACAAAATGTTAGAGTGGGAAGGTTTTTTCATATCAGAAAGAAAACTCAAAATGTGGGGTGAGCGAATGTGATGATAATGTAAGTTTTTTGAGTCTGTTTCACATTAATATACAGGGTTTAAGTAATAAAACTGATGAGTTATCATTTTACCTTAGCGATTGTGACTATGCACTTGTTTGTATAAGTGAACATTGGTGCAAGACAAATGACTTAAAATGCTTAAATGTAAGTAAATATAAGTTGATGACTGCATTTTCTAGAATAAATCATGTACATGGAGGTGTGTGTGTATATGCGCGGGCTGACGTGAATTGTAAAGTACTTAACGTTGAACGCTACTCAAGGGAGATCGACTGTGAATTTAGTGCAGTTGAATTGGTTAGCCAAAAAATAATGGTGATATGTTTGTACAGGTCTTGCCTGGGTGACGTTGAGATTTTCTTAAGTATGCTAGATAAGTTATTGTATGATTTTAACGACAAGTATAAGCAAATTATAATTTTAGGAGATTTCAATATAAATTTTGCCGGTTTTTCTAGAGTGTTATCAGATCTAACCTGCATTATTGAAAGTTATGGTATAGCAGCTACAATCTCGGGTTTTACTAGGGTCTTTAATGGGTCTGGTAGTTGTATTGACAATATATTGACAGATATCGATGAGCGTTGCTTTACTGCCGCAGTGGTTGATCCATGCCTCTCTGACCATTACGGACAGGTTATTAAAGTAAAAGTCGATGTGAATAGTAAACGGCAACAACGAAAGGTTAGAAAGATAACTTGTCGGGGGATTCAGGACTTCCAAGATTATCTTGAGGGCATCGATTGGTCTCTTTTTTATGAGTCAAACAATATTGAATATTTGGCCACAGGTATAACCAATATTTGTCAGAATTTCATACTTCACAATTTTCCCCTGAGGCATTTAAATTCTGGTAAACCGCCTGTGCATTGGTTTACTCAGGAATTGAGAGATATGAGAACATGTGTTTCAGGTGTTAAGGTTATAGCTGATGTAACTGGTGACTCTTCGGATAGGGAAGTATACAAGCTGTTATTGAAGAACTATAGAGATGCCATAATATTAACAAAAAAACAGGCATTTAGTAACTTTATAGCCACTTCAGAAAATAAAGCAAGGGACGTTTGGAAGGTCATAAATTATGAACGAAACTTTGACAGAGCGTCAAAATTGGATAGCAAACTAACAGCTGATAATATGAATGCATTTTTTGTATCGGTGGCAGCTGACATTGTAAAAACTCTACCAGTAAACTTGGAGCTACAAAGACAGCTAATTTCTGGCATTCCGATGGCCTGTAGCTCTTTTGTTATGCTGCCGGTTGTAGAAAGTGAAGTCTTGGACGCCATTATTTATCTTAAAAGGTCAAATGCTTTTGATATATATAACATTAATAGCATTATTGTCAAGGAAGTAAAGGAATATTTGGTGTCGCCGTTGACACATATATTTAACCTTTGTGTATCTCAGGGGACATTTCCGGATTGTTTTAAAATTTCCAGGGTAATGTCTTTGCTAAAAAAAGGGGATGCAAATTGCTTGGATAATTACCGCCCTGTTTCTATTGTACCGCTGTTTGGAAAGATATTTGAGGTAATAATTCACAAACGACTCAGCCAGTATTTTGAAAGTGGGGAATTGTTGAGTGACTGTCAGTTCGGTTTCAGAAGGCGGCGCTCCACTGTGCAGGCAGTCAGCAAGGTTGTTGGGGATATAGTTGCGGGTCTTGAGGTGGGTAATCATGTTGGCCTTACTCTTTGTGACCTAAGCAAGGCATTTGACTGTGTCTCCCATGACCTGCTGATTAAGAAATTGTTCAGATATGGTGTTAGGGGCCCGCCGTTAAAGTTAATAAGTTCATACTTACATATGAGAAAGCAGCGCGTGTTTTTTAACGAGGAAATATCGAATCTTGGGGCTGTGGGAAGTGGGGTGCCGCAGGGTTCTGTCTTGGGGCCGCTACTTTTCATAGTCTACATAAACGATTTATTCGCTTTTATGTCACGGAGTCGTTGCGTCTGTTACGCTGATGACACGTCGCTTATTTGCCAAAGCTGCGACCCAGAAAAGCTGAACGTTGAAATGATCTCTACTGGGAAGTTGGCAGAACTGTGGTTTACACATAACAACTTAAAATTAAACACAGAAAAAACTGTTACGGTAATATTTTCCACAACTCCGGAGGTGTCGGCGAAAAATAATGCTAATCTTCTTGGCATTACTATAGATGGAGCCCTTAAGTGAGATGCTCATGTTTCTCAGTTGAAGAGTAAGTTGTCAGTCCCAATTTTTGTGATCAGGAGATTGAGGAATTCGGTTGATAGAAGTTCACTTCTGTCCGCCTATTTCTCCCTGTTTCACGGCCACCTATCGTATGGCACTCATTTGTGGGGAAATTCATCAAATTCTATAGAAATCTTCAGGCTACAAAAAAAAGTGGTTAGGTTGATTGCTGGAGTTGGCTGCCGTGAACACTGTAAGTCGTACTTTATTAGTCTGGGAATCATGACTCTTCCCACGATATACATCTTTAGTCAGTTATTAAATATACACAGGGATAAATTTGATTATAAGCTAAATTCTGCATACCATAACTATAGTACAAGATCGGCTGGTTTGATACGACCGCAGAGATTTAGACTCCAAAAATCTGTAAATAATTCTTTGCATATCGCCTTATATAATAAGCTACCAGTTCACATAAAGTGCTTAGATTATGGGAAATTTAAAAATGCTATAAAGTATTACTTTAAGCAAAACGCTTATTATTCAGTCCGTGAGTACATGGATGCCTCCATAGTGCTATAGTCTTTGTAGCTCGCACATGTAGTAATTTGTATTTTACAAGGTTCACTTATTGTATAGTTAATTTTAACTAATTTATATGTGTGTGTATTTTGCTTTGTACTTTTAAAACTTTGATTTTTTGTTAGTGTATTTCGACTTGCCACAATTATTGAATTTTTAAGTGTAAAAAGTGGTCAAATAAATGTGTCTATGTCTATGTGTCTATAATATATATATATATATATATATATATATATATATATATATATATATATATATATATATATATATATATATATATATATATATATATATATATATATATATATATGAAGACAAAAAAGTTATAGTCATTTAAAGAAAAAAAATTGGATTTTTTCTCAAAACGTCAAGTCTCGATTTAAAACGTCAACATTTAGGCAAAGAACCTAAAACGAATATGGTTAATGTAAAGCAAATATCGCAAAATCTTAGTTTCAGTTTCAACCGTCATTGTATTTCATTTTACTACAATGTTAAAAAAAATTCTCTGATGCTTTGGCAGTAGTTTTAGTTAAGTTTATGGTTTAACGGTCTATAATGTTTGGCTAATTTTAGTACAAAAAAATCGTTATTGAGGAGACGGCGACTTTTGAGATTTAAAGAGTTTTCTTCAATTGAGTGCAAACTAGGCCCCCTAGAATCCATTTCGGGGTTTAGTTTCAGTTTCTGTTTACATATATACAGGGTGATGCATTTCTACGGTAAACCTCAATATAATTGTTATTATAAAAGATACGCGAAAAAATTGTATACGTTAATTATAGGGTGTCTTGAGGTGAATTTTATAAAATTAGTTTGACAATAACAGGATGGCTCATAAGTCGTTGGTGATAACTACATTTTTTTTCTAACAGGCCTTATAGTATTGCATTTTTGCATTTGGATTTTGCATCGAAATATGATGCATGTTTGTAAGAAAAAAATATCTAGATGCAGCACATACGTTTTGGTAGCGAATTTTCATTTGCTTAAAATTTCAATAACTTGGCTGGAAAACCAGTTTGCTCGGAAACGGTTTAAGTTAATTTTCGGAAAATTTCTGTACATTTTCAAACAATAATTTATTTTGATTATGTACGATACATTCTTTCTACTATATAGGTTAAAACGGTAAGCAAATTGATGTCTGTTTGTATATAAGCGATCTTTGCTATTAAAAACATTTTTATGAAAATTTACTTCCATAACGCACTTGCTGCGTCCACACTTTTTTGATGAAAGCAGGCATCAAATTTGGTTACCTGTATAACCGATATAGTAGAAACAATGTACCATATTTCATCAAATGAGCATTTTGACAAAACTCCCACAAAAGTTTATGCATGAAAATTTACAATTTTTTCAAGAAAATCCAAAAACTTTTTTTTAAATAACTCATTAAACATTAACTATTATGCCCTTCACTTCTGAAACACAAGATACATATTGTTCTATTTGAAACAATTGAGTTACCACTGTTTTATTTTCTTTTAATTCAGTCACTATTTGAGAGCACCCTGTATACGGCATCTCGATTTTTTCATAAAATAATATAAACGAGAACCTCTGTGAATGTGCCATTTGCATTAGACTGCGATTTTTATTGGTAAAAACGCCGTACCACAATTTGTGGTATGTACTAAACATGTGAAAAGTTGCAAAACAATTTACCTATATATATATATATATATATATATATATATATATATATATATATATATATATATATATATATATATATATATATATATATATATATATATATATATATAAGTAGGTATCACACCGATAACTCAAAATGTTTTGATCAAACCTAGTGAATGCCTTCCTTTTGCAAGTAGCTTGGACAAGTTCGTTAGCCAGGAAATTTGGCAAGCGTTTCCCGGAAAATTTTGTGTTTTTTTCGGAACGTTTTCATATCTCCATAAATAAGAATATAAAGGCAACCAAATTTGGTACGCGTGTTTGCATTGTAAAAAGTAAAGAACGTAGGTCTGTAAATTCTAAAACAATAAATGTATAGGCATTCAAAGGAAAAAACTGGGGTTTTTCTCGAAACGTCAAAGTCGCGATTTGAAATGTCAAAATTGGCAACATTTAGGCAAAGAAGCAGAGACGAATTTAAAAACAAATTTTTTGCTTTTGTGAGTTTATTTGGTCATCAGTGGCACCCAATTTTTTTAAATGCTTATAACTATTAGTGCATTTTTAAGAAAATTCACTAAAAGTGATATAATTCACTAATAAGAAGAAAATTTGGCGTTTTCCTCAAAACGTCAAAGTGCTGATTTCAACGTCAAAATTGGCAACATTTAGGCAAAGAACAGGAAACGAATACGGTTTATGTTAAGAATATGTCGCAAGGAGAGTGTGCTACAAACTCTTAAGTTTCAGCTTCGACTGCCACTCTCCTTTATTTTACTAAAACATTTTCAGAAAATTCATTTCAAATAGAACCGTTTTCTGATGCTTTGGCAGTAGTTTCTGTTAAGTTTATGGTTTAACGGTCTATAATGTTTGGCTAATTTTCATACAAAAAGTCCGTTAGCGAGGAGAGCGAAAATTTTAATTTGAAAGTTGGTAAGGTTAAATATCCGAATATCCCAACCCTCCCTACAGAAAGGCAGCGGTTCGCAAAATTTCCAGGATAGTGAAGTAAAACTACTATCTGGGGTCGGTGATTGGCGATATCCGCGAAAATAGACCGACGTTAGAGTACCAAAAAAAAAACCATTCCATACTAAATACAGATGTAGAGACCACTACTATGGCCTCACAGAAAGGAAAACAAACAACTGTGAAGCCAGAGATGTAGTCTTTACATCTTTATTGAGTAAAAAAAAGTTTGATGATAGGTAAAAATACTTTAACCTTCTTTGACTTGTTCGTGTCATTAAATTTAAGAAAAAAGCCGTTTACTTCTCAAAATTTTCTATGCACTAAAATGAAAATCCAAATTAGCTAATAAAGAAAAAATTGAATTCTTTCACTTGTGTTGCATCAAGATTGATTTCCCGATACGCAAATCATGTTTGTGAAATTCAATCCTGAAAAGTGAAAGCCGAACATCCTGCAACCGCAATAAAACTCCAGCAGGAAATAGAAAAGGTTAAATACCCAAGGAAAATCATAAAATTCCCTGCAAAATCAACATGAAACCCGCCGAGAATCCTGTACGCATGTGTCCCTTACACTCGACCAGTGCATCAATGCTCGGTATTCTTTCAGTTTTGGGGATTTGATGGCGACGCTTGATCCGGACGCCTCTATAATACGTCTGTGTATCGATCCCTCACCGTCGCGACGTGCTAGGCAAGTAGAGGTGCAATTCGGCCATTTGCTTTGTTTACTGTATGTCGTACCGTTTAACGTTGTGATATCCTGTGAGGAAATAGACCTCAGTGCCTGATCAGTGATTCGTTATTTGGTGTTGGTGGTTTGTGCATCTGTCAGCAGGAAGCTGTCTGCAGGAATATAAGGTAAGCAGCAGGATCCGTAGCGTTGAGTTTGTTAGGTTAGGATAGAAGCCGGTAGTAGACAGTTTTTCATCACATGATGTGCAGTAGACTGCCGACTGGTTTTGGAAAATTAATAGGTCCATTGTTTTTTTTTTATACATTTAGTTAATTTCTTTTTTAACAAGAAAAATGTTAAGAAGATAGGTTATAAAAACTTTTGCAGTTGTTCTAAACAAGCATGCAATGTTTACAAATTTACAAAGACCTTATAATATAGAAATAAGTGAAACTACCTTTCCTTAGAATGACATAATTTAGGATGCAGTTATTTAAATTATTTTATAGCAAAAAAGTAGATAGATAAATTTTCTACAAGTGGTCATTCGCAGCATCCTAATCATATAATGTGACTGGTTGGTTGAGTGTTCAAAACATTATATATAAGTTAATATTTTAGTAATATTTTACAAGGAAAATCGAAAGGAAAATTGAATTGGTGGGTTGAAGAAATATATATGGACAAAAATAGAGTTTTGACAAAAACTCAGAAGGCTCACAAATTTATTTATTTTTTCATTTTTTATTAATGAATTTTTGTAGAAAAAATTCACTAATGGGGAGATCCCGACTTTTGAATTTTGAATTTTTTTGCAAATGAGCGCGAACTAGTACCCCTAGAACCCATATCCCGGGTCAGTTTCAATTTTTATATGTTATATATATATATATATATATATATATATATATATATATATATATATATATATATATATATATATATATATATATATATATATATATATATATATATATATGACACCGATAACAAAAAATAATGTGCCGATTTTGATAAAATTTGGCGTGTACCTTCCTTTTGTAAATGGCTTCGATAAGTTCGTTAGTCAGAAAAATCGGACGAGGTCTTCCGGAAAAATTTTGAGTTTTCATTAAAAAAAAAAACATAAATAAGGGCAACCAAATTTGGTACACAGGTTTATGTCATTATAGGTAAGCTAACTACCAAAATTTAGTTCTGTAGGTTAAAGGACAAAAAAGTTACAGACATTTAAAGAAACATAAATTTTGATTTTCCTTAAAACGTCAAAGTCGTTATTTAAAACGTCAAAATTGGTAATATTTAGGAACCTGAAACTAATATGAGCTATGGAAAGAAAATATCTAAAGAAGAATGTTTTACAAAGCCTAAACTCTTAATTTTAAACGTCATTGTCCTTCATTTTACTAAAATATGCCCAGAAAATTCATTTCAAATAGACCCTTTCTCTGATGCTTTGGCAGTAGTGTTGGCTATAGAGTTTATCGTTTAATGGTATATCATTTTTGTCGAATTTTCGTAAAAAATTATTAAAGCTCAATATGTCCGTTATTATGCAAGTTACGAAAAAAAATGTATACATTAATTATAGGGTGTCTTGAGCTACATCTTAAAAAATATTTCCAAAATTACAGGGTAGCCTATAAGTCGTTGGTGATTAAAATTATTTTTTTTTTAATCAAACATGCCCTATGTTATTGCATTTTTGCATTTTCCATCGAAATATAATACATCTTTGTAAGAAATGAAATTCAGGATAGAGCAAGTGCGTTATGTTAGCGAATTTTCATTAAATGCTTTAAATTTGAATAGCTCAATTTGCTATTAACCTATAAGGTTGACCAGGAAACCAGTTTTTTCAGGAACAATTTAAGTTTACTTTCGGAAATTTTTGTGCATTTTCAAACAATAAAGTTATTTTGATATAACATGGCACATTGTTTCTACTATATAGATTATATTGGTAACCAAATTTGATGCCTGCTTTCTTAAAAAAACATATTTGTTATTAAAAACATTTTTAAGAAAAATCACTACCATAACGCACTTGCTGCGTCCAGACTTTATATTTGAACTCACAGACAACTTACAGCATTCAAAGTTACTGATACCAGTAGTTATGACATTGACACAAAAGTGTTCTTAAAATAACACGGTGTAAAAAATGCTGCAATTTTCTAAAAAATTTTCACTAATGAGCAGATCCTGACTTTAGAGGTTTTTTTTTAACGAGCGTGAAATACAGAAAACATCGCAAGATTGTTTTACGAACCCTTAAGTTTCGGCTTAAACGATCATTATCCTTTATTTTACTAAAATATTTTCAGAAAATTCATTTTAAATAGACTCTTTCTTTGATGCTGTGAAAGTAGTTTTAGTTATAGAGTTTATGGTTTACTAGTCTATTATTGTTCCCGAATTTTCGTAGAAAAAATTCGCTACAGACGAGACCACGACTTTTGAATTTGGTAATAATTTCTCTATTATTCTGTTTCATTCATATCATGAAAGCAACATAAACTTATTATTCTAATATACATTCTAATTACAAAACACATGGCTAGATATTTTAGGGTGACAGTATCAGTATTTAGTGATATCGTCCTTGACTGCAATGACAGCTTTCAAACGCCGGGGCATGCTTTCAATGCAGGCCCTCACATTGTCTTGCAGTTTGGGATCGTGATGCCAGATTCTAATGAGGGTTTCTATGGGTTGCTGTTTATTTGTTATCTCAGTTTTGGCAATCTCACGTTTGGCCAGTTCCCACAAGTTCTCTATTGGATTCATATCCGGGGAATTGCCCGGCCAGGGCAAAACTCTGACATTTTTCTCCTAGCTTTATGGCACAGTGCAGAATCATGCATGAAGATATAATTATCGTCATCAGGGAACCATTCCCTGACCTAAGGAAGAAGGCGATTTTGAATTACACGCTTGTACAGGTCCTGTCTCATGGTCCTTCTACGATGTAGAGACGGCCCATACATCTAACAGAGATCACAGACCATCTCATAAAGCTTACAGGGTGTTTATCATTCTTCATTATGCAGTCTGGATGGAATTTATCTCCAGGGCGTCGCCTCACAAATGTGCTCTTGTCCACCAAAATTTGGAAGGTATACTCATCGGAAAAGCACACCTGTAATATTAAACAGACATACAAAATTATGAAAGCCATACTTACACGACTCCAGTCCTCAGTTTATGTGCTCTTTGGCCTATTCCAAGCGCTTCCTCTTCATTGCCTGCATAAGTCGTGACTTTTTGGCTGGGCGGCGACCAATGAGATTTTCCTTGGTCAATCGTTCTTCTTGAAAAATTCATCCCACATTAGCTAACATGTCTGGTGATTTGATCCACAGACATTTTTGTATTTTGTAGGCACACGTCCCATATTTTACGGTCACCGCGAGGGGTGGTTATCTTCTTTCTGCCACATTTTCCAATACGATTGGCTTCCACGGGTAGGTTTCAATCAATTTTTTCTTCATTCTGTTAACCAGCGAGTTGGAAACACTTGTGATTGCTGCTGTCTCTCTCTGAGAATGAGAGGTATGGG
This sequence comes from Tillus elongatus, assembly GCA_964006375.1. NCBI lineage: Eukaryota > Metazoa > Arthropoda > Insecta > Coleoptera > Cleridae > Tillus > Tillus elongatus. The sequence goes on along the minus strand of OZ023263.1, from coordinate 20,844,688 downwards.
TCAGCAATGTCTGAATTTCTCTCACTTTCATAGGAGATGTGTCTGTTGACTTGCCCGTTCTAAAAAAAATCTGCTCAATAAAAATGATTTTGAACTTCAAAAGCAGCTAATCTAACAAGTAGCTAATTACTACTTACATTTTAATGATGCTGAACTCTCAAAAGCTGGTGAAAAAACACTGAAAAAGTTGTAAAATCTTCTTTACACGAATCACCAAAATTACTGCCGCCTGTACAATAACCTCAAACCATTGACAAGCTGACCTTACAATATTCTAATCCTGTTTCTTTAGCACAATTAGATGAGGATTGCAAACTCATTGAGGGTTCTCTTTCTGCGGATCCCCAAAAATTTTTAGACTGGGGAAGTAGAAAACTTATACAATTCAACTCCACAGTCTCGCCGTCTATCTCATAAGAGCTACACCAGCTCTAGACCCATCGCAATGAACAACCAAGTTATTCAAAGTAATTTTCTCGTGCTCAAAGCTGGGTCTGCAGCAATTTGTCCTAAAACTTCAGTCTCAGTATTCTCATTTCTAACCGGAAATTCACGTTCAGGGTCCCGTTTTTTGTTGGCTACTGAACCACTTTGTCGAAAGTTTGCAACTAACTCCAAAATGTATTTTCTGTTAACATGTCTGTTCGGATGTCGTTCATTAAACAAATTTGTGGTACGGTTGGCACAGCCATCGTTTTTGAAAAAAAAGAGTAATTATTTCAACTCTTTCTTCTACAGAATACACCATTGTGAAATTAATTTTCGGTAGTACTATCAAGTATCAAACCGACCGATAAACTGAAATAATAAACCGCATTTCTCTCATTCCGATAAGAAATCTTCTGATAGTCAATTTTTTGTTTACAAACCAACAAAACATTGACTATCAGCACATTTCTTATAGGAATGAGTGAAATGAGTTTTGCATCTTCAACTGTGAATCCTTTTTAAACGAGTTGATAAAACTTAGAAAAGATTACTGTGCTGAATTCAGAAAAGAAAGAGCTTTCAAATGATGTAACACTCGACCCATGTTCCCTATTTAAAATATAATAGTTGTTATCACCACCCTTAAGGGGTTGATGTGACAAAGTTGAGTTTTATGTCAAAAGATGTCCCCCTAAATATTAAAATTGACGTGTTTCAGCGTTTCTAAAAAAAGTTTCTCTGGACGCAAATCAATCTGTTTCGTTTTCAATGCGCCACCCTATATATACCATATATAAGCGGTAGTAAAACTTCGGTCTCGGAAAATGCGTATTGGCGGCGCATTTTAACGTATTTTTTTCCAAACATTAACAATTTAATTTTCTCTCAACCTAGAAAATTCAGTAGTTATGTGTAGAACAAAATCTTCATAGAGAAGATGTGTACTAAATTTCACATTTGTTTTAGGAGATACATTTTTTGATAACGTTTTTTTTTTGTTGTAATTTGACCTAATTAACCTAAAAATTAACATAACGCATTTTCTGCATCCAGTCTTTTAACAAATTTGGACCATGAAGCTAAAAAACTACATAATATTAAAGCTTTTTATTGGTATGTGTTATACTATCTTAAGTGTTGAAAATTTTATATTATATGCAAATCTTGCTGATTTTTCTTTGACGCCTTTATAAAAACTATCTAAAAACCTCTCGTTTCAATTCTTTTCCGTGTGAAACACATTTAATAATCATTTTCATAAGATATTCGTCGAGCTTCCGCCAGAGGCAGGATGAGCAAAAAGTAGCAATAAGGCGAAGATGCCATATCGTAGAGCTTGGAGAATGCACCGGTCACTAGATGTAGTTCGTTCAGGAATGTGTGAGGTCATCTAGTGGCTGTAGGAAGGGCTAAGGGTGGCCGTGTGGTTCTTATCACTTTACTACACCATCAATCATCCAGAGCTTTGACCTCGTATAATAGCCAACCTAGCACGTGTGTGCCAACTACAAGAACATATCCACTCTATTAGCGGAAAACTTTATATTCTGCTTTCTTTCCACCTTTAACGAAATTCAATATAGCGTCCTAATTTTTACTATATCTTCAAACTTGAAAAGCCTGGATTCAGCAAATCTCGTAGTGAAAACGTTTGGGAAAACTCACAGGGTATACTTCTCTAAGCTCAGACACAGTGTTTTGTTTTCACGACCATACTCGATGAATATAAGATATACAGGGTGTTACTTCTTATTAACTCATTACAGATATCTCCGGTAATATTAATTTTCAAGAAACGTTTAAACTTGTAAAATTGTGCTAGTTTTTAAGCGCATTTCAGTCCAGCTTTAGATAGGTAAGGCTGCGAAGTTGTTTAAAACAAAGCAGGATTTTAGGTTTTTCCTTATAACTTCTTAATTTTCCGTGTCTTTTTGGATAACATTATTTTCACATATAAGCAAATCGGCTGGTTGTACTTGTTTTACAAAGTTTTCGCAATCTTTTGCAGGCAATAATCAAAACTCATAAGTACAATTTGGAGAACCTAACGCTAACTTTGTTAGTGAAACGATCGTCGGGCTAAAAAACTGTATTGTGATGAATTGGGTTCTCCAAATTGTACTTATCAGTGCTCGTCACAGGTTGCAATCTTCACTCATTGAATAATCAAAACTTTCTTGAAAAATCCAAATTTAATGTCCACATATTTTAATAGAGAACTTTTTGGCAAATATACTGATGTATTGCAAGTGGCATTTTATTTGTAAATTAATAGAAAATAAATTTTAAATATTTGTTGCTGGAAACCATATTCCCCTAAAAATAAATAAACAATATTTGTTGGTGCAACAATGATAAACTATCATTGCAGCGGCGTCGTAGAGTTCATAATATCTGCTTTATACCAATCAGAAGTGTAAGTCCTGATAAATTGTGATGTACAGGGTGATTCTTTATAATGTCGCCCCCCTTTAACTTTGTTATTTAAAGTGTCCCAAAAAAATTGAAAGTATGGTTATGTAGGTGCTAAAAAATACTTCTTTTCTATGTATAAAAAATTTTGAAAAATGATCAGTATACAGGGAAAACCAAAAAGTTTATTTTTTTTCAATAGATTACCCTATATATGAATTTATTTTTCGATTCCTCGTAAAATTCTAAGCATAATTTATATAACATACTGTATACTTAAAATGAATAGTTTTTGAAATATTCGCATTTGAAACGTTATCATCAAATATTTTATTAAACAACTGTTACAAATCAAGAAGTCCTAGGATATTCGCATTTGAAACGTTATCATCACAAATTTTAATAAACCAAAACAACTGTTACAAATCAAGAAATCTAACAATAAATAATATAACAAAAACAGTTTCTAATTAAATATAAAGATGCTCTACCGGGCCTCCATTTTCTTCAACACATTGTATAAGGGTTCTTCACATTTTCTCTAATAAATCTGTTATGAATGCTGGGTTATTTTCATTTAAATTAATAATTTATTTTCAATTTGGTGGTCGTATACACGGTTTTTTTATATAACCCCAAAGAAACGCACCCATAGGTGTAAAATGGGGGCTGTTTGCAGGCCACTTAATTGGCGCATTTCTTTCAATCCATTCAGGAAACCTTTCATTTGGGTAATTAAGCACAGCACGAATGTTGCGAGGGGGTGCTCCATTCTGTTAAAAAATTATATTTTGTAATATATTTAAAGGTAAATCGTCTAAATATTCTTCGAACTCGTTTTCCAAGAAATCTAAATAGCGGCCTCCATTTAAAACAGTATCAAAAAATATGGACCGATAACTCGATCGCCCAAGATACCACACCACACATTTACGGATTGTCGCCCTTGGAACTTAAATTCCCTATAAGAATGTAGATTGTCTCTTGCTCATCGTCTGGTATTTTTTCGGTTAAACAGGCCACTAGTAGAAAAGGTGACTCATCAGTCCATAGAACTGTTTGCAAAAAATTGTTATTTATGTTTATTCTGTCTAGAATCAGTTGACAAAATGCGACCCGATCATCTTTTTGCATTTGGGTAAGCTTTGTAGTGGGTTTGATCTTATATGGATTTGGATTCCATTTTCTTAACATTCTTTGGACTTTACTGTATGAAATTCGCTGAATATTTTCTTGTGTTGCTCGTAATGTCTTTGAAATGTTTCTTTTGGAATTGTTTGGATTCTCTTCTATAGCAAGTAAAATATTCAATTCTGCATTTTCATCTACGTTCACAGCAGTTCTTTTTCTCCTTTGTAAATTTGACGTTTCTTGAAACTTCCTATATATAGATGTGAACGTTTTTCGAGTTGGGACATGCATACCGGGATTATATTCTATCATATTTCTAATGGCAACGCGACAATTTAAATTATTTTTAATATAATAACTTAAAATAACTCTTCTTTCTCTGTCTGAGTACGGCATTTTTACTTACTAAACAATACAACTACAACAATATTAGAAAAATGTCACTGTCAGTTATTTGTTTTCAATTAAAAGCATGGTATCCTAAGACTTCTTGATTTGTAACAGTTGTTTAATAAAATATTTGATGATAACGTTTCAAGTGCGAATATTTCAAAAACTATTCATTTTAAATATACAGTATGTTATATAAATTATGCTTAGAATTTTACGAAGAATCGAAAAATAAATTCATATATAGGGTGATCTATTGAAAAAAAATGAACTTTTTGGTTTTCCCTGTATACTGATCATTTTTCAATTTTTTTTATACATAGAAAAAAAGTACTTTTTAGCACCTACATAACCATACTTTCAATTTTTTTGGGACACTTCAAATAACAAAGTTAAAGGGGGGCGACATTATAAAGAATCACCCTGTACACACTGGTTGCACCGGATATACAAAGACATTACCTATGTTGCAACTTACGCCCGTGGTCATATGAGCAAGTTATAGAGCCCAATCAAATCAAACCAAAAAGTCTGCGCGCAGCAAGTGCGTTATGGAAATGAATTTTTATTAAAATGTTTTTAATTACAAATATGTCTCTTTAAAGCAATCAGGCATCAATTTGCTCACCGGTATAACCTATATAGTAGAAACAATGTACCATATTTTATCAAAATAACTTATTGTTTGAAAATGTAGAAACATTTTCAGAAAATAAACTTAAAATGTTCCCGAGAAAATTCGTTTCCTAGCCGACGAACCTTAGGTTAACAGCAAATTGAGCTATTGAATTTTGAAGCATTTAATAAAAATTCGCTACCAAAACGCACTTACTGCGTCTCGATTTTTTTTACAGATATGCATCATATTTCGATTAAAAAGGCAAAAATGCAATAAGGAATGTTATATTATATTATATAATAACAACAATCTAAAGGCAAAATACCTCACTATTCTTGGTGACTTCAATGTCCATAATAAGGAATGGCTAGCATCTTTAAAAAACGATCCACAAGGGAGAGCAGCGGAGGCCTTTGCAGTCAGTAATTCTTTAGTTAATATGGTTCAGCAACCTACTTACTTTCCTCGCATCCCAACACACAGCTCAAATCCCTTGGATCTCCTTCTTACTACACAACCTGAATGCTATAAGATATATGTCACCCCCCCCCCCCTCGGTCGATCAGACCACGGCATGGTCACTGCTTCCTGCGCAATGCAACCCGATGTCACATAGTCATCATACCCACGTATCGTTTGGCACTACGAACTGGGACGAAATGCGGAATTAGCTTTCCTCATATCCATGGGCGTCTGTCTGCTTCTCTCATCCTGACCCTTCTGATATCTCACAAAATGTCACCGAAATTATCCAAGCTGGCATGGAATTATTTATTCCACGTACACAGAAAACATCTTCAGCCACTCAAAAGCCCTGGTTTTCCAAATCGTGTGACAAGGCCAGACTTGAAAAAGTCAAAGCTCACAAAGCGCTTCTACACAATCCCAGTCAAGAAAACCGTCAAGCATTTAACGACGCAAGAAAACACTATGTCCGCATTCCTTCTGAGGCAAAAACCACATCAAAAACAAAGTCCTCTCAAGCTCCAACGGCAGCAAACCCTTCTGGACTGTTGCTAAATCTATTAGGAATAATTTCTTTAAGGGCATTAGCCCAATTAAATAAGGATCGCAGGCTCATGGATTCATTGCCGGACAAAACTTAAAATTCAAAAACGAGAAATGTGTAAATTATGATGGTTCTGAGTTTCGAAGACTATTGGTTATTGGCAAAGCTCATAAAGCTAAGATGTCTTAAAAATGTCAAGAATTTGTCGATAAAAGATAGCATGTCGCATGGCTGGCGATATTTTTAAAACTAAAGTAGAAGAATAGGATAGAGAACTGGAAAGAAAAAAATAGAAAATTTTACTTGTGGTGGATAATTGTGTGGAACATCCACAATTGACGAGTTTGAAGAACATTAAACTAGTTTTTCTGCCACCTAATGTACTGCAGCGTTTAGATCGGAGAATGGTCAACTCTCTGAAATGTAATTACAGGAGGCAACTTGTCACAAAAATAATTGACATACATGGACAAGAATCAGTGTCAACTTTCGATAAATGTCCTCGAAGCTATTCGTCTCCTTCATCGTGCATGCAAAAATGTCTCGCAAAAAACGGTGCAAAATGGTTTCAGGCATGCTCGTTTTCATTTTGAACATAGAAATGAAAACGTTGATTTAAGCGTTTCGGAAGATATTATGGCTGGCGAAGGCCTCGCCGACGAAGACGATGACATTTTTCTGAGCGTATGTGCTAGCGTTAAGAAATTGGTACAAGTATCTAATGCGATGGAGCCTAGATAATCCTGTGGGAAATTCAGCTATTCAACAGATTACGAAATAATTGAAGCTCCAAATTTGAACACTACCCAAGAAGTGATAGGAGATTCCGATTGGGACAAAGATTCTAAAAGCACCGAATGGAAGATGTCGCAGATTCCGCCGAGAACCTTAAAATCTTTTTAGAGAGGACCTCAAACACAGAGAATGGGGTAAGTTCATTAACTTTCATAGAAAACTTTTTGGTAAAGAAGGAAAAAGAAAAACCAACAGTTTAAATCGAAATCACAGACTACTTTTTATGATGTGTATAAAGTTAGATTAAGTAATAATGTACAGTATGTAAGGTGATGTGCTTTTTATGTGAATAAAATTGTTCTTCAAATAAGACAGTTACAGTTGACTTTCCATATTGATGGAAAAGGTCACAGGGGAGTAGTCTGTGTTTGTACACTTACATACAGGTATATACATACCTACATTCATTTTTGTAGTTACTTCTTAGTGCTGATATAACGAGATGCGGTTTTTTCGAGATATTATTGCTGGTTCCTTTGTTCCTCGTTAAATCCCGATTCTACTAATATATATATATATATATATATATATATATATATATATATATATATATATATATATATATATATATATATATATATATATATATATAAAGTGAAATTGGCCCCGGATATGTGTCTTAGAGAGCCTAGTTCGCGCTCATTTGGATAAATCTTTTCAAAATTCAAAAGTCAAGATCTCCAAAGCAGTGAATTGTTTAGAAACTTCGCTAAAAGCAAGTTTCAATAGGTGGCTTACTTATGCAACACACAACTAGCGTCTCTGCATTTACGGTTGTATAGCCTAAAACACATCGCGCGTAAGTCTAATAACACAATTTTGTCTGGGAATTTATCAGGATAAATTCACTTGCTGTCTTGAATACTCCATTGCTCTGGAAAAATACGGCTCTTTGATTGATCTGCTTACGGTCTTGATCAAACTCTTAAGACTTGAGACTAATCAAGAATTCTGCTCCTTTTTTCTGCGGTTTATATGTTTAAACTTAGAGCAGCGGATTTTTGTATACGGTATGGAACAGCCAAATGGAACAAATTCAGTAATTCTGTGATTTTGCATATTTATAAAAAAGTTCGGGACGCAGCAAGTGCGTTATAGAAGTGAATTTTCATAAAAATGTTTTTAATTACAAATATATCGCTCTAATGCGAGCAGGCATCAATTTGGTTACCGGTATAACCTATATAGTAAAAACAATGTGCCATAATTTATCAAAATAATTATTTGAAAACGTACAAAAATTTTCGGAAAATAAACTTTAAATGTTTCTGAGAAAACTGATCTCCTAGCCAATGAACCTTAAGTTAATAGCAAATTGAGTTATTGAAATTTGAAACATTTATTGAAAATTCGCAACCAAAACGCCCTTGCTGCGTTCATACAAAAATTTTCCGAAAATGCAGTTAAATGTTGGTTCCTAACCAACAAAACTTACGTTAATAGCAAATGAGTTATTGAAATTTGGAGGATTTAATGAAAATTTGCTACCAAAACGCACTTACTGCGTCCAGATTTTTTCTTACAAACATGCATCATATTTCGATAAAAAATGCTAAAATGCAGTAACGAATTTGTTCTACGAAAATTAGCTAAAAATTATAGACCGTTAAACCATAAACTTAACTAAACATACAGCCAAAGCATCAATTTAACTAAACCGACAGCCAAAACATCAGAGAAAGGGTCTATTTGAAATGAATTTTCTGGGAATATTTTAGTAAAATGAAGGACAGTGACGATTGAAACTAAGACTTCAGACTTTGTAAAACATTATTCTTGAGACATTTTCCTTCCATAACTCATATTAGTTTCAGGTTCATTGCCTAAATATTACCAATTTTGACGTTTAAAATCGCGACTTTTGACGTTTTGAGGAAAACCCAAATTTATGTTTCTTTAAATGCCTGTAACTTTTTTGTCCTTTAACCTACAGAGCTAAATTTTGGTAGGTAACTTACCTATAATGATATAAACCCGCGTATGAAATTTGGTTGCCCTTACTTTGTTAATTCCGGAGATATATTTTTTTTCGATTTTTTTTTAAAAAGAAACACAAAATTTTCCGGGAAAACCTCGGCGGATTTTCCTGGCTAACGAACTTATCCAAGCCACTTGCGAAAGGAAGATACTCAGCAAGTTTTATCAAAATCAGTCCATTATTTTTTAAGTTATAGGTGTGACACATAAATATATATATATATATATATATATATATATATATATATATATATATATATATATATATATATATATATATATATATATATATATAAACATATAAAGTCTGAAACCGACCTCGGATTTGGGTTCCAGGGATCCTAAATAGCGCTCATTTGAAGAAATTTTTTCAAAATTCGAAAGTCGGGATCTCCCCATTAGTGAATTTTTTTAAATAAAATTCACTAATAAGTTCGGGACGCAGCAAGTGTGTTATGGTATTGAATTTTCGTTAAATGCTTCAAATTCGAATAACTCAATTTTATATAAACCTATAAAGTAGAATTCAGGTACATAGTAAGGTCTTTCGCAAGGCAACATATCAACCAAATTTGATTAAAATAGCTTTGTAATTTTCGGAGATATTTTTTTTTAAAGAAAACCCAAAAATTTCCAGGAAAACCTTGTCCGATTTTCCTGGCTAACCAACTCAGCCAAACTATTAAAAAAGAAAGATACTTGTCGAGTTTCATAAAATCGGTTAATTACTTTTTGAGTTATCAGTTACACACACACACACACACACATATATATATATATATATATATATATATATATATATATATATATATATATATATATATATATATATATATATATATATATATATATACTTATGCCTATGCGGAAGTAGCTGGACCATTTCGTATACCAAGTGTATAATAGCTGGACCAACCGTGCAATAGCTGGACGTCCAGCTATTAACATGCTGGTATTAATATGTACATGCGTTATTGGCTAGACCTATTTCATGAGAACATTAAAAGTAAAAATTAATGCGCCTGTGCGGTGTTGCCAAATGCTTAAAATATTAATTATATTTAAATATTTACATGTTTTAGTGAATTTTATGTACACTAGGACCGCAAAAAGCATGATGTTACTTAAGACTTTATTTAATAATAATATCGTCAGCATATTTCTACGAATTTCTGGATTAAAAATGATTATTGCGTAAGTTACTATTCATGTAATATAGCAAAACATCTACAGGTGGTTTGTAAAAATAATGTTTTGGAAGAGACAAAATATGAATTATTTTTTGATATTTGCAGTAGATGTGCCAAAATCATAAAAACACAAAATGGTTACCAAGGCCCTAGTGTATAATAAGATTGCAAATTATATTTTGTCACCCTTTGCAAAAGTGAGAAAAATGCATATGAAGATCGGGATAGCAATGAAGACCTTTCCGAAATATGAATTATTTTTTGATATTTGCAGTAGATGTGCCAAAGTCATAAAAACAAAACAAAAATGATTACCAAGGCCCTAGTGTATAATAAGATACGCAAATTATTTTTTGTCACCCTTTACAAAAGTGAGAAAAATGCAGATGAAGATCGGGATAGCAATTAAGACGTTTTCCAAATATTTATTATTTTATCGCATTTGCAGTTAATGTGCCAAAATCATAAAAACAAAAAATTATTACTTAAGCCCTTATGTATGAAAAACCATGCAAATTATTTTTTGTCACCTTTTTCAAAAGCGAAAAAAATGCATATGAAGATCGGGATAGCAATTAAGACCTTTCCGAAATATGAATTATTTTTTGATATTTGCAGTAGTTGTGCCAAAGTCATAAAAACAAAACAAAAATAATTACCAAGGCCCTAGTGTATAATAAGATACGCAAATTATTTTTTGTCACCCTTTACAAAAGTGAGAAAAATGCAGATGAAGATCGGGATAGCAATTAAGACGTTTTCCAAATATTTATTATTTTATCGCATTTGCAGTTAATGTGCCAAAATCATAAAAACAAAAAATTATTACTTAAGCCCTTATGTATGAAAAACCATGCAAATTATTTTTTGTCACCTTTTTCAAAAGCGAAAAAAATGCATATGAAGATCGGGATAGCAATTAAGACCTTTCCGAAATATGAATTATTTTTTGATATTTGCAGTAGTTGTGCCAAAGTCATAAAAACAAAACAAAAATAATTACCAAGGCCCTAGTGTATAATAAGATACGCAAATTATTTTTTGTCACCCTTTACAAAAGTGAGAAAAATGCAGATGAAGATCGGGATAGCAATTAAGACGTTTTCCAAATATTTATTATTTTATCGCATTTGCAGTTAATGTGCCAAAATCATAAAAACAAAAAATTATTACTTAAGCCCTTATGTATGAAAAACCATGCAAATTATTTTTTGTCACCTTTTTCAAAAGCGAAAAAAATGCATATGAAGATCGGGATAGCAATTAAGACCTTTCCGAAATATGAATTATTTTTTGATATTTGCAGTAGTTGTGCCAAAGTCATAAAAACAAAACAAAAATAATTACCAAGGCCCTAGTGTATAATAAGATACGCAAATTATTTTTTGTCACCCTTTACAAAAGTGAGAAAAATGCAGATGAAGATCGGGATAGCAATTAAGACGTTTTCCAAATATTTATTATTTTATCGCATTTGCAGTTAATGTGCCAAAATCATAAAAACAAAAAATTATTACTTAAGCCCTTATGTATGAAAAACCATGCAAATTATTTTTTGTCACCTTTTTCAAGAGCGAAAAAAATGCATATGAAGATCGGGATAGCAATTAAGACGTTTCCGAAATATGAGTTATTTTTTGATATTTGCAGTAGATGTGCCAAAATCATAAAAACAAAAAATGATTGCCAAGGTCTTAGTGTATAATAAGATATTCAAATTATTTTTTGTCACCTTTTGAAAAAGTGAAAAAAAATCATATGAAAATCGGGATAGCAATTTTTTTTCCAAATATGTATTATTTTTTCGTATGTGTCAAAATCATAAACATCAAAAATGACTTCCAAGGCTCTAATGTATAATAAGATATGCAAATGATTTTTTGTCACCCTTTGCAAAAGCAAAAAAAAATGCATAAACAGACCCGGATAGCAATTGAGACGTTTCCGCAATATGCATTATTTTTTGACATTTGCAATTTTTTAAACAGGAATCTTTTTTTTTATATTTACATTTAAAATCATAAAATCACAAAACTATTACCAAAACCCTAGTGTATAATACTACAGAATACACAACTCTCAACTCGGACAGTTTTAGAATGAATTGAATATGATTCTATTCCTATTTTTTAACGCGCTAAAATCTAATATACAGTCACAGCAATAATTGATTGATTATGCTGTGCTACAGTTACTTTTCAATTTTTTCTAAACATTTGTTTGACAGGTCAGGTAAAAGCTTTGAAATTTACAAAAGGAGGGTACAGAAACAGAGCTGTAAAACTTTCTGGGATCAACGTCGTAAAAGCGGTATATCAAAGCCCAAACGTTCTTTATCTATGCGACGCTTTTATATACAAATACATAATATTTGAGAAAAAATGCTAGGTTTAATATTTGATTATTACCAGCCACTAACTGCTATACTAGAGTGACTAACATTAATTAGATTCTCATAATTTTTATGTTGCATTGTTCAAGTATGCAGTACAGCATAAGAAACAGTCTTCTTATGCTATGTAACCAAGATTTATGCCACTAAAAATAAGTTGCACTTTAAACCTAATTAATAGCAAATTTTTATAATAAACATATTCTTATAACGAGATTGGGGTAGTTTCTTTGTATACACAACATGTTTATTAAATTTATTTAAATTCATCATTTTTCCAAAACATAATATATCACTCACTCACTGACTGAAGGCAAAGTCGCTTAGTAGTCGCAACGATAGGTTAAAATAAGGTGGTTTCCCGTTGTCTTTCATGTGGCACATTGACTGAAAAAAAATACATTTTTGGAAAACCTCTTAACTGCTATCCCGATGATTAAATTCTTTTTTTTCTTACTTTTGCAAAGGGTGACAAAAAATAAATTTGGTGCAGTATTACATAATAGGGCCTTGGTAATGATTTTTGGTTTTGTGATTTTACCACATTAACAGTAAGTATCGCATAATCATTAATGTTGAAATGAAAAACGTGGTAGTAACTATCCCGGTGTTCAAATGCATTTTTTTTATATTTCCAAAGGGTGACAGAAAATTATTTGCATGAGCTTTTATGCGTCAGGCCCTTAGTGATATTTTTTTGTTTCTATGAATTTGGCACATTAACTGCAAATGCGAAAAAATAATACATATTTGGAAAACTTCGTAATTGCTATCCCGATTTTCATATGCATTTTTCTCACTTTTGCAAAGGGCGACAAAAAATAATTTGAATATCTTATTATACACTAGGGCCATGGTAATCATTTTTTGTTTTTATAATTTTGGCACATCTACTGCAAATATCAAAAAATAATTCATATTTCGGAAACGTCTTAATTGCTATCCCGATTTTCATATGCATTTTTCTCACTTTTGCAAAAGGTGACAAAAAATAGTTTGCATCTCTTATTACACACTAGCGCCTTGGTAATCATTTTGTGTTTTTATGATTTTGACACATTTACTGCAAATATCAAAAAGTATGACATATTTCGGAAACGTTTTAATTGCTATCCCGAATTTCTTATGCGTTTTTTTCACTTTTGCAAAAGATGACAAAAAATAATTTGCATGATTTTTCATACAAGGGCCTTAGTAATAATTTTTTGTTTTTATGATTTTGGCACATTAACTGCCAATGCGAAAAAATAATACATATTTGGAAAACGTCTTAATTGCTATCCCGATTTTCATATGCATTTTTCTCACTTTTGCAAAGGGTGACAAAAGATAATTTGCATATCTCATTATACACTAGGGCCTTGGTAATATTTTTTTGTTTTTATGATTTTGGCATATCTACTGCAAATATCAAAAAATAATTCATATTTTGGAAACGTCTTAATTGCTATCCCGATCTCCATATGCATTTTTCTCACTTTTTCAAAAGGTGACCAAAAAACAATTTGCATATCTTATTATACACTAGGGCCTTGGTAATCATTTTTGGTTTTTTTGGTTTTGGCTCAACTACTGCAAATATCAAAAACTAATTCATATTACCGAAACTTCTTAATAATTATCCCGATATTCATATGCATTCTTCTCACTTTTGCACATGGTGACAAAATATAATTTGCAATCTTATTATACACTAGGGCCTTGGTAGTCATTTTGTGTTCATATGATTTTGGCACATCTACTGCAAATATCAAAAATTAATTCATATTTAGGAAACGTCTTAATTGCTATCCCGATCTTCGTTTTTGTGATTTTGGCACATCTACTGCAAATGCGAAAAAATAAACGTGGTAATAGATATTTCGATCTTCATATGTATTTTTTTCACTTTTTCAAAAAGTGACAAAAAATAATTTGCATGAGTTATTATACATTAGGGCCTTGGTAATAATTTTGCGGTTTTATGATTTTGCACATTAACTGTAAATATCAAAAAATAAGCCATATTTGAAAAAACTTAGTAATAAGTATCTCGATGTTCAAATTATTTTCTTTTATTTTCCAGAGTGTGACAAAAAATAATTTGCTTAGGTTGCTATACACTAGGTCTTTCGTAACTTGTTTTTGTGTCTATTTTTATATTGGGGCCTTGGCTTTATTGTCCAATATTTGTCATTTGGGTACATGTATCCAAAATAACAAATAATACATACTAAAATTTAGTTTTCCTCTATGACTATGTTAATAATAAACGATTGGTTTAGTGTTATTATGTTATTGCAAAACACTTAAGACAAATTCTTTTTTCTTCGGTAAGGTGTAGTAGCATATAGCAATATATGGCTGGCATCTATGGCTAGCCATAAATTTACTACGTTGAATCCGCTTCACTGATATTGTGATCGCGACGATCCATCCCGCTTTCTGCTGACCCTACGTGTAAATCTATGGCTCGGAATTTATGGATAACTTCACGCAAACTTTATCCCAGTTATATTCAGCAAACATGTCTTATCTCTGCTGCATCGAACATGATGCAAATGCAACTATGTGAATCTTAAAATGCAGCGGCTTTCCAGGAAATAAAGCTTTTAAGTTATTTACTTACCAATGCTACTATTTCTACCCCTACGACTTTTTATTTATAATAAAAAATATGTACATTGTTTGCCTAAACCTGACAGTATAATTTTTTGACAGCTATATACATATAGCGCGAGTTTAAAACATGGAATAAATTCAGTTAATCAGATACTGCTATTTTTTTCCAGTAATTCGCAGACATGTCGATAGACATTTTATGTTGCGATCTTTTCAAAAAATAAAATAAATATCCTACAGTGTGTGCCAAATTTAAGGTACGACCTCATCGATATTTTTTTCAAATCCTACCCTAGTTTGTTTTTGTTAAATAGGTTTAACCTACACATTAATTTGAAAAAAACAGCAGATTTTAAATTTTTATTTATTTATTATTATAAATCTAAAGGAATTAGTAGCACGAATAAGAGATGAATGTTGACTTATTTTCCCAAGATAACCAGAAATGTGTAAAACGAATTTCAATTCCGTTTATACTACTAACAAATAGTCAATCGACAACAACCTAAGCATTTATTAAAGAAAATTGATTTAGGTTATCTATTTTTTATTTCTGTTTTTAAAATAATATAATGTATATTTTTGCGGGAAGGAATATAAACTTGGTGGTTTAGCATAACTTGACATGTACTTTAGAAATAGCCAACAAAACAGTAGAATTGTCGGTTAAACAAATTATCGACGTCATATCTCAAATTTGGGACAACCTCATATTATTAAAGAAAGATCACAGCTTAAAAACCACTAATTGACGTGTTCGCGCATTTGAAAAAGGTGTATTTGATTAACTGAATGTATTCTAAGTTAACAACATGCATTGTGTAATATGGCAGTAATAATGCTGATAATTGTTTATTTTTTTTTGTCTTTTCTCCAACGGCGACGTATTTCTGCGACTATGGCCAATCACCGACGACAGGGAGCACTTTTAACTCACTTTCCTTTAAATTTGGCCGAACCCCGTTTTTTCTATAAGTAGGGTATGGATATTCAGCGTGCCCAACCTCGCACGGTACACGGGACTAACGACTTCACGACACCTCAGTGAATCGAAACCTGCAGAAATTCAACCTGCTCCAACTAAATGATAATTTTACAGTAGGGGCTGAAAAAATTAATGGGGAACCCTGGAAATCGAACCCAGTACCCTTGGATCCAGCGTCATACTTTCCTACCACTGGATCACTCAGGCTTTTTGATAATAATTGTAAAATATCTTTTGCAACAATTGGATACAATAATCTAAAATATATAACTCTATAACACTAAAAGTAGATCTCGTAAGTTTATAAAACAACAGTCATTATACACCTTGTCCTATTTTCGAATTAAGTTTTTGTGTTATCTTCTAAAAAAAGCAGGAGTTGGATTAATTTTAATTCAAAATACTATATTACAAAACAAAAAAGGTACGAAAGATGCTCTCTTCTCTTAATACCAGGAAAGCCTCTGGCCTTGACGAGATCCCAGCAATTGTTCTCAAAAGATGCGCACCAGAACTTGCTCCTGTCCTGACCTGTCTGTTTTAGACATCTTACAATACAGGCATATTCCCTAGTAACTGGAAAACTGCTCGAGTACAACCCGTCCCCAAGAAAGGATCCAAAGCGCTTCCTAGCAACTACAGGCCTATTTATCTCCTCTCAGTCGTCTCTAAAGTGATGGAAAAGTATATAAACATCGAATTACTAAAATTTCTTGAAAAACACAGTATAATCCACGACAGGCAGTATGGATTCCGTCAGCGCAGATCAACTGCCGACCTCCTTTCCTTTGTCACCCATTCTTGGAACAAGTCTATGAAACTATACGGTGAATGCCATATTGTCGCTCTAGACATATTCAAAGCATTCGACCAGGTTTGGCACGCAGCGCTGCTTAATAAACCTCCGCTATATGGCCTACCACCAAAACTCTGTATTTGGACAGCAAATTTCCTCTCCAACCGGAGCATTTCTGTTGTCGTGGATGGCCATTCCCCTAAACTGTATCCAATTAATGCAGAAGTCCCTCAAGGTTCAGCTTGAGCCCCTACTTTGTTTCTTCTCCACATCAATGACCTCCTCTCTAGCACATCTAACCCAGTTCACAGTTACGCGAACGACAGCACCCTCTTCTCAAATATACAATATTCTTAGCCTGGCTCAATTAGATGAGGAACGCAGACTCATGGAGGGTTCTGCCTCTGTAGATCTTCAAAAAATATTATACTAGGGAAGTACAATTCAACTCCACCAAATCTCAGTCTTGCTTTATATCTCATAAGAGATGCACCAGCCCTAGACCCATCACAATGAAAAACCAAGTTATTCAAAGTAATGAGACCTTTACACTTGTTGACATATCTGTGGATCGAAATCTCAATTGGCGCCAACATGTCACATCAATTGCAGAAGTGGCTGCTAAGAAATTAGGTTTCCTCGTCCGGGCTCGCAAATACTTTTCACCAGATAATCTCTATACCTTATACACTTTACATATAAGGCCAAACCGCGAATACTGCTCCCACATCTGGGGTGCCGCTGCCGCTTTTACACTCACTATTCTGGACTCCATTCAGAAGAGAGCTATACGTCTCATCGGTGACACTACCATCACCCAAAGGCTGCCATCCCTTGCCCACCGACGTGCCGTTGGTGACCTCGTTCTCTTTTATAGATATCTGCACGGGCACTGCTCAGATGAGCTTTCTTCCATAGTTCCTCCACCTGCTGCCCCCAACAGATCTACCAAGAACAGAGCGAATGCACCGTTTTACTGTCCAGGTCACCAGACATAGAAAATCTTGTTATGCCCGCTCTTTTGTCCCGAGTGCTTCCAAGTTGTAGAATTCCTTGACGGCACATGTTTTTCCTTCTCCTCAGAACCTCCAAACCTTCAAGTCCAGAATTAAGAAGTTGCCTCTTTCCTCCTTCTCGACACCCACGGCACGATAGTATTTAGGCTGTAAGCCCTCGTGGTGTGTTGTTGAAAAATAATAATAATAACCCTTTAAGTACGTTACGCGCCAACATCTACTATAATTAATGAAAATAGTCCAGGATCAGTTTCACTGACTTATTAATTTAGACACTATGTCGATTTACAAATTTCGGTCGGAATATTTTTTGAGAATAAACTTTGGCAGAAAATTTTTAAAACAAGTTTTATTTCTTAGGCAGCCTAAATAGTTGTAAGTTTTAAATTACCAGTGTTTTCTTTAGACAGAGCCTACAATATGTTTTGTTGGTGTACTCATTAATCAAATGACCTTGTGGTTAGAAAACATTTTATGTCCAAATTTTCTCAAAGGGTTTCTTTAGCAATTGCGGAGCAAGGGGGTTGGATACTGCCCACTAGACGATGTGCGTTAACTAAACGTTTATTATGAGGCTACTATAACAGTTAAATAATGTAAGTACATATATTTATAATCTCGGAACCAAGACACCCTACAAAAAGGCATTATGGGAGCCGAGACTATAATGTAATGTGTGGGAAGTGTCATCGTTGCATTTTGTATTATAAAATACATATTATCGTGTCAAATGACTCCTCCCCTGTTAGATGGCAAAACATTTAAAATGTTAAAAAATTGAAAACAATTACATCAATAATTCGATAAAATTTAGAAAATATAACATATAACATGGTTATTCTTTAGGCAAAGGAAAAGCCTTTTGTTTGCTGCATTTTCGTTAACCTGTACGGAAATTTAAATATCAAGTATTTAGAGTTAACAATAAACAATGATTATGAAACACCCGTTAAAGGTAGCTTCTGCAGTATACACTCTATCACTGTTGCACTTCTTACTATAAGCTTAGCATAAACAATATGCTACTGTTTTCCTCTAGGTAAAGGAATAATGTCTTCAATTTCTGCGTCTTCCTTAAAGTAATTTTTTAATTTTTTAAAATTGGAATAAACTAAGTTTATTCATCCCCTTAATGACGCTAACTTTGTTAGCGAAACGATCGTCGAGTCAAAAAACTGTATTGTAATGAATTGGGTTCTCCAAATTGTACTTATCAGTGCTCATCACAGGTTCCAATCTTCACCCATTGTACAAAGCTAATTTCTATGATTGTTTCACAGCAGCACGACCAAGATGGAGTTTTCCTCAAAGAGAAGCAGTTAAGGAAACCATTAGAAGACATTTATAGGACGGAAGCAACCCCTCGATAGCTGAATGTGAACTTCTGATTGAAAATTGTCCAGTGTTAAACAAACGAACTCCCCAGTCTCTAAAACCTTACATTTCTAGTAGCACGAAAAAAGACAGACAATATGCAAAATAATTCTTTTAGCTATATTAAAATAAAATAACATAAAAATACATCAATGACTATTTATATAACATTTTACAAATTTGCGTACTTTGTACAAATTTTCTTCTACTAAATTTCTGAGTTCTCCACTTTTTCTGCATTTTCTATTTATTTACGACAACTATTTTTACTGATTTCTCACGTTCAATTCAAACCATAACACAAGAATTGTGTTTCATATGTAACTTATGCAAAAGCTTTGGTCATCATAGTTTTGTTAAGAGTTTGAATTATGTTACTTCCATTATGAAAACAGATCACATGCAATGTATTCAGATCCAGATAACTAATTACAATAATTTTGTTTTCTAGGAACTCAATGTATTACATTTTGAGATAAAACACGTGTATTTTTAGACAAGACTGTCATAAATACATTTTTATACACAATTTATTTAATTTAAAATAACTGGTAAAAAATTACAACACAAAATTTGTCTTTTATCATTTTTCTGCTTTACCACACCGGTGTGATAATTTATGTAGGCAAATAATTTAAAAATAATTTGTAGTCACTTTTTATAATTTTAATATTATTCACGAAGTGCTTCACTGTAAAACTGTCAAGGTAAAGAGAATAAATAATGTATTAATTAAAACATATCATCTTTGTATACTAACACGCAGGCCTTAAAACCGTAATGCTACCTGTTTAAGCGTACAACATAAAACTAACCAGAAAACTTTTATATATCTTACTAAAAAGTGCGGCAACACTGTGAGGTTAGGTCCAGCTACTTCCTTATAAACATATATAAATCCCAAGAGAGAAAGGTCCAGCTACTTCTGCATAGACACAAATATATATATATATATATATATATATATATATATATATATATATATATATATATATATATATATATATATATATTGGTTTATTGTTTATTGTGACAATAATAGTACAAAGCGCCTTACAAATAAGTATTCTACTTTTATCCAAACGTTGATAATGACCTTTTCCAATTTGGCATATAAAATACAATTTACTATCTTGAGGCCGAAGCTCCTGCCTTCCGGTCCGAATACTTTATGTCAGGTATATAAGATACAGAGGAAACCTGTAATGAGTACAAATGGTAGACCATAAAAGAAATACCTTTCAACGAGTCCAAACTCAACAAGTTCCGTCGAGCTTAACCATAGTAATTAGCAATTGAAAAAATAAACATTCAATGAGCCCATAC
Organism: Tillus elongatus; assembly: GCA_964006375.1. NCBI lineage: Eukaryota > Metazoa > Arthropoda > Insecta > Coleoptera > Cleridae > Tillus > Tillus elongatus. Next base: position 20,824,246 of record OZ023263.1, on the reverse strand, counting down.
CATTTTATTTCTGAAAATATGAAAAGAATGCCAGGCAAAAATAACATTAGTTGCTCGGACATTACTCTGTGTGCGTCAGAAGCGCTACTTAATTGGCGAAAATGTGATGAAAATCCCAGTTTTCCGACCAGTAGTGATTCTTACGCCGTCTAGCGGTGATTTTAGAAACTTCAAAATAATTTCCAGCGATTTATCACGGCAACTTTTCTTATGACAGTTTTTCTCCTGAAGCTGTACAGCCAAAGACTTTTCTAACTTGCCCAGCCTGTACAAGGATACCTGCTTCTATGTATGATATGTTCTATGATTATGATTTATTTTTATAAAATATATTACTATTACTATTTAATAATTTAACAATAATTTATTGAACAATATGCATATTTTTTATTACAAATAACTTATAAAATTCATTAGAGCTAATTGTTCAATAATATGAAAAGTCATCTAAGTCAAAGACTTGTTGGTGTAAGTAGTTGTAGTAGCAGTGGTGGGGAGGCCAACGCCAAGCAAGTAGGCCACAATGGGCCTTTTTTCCAACCACAGCAACCCATCAACCATGCTCTACTCTTCCTCGGTTCCGTTGCCAAACCTCGAGATGAAGGCCGTGACGGTCTACAATTGGACGGTACTTACCTGATTCCTCTGCAGAGTCCTCGATCCGAACAATTCTGCTCGAAGACACCCAAAAGCCTCGCATTCACACAGGTAGTGGTAGGACGTTTCTTCATCCTCGCCGCATTCCTGGCAAATGGGTTCCCTCTCTACGCCTATCAATGTGAGGTGTCTTCTAAGGGCGCAGTGGCCTGTCAGCACCCCAAGGATGCGGGGAAGCGTAGGTCGACTCCTTCCGAGTAGCCAGACAGCTTCATCTCTGTCCGGCTCCTCCACGAAGTCCCTCGCCTGCCTGCATCCACCAACCGACCCCCAGTGCCTCTCCATTGCTTCCTCGGTCCACCTGTCTAAGGCGACAGAGACTGTCTTCCTACTTATGCCTATCGCAGGCTCCGGGCTACAGAACGGCCGCCGGGAACCGAGTCTTGCGAGATTATTCGCCACCTCATTCCCCGCTACGCCACAGTATCCCGCTGATACTAGCAATATAATTTCTTTCTCAAAAATACATAGTGCACATAATCTAAACCAATTGTGAAGCAATTCAACTGAAAAAAATAAAGCTAAGCTACATAATATTAAAACCGCTTCTAGCATATGTGCCCAACAATTTGGATCACTAAAATACCACACATTCTTACACATCACATTTTTCCCTAATCCTTTTCGTTCTCTCATACTAATTTCTACACAGGATGTCTCAATAGAAGCAAAATGGCTTCTTAATGAGGACACACCAGATACAATGCGCATACAAAGAGAGAGAGAAAAAAACAATTGCATTTAAAAACAACAGTATCATTCTTCAATCTTATCTTTCCCTCCCACTAATACAAAACCACCCCTGAATCCAGTACTCCCCAAGCAACACTAAAATTCTAAACAATGTACAGCTATACTAAAAACAAACGAGAATCTATAAAAACAACAAATATAAAGCTATCAAACAACATATGAACGCGCCCAAGAAATATAGGCAAACGCAAAATAATAGTCAAAACATTGAAAATCTCTGCAAGTTAAGCAGCCAATACACCCAACAAATAACAAACCAACATCCATTAAATAAAATGTACATAAGATTTTAAAACGCAAAGGATTGAATGAACTACATCTTTTTTTTTTTTAATTTCAACAACACACCACGAGGGCTTACAGCCTAAATACTATCGTACCGTGGGTGTTGACAAGGAGGAAAGAGGCAACTTGTTAATTCTGGACTTGAAGGTTTGGAGGTTCCAAGGATAAGGAAAAACTTGTGCCGGCAAGGAATTCCACAACTTGGAAGTCATCGGGAAAAAAAGAGTGGGCATAACACGATGTTCTATGTCTGGTGACCTGGACAGTAAAAGGGTGCATTCGCTCTGTTTCCCTGGTAGATCTGTTGGGGGCAGCAGGTGGGGGAACTATGGAGGAAAGCTTCTCTGAGCAGTGCCCGTGCAGATATCTATAAAAGAGGGAGAGGTCACCAACGGCACGTCGGTGGGCAAGGAATGGCAGCCTTTGGGTAAAAGTAGGGTCACCGATAAAACGTATAGCTTTCTTTTGAATGGAGTCCAGGATAGCGAGTGTAGAAGTGGCAGCTGCACCCCAGATGTGGGAGCAGTATTCGAGGTTTAGCCTTATTTGTTAAGTATATAAGGTATAGAGATTAGCTGGTGAAAAGTATTTGCTAGCCTGGAAGAGGAAACCTAATCTACAAAATCTTAACCTAAATTAACCAGTGAATAGATAACACCTCTCGGAGTTCCGAGTGGCCAGGACTGTAACCTCTTTTTAAATAATCTATATGAATGTACTTGTCTTATCTCCAGTGGCAAAACATCATACATTCCCAAACCAATATACACAAAGTTTTTTTGGCCAATCCTTTTATTCGTTCTCTGTTTTACCGTTACCACACTTTTAAACCGTGTTTGGTAGGTGTGTTCCAGGAAACTTATGGTGTTATTGTCTCTGTGTGTGTACAATAAAATTGCACGGCATTACAACTTCTGGATATTCATTACTTTGTTTTCAGAATAGAGCAGATGGCAGGGGCAAGTTATATTTTTACCCCATATAATTTTCTATAAATTATTACTTTATATTTTCCACTGTCCACGTAACAGTTGCTATAAGAAATTGACATCAATAAAATAAGGAAACAAACCAGAGTTCCCATTAGAACATAACATCTTTCAATAGACAAAGAAAAATAAAGTATGAATAAAAGCTTTACTCGACATCATTCTTAGCGTAAAAAACAGTCTTCATGTCTCTTATTTTCCAATAATAAATGATGTAACATTAAACGCTATCACGATACGGAGTGCAATGCCTGGAAAAGCAATCAACCATGTGCATGTTGAAATCGGAGGGCGTTCGTCTGCTGAAACTGAAGACAACAAAATGAAAAGTAAGATACTGTTGCTGTGATTCCATCTCTGTAACAGTTCGCAAATTATTCTGCACCAATTGAGAAATCTCTATGGCAACTTGGGAGATATTATACGAGGGTGACTTCTATATAACATTTTAAATAAGGTCTGTAAATTATTTGTTACGTAATTCCAAATATATATTGTGCCTAACAGAATAGACTTATAAATATATTTTAGAAAAGTAACTTAACATAACGTATCTCGTTTTGTCTTGTACGTTCATTTAATTGATTTCAGTCTTATTATTTTGGCAAAAACTACCATTTTGGGGGTTAATGATTGGTTTTACTTCAAAGTATCTTCAAACTAATCACAAAAGTTTAGTTTTTAATATTGTTTGATAATTGGTAACAAAAGGTTTAAAAGATAACAGACCGAGGTTCTCGAAAACTGTATTATATATATATATATATATATATATATATATATATATATATATATAATAATAATAAAAAAATTAAGGATTTATGGCAGGTGGTAGTGGACTTTTCCTTTACGTGATAGTAAATGATTTTTTCACGCCCGAGGAGGTACCACCCGTTACATGAAGGGGTCGGTGAAGTCCCAACGGACGTTTCCGGTTCTGGTGTATGAGTCGGTTTCCCTTATAAACAAAAATGATGGTGGCTTCTCCTTGTACAAAAGATTCCGGAGATAATATACCACTCCATTCGGATCTCCAGGAGAGGGGTGTGCCGGGGGCGCCGGCATCAAGATTTAATATATCCTTCTCGAATATATGTGGCCTAAATTCTAACCTGAACTCCGTCCAACCTTTCCTCCAGGCTAGTAGGCCCCAACTCCTCTTCCTCACCGAAACCCAAATCAATGCCAAAGCAACCACTAATCACCTTAATTTCCCGGGGTATGAGCTCCTTACTTCCTTTAGATTGAATGGAGGCGTGTGCGCATACTTTCGTTGCAATCTACCCTGCACCAGACTCCCCAATTTAGAAGCTGGGAGAAAAGACATACTTTGGATAAAACTCACTCTCAGGGCTGCAATTAAATTCATCTATTGTATTTACCGGTCACCTTCTGACAACAACTTTGTCCAGCTCTTCGACTACCTATCTGAAAAAACCGACCATCTGATTTCTGAATATCCTTCCTGCGAGGTCACTATTCTTGGTGACTTAAATATTTATAATAAGGAATGGCTAGGATCTCCAAAAACAGATCCACAAGACAGAGCAGCGGACACCTTTGCAGTCAGCAATTATTTAGCCAATATGGTTCAACAACCTACTTATTTTCCTCGCATCGCAACACACAGCTCAAATCCCTTGGATCTCCTTCTTACTACAAAACCTGAATGCCATAAGACAACAGTCACTCAGACCACGCCATGGTCACTGCTTCCTGCGCAATGCAACCCGAGGTCACACAGTCATCACAACCACGTATCGTTTGGCACTACAACTCCGCGAACTGACGCAAAATTCGGGATTATTTTCCTCACTTCCACAGGCGTCTGTCTGTTTCTGTTATCCTGACCCCTTTGATATCTCACAAAACGTCACCGAAATCATCCAAGCTCGCATGTAATTATTTATTCCACGTATACAAAAAAGGTCTTCAGCCACTCAAAAGCCCTGGTTCTCTAAATCCTGTGGCCTGGCCAGACTTAAAAAGGTCAAAGCTCACAAAACGCTTCTACACAATCCCAGTCAAGAAAACCGTCAAGCATTTAACGACGCAAGAAACCGCTATGTCCGCATTTTTTCTGCGGCAAAAAACTCGTTTAATAATCACATCAAAAACAAAGTCCTCTCAAGCTTCAACGGCAGCAAACCCTTCTGGACTCTTGCTAAATCTATTGGGAATAATTTCTGCAAGAGCACGTTCCCACCTCTTGTTTCAGGGGCTGAAATTGTTTCTACCGCCCTGGGCAAGGCTGAACTTTTTGCGCCGTTGTTCGCCGGAAATTCTACTCTCAACCCATCTCCAAATGTTCAACCACCAACAGTCCCCAATGTCGCACATAAAATGACGAATATTATTTTCAAAACTAAATAGATACGAAAGATGCTCTCTTCTCTAAATACCAGGAAAGCTTTTGGTCTGGACGAGATCCCAGCAATTGTTCTCAAAAAATGCGCACCAGAACTTGCTCCTGTCCTGACTCGTCTGAAAACTGCTCGAGTACAACCCGTCCCCAAGAAAGGATCCAAAGCGCTTCCTAGCAACTACAGGCATATTTCTCTCCCTTCAGTCGTCTCTAAAGTGATGGAACAGTATATAAACACCGAATTACTCAAATTTCTTGAAAAACAGAGTCTAATCCACGACAGGCAGTATGGATTCCGTCAGCGCAGATCAACTCTGTCAGACATTCTTGCAACAAGTCTGTGGAATTATACGGTGAATCCCAGATTGTCGCTCTATACATATCCAAAGCATACGACCACGTCTGGCACGCAGCTTTGCTTAATAAACTTCCAGCCCATGGCTTACTACCAAAACTCTGTACCTAGAAAGCAAATTTCCTCTCCAACCAGATCATTTCTGTTGTCGTGGATGGTCATTCCTCTAAACTGTATCCAATTAATGCAGGAGTTCCTCAATGTTCAGCTTTAGCCCCTACGTTGTTTCTTCTCCACATCAATGATCTCCTCTCTAGCACATCTAACCCAGTTCACAGTTACGCGGATGACAGCACCCTCCACTTAAACAAACAATATTCTAAGTCTGTCTCTATAGCCCAAATAGATGTGGATCGCAGACTCATGAAGGGTTCTGTCTCCGTGGATCTCCAAAAAATATCAAACTGGGGAAGTAGAAATCTTGTACAATTCAACCCCACCAAATCTCAGTCTTGGTTTCTTTCTCATAAAAGATACACCAGCTCTAAAACCATCACAATGAACAACCAAGTTATTCAAAGTAATGAGTCCTTTTCACTTGTTGGCATTTCTGTGGATCGAAATCTCAATTGGCACCAACATGTGACATTAATTACAGAAGCGGCTGCTAAGAAATTAGGTTTCCTCTCTTCTAGGCTCGCAAATACCTTACACCAGCTAATTTATATACCTTATATACTTCACAAATAAGACCAAACCTGAAATACTTCTCCCACATCTGGGGTGCCGCTGCCGCTTCTACATTCGCTATCCTGTACTCCATTCTGAAGAGAGCTATACGTCTCATCGGTGACCCTACCCTCACCCAAAGGCTGTCATCTCTTGCCCACCGACGTGTTGTTGGTGACTTCTCTCTCTTTTATAGATATCTGCACGGGCACTGCTCAGAGGAGCTTTCTTCCATAGTTCCTCCCCCTGCTGCCCCCAACAGATCTACCAGGGGAACAAAGCGAATGCACCCTTTTACTGTCCATGTCACCAGACATAGAACATCTTGTTATGTCCGCTCTTTTGTCCCGAGGACTTCCAAGTTGTGGAATTCCTTGCCGGCACATGTTTTTCCTTCTCCCTCCAAACCTTCAAGTCAAGAATTAACAAGTTGCCTCTTTCCTCCTTGTCGACACCCACGGTACGGTAGTATTTAGTCTGGAAGCCTTCGTGGTGTGTTGTTGAAATAAAAAAATAAAAAATAAAGATTGCGATGATGATGATGACGATATTTTCTAGGTCGATCAGAAAGCGTGTTGATAAATGTTAAATGTGATAAAATATTGCAAAATTCAATTTAGCATTACCAGTATTAAATGAAAATTTAGTCAAAAAAACATTTTCCTTGATATCTTGATACATATAGATTATTTATTTTGTGCTACAACTATCCCAGCTTTATCACCTCCTCTAGTTTCTTTTTATTTGATTACACTATACTTTTTCCTATTTTCGATTCAAGTATTGGTAGATTCAGAAAAGCTTGTAAATTCTTGCACCTTGTAAAATGTTTTACAATTTTAAATTTATTCTTGTTGTCGACGACGTATCAGAAATCAATGGTGGCTGTAGCGTCTCAAAGCCGAATCTTCTACCACCAGGGAATTTACTCTACTAGACTGAGCACAGCAATTTCAAGTAAGGCATTAGAAAATCTAAAAACTTCCAAGATATTTCACTTTGAGTAATGCTTTCAAATTGCTTCCTCAAGTATTTATCTTATTTTTCAACTGGTGATGTGCAACTTTGCTAGACTACCGTGTAAAAACTTAATCTCGACGACAAGCTCGTTGCAATAAATGTGGCAGATCAAATACGGGGGTAGATCAAAATGTAATATGACAGCACAAATAACATCATCCCGTCCAGAAGCTTCGAGCAGTTTATGCGGGTAGGAGAGGGGCTTACATTACGAAAATAACGACCACACAATCAACACCTAGAAGCTGAAACTGTCATCATCATTAAAGGAACCAAGAAAACTTAGTCTGGCGAACTTTAAAATGCCCTTTTCAATTGAAGAAAAACAGAATATGTCTGGTGACCTGGACAGTAAAAGGGTGCAGTCGCTCTGTTCCCTTGGTAGAACTGTTGGGGGCAGCAGGTGGAGGAACTATGGAAGAAAGTTCCTCTGAGCAGTGCCCGTGCAAATATCTATAAAAGAGAGAGAGGTCAGTAACGGCCTTTCGGTCGACAAGGGATGGCAGCGTTTGGGTGACGGTAGAGTCACTGATGAGACGTATAGCTCTCTTCTGAATGGAGTCCAGGATAGCGAGTGTGGAAGCGGCAGCGGCACCCCAGGTGTGAAAGCAGTATTCGAGGTTTGGCCTTATTTGTGAAGTATGTAAGGTATAGAGATTAGCTGGTGAAAAGTATTTGCGAGCCCGGAAGAGTAAACCTAATTTCTTAGCAGCAGCTTCTGCAATTGATGTGACATGTTTGTGCCAATTGAGATTTCGATACACAGAAATGCCAACAAGTGAAAAGGACTCATTACTTTGAATAACTTGGTTGTTCATTGTGATGGGTCTAGGGCTGGTGTATCTCTTGTGAGATAGAAAGCAAGACTGAGATTTGGTGGGGTTGAATTGTACAAGAGTTCTACTTCCCCAGTCTAATTTTTTTGGAAATTCACAGAGACAGAACCCTCCATGAGTCTGCGATCCTCATCTAATTGGGCTAAAGAGACAGGCTTAGAATAGCGTATTTTTGAGTGGAGGGTGCTGTCGTCCACGTAACTGTGTACTGGGTTGGATGTGCTAGAAAGGAGGTCATTTATGTGCAGCAGGAACAAAGTAGGGGATAAAGCTGAACCTTTAGGAACTCCTGCATTAATTGGATACAGCTTAGAGGAATGGCCATCCAGGACAACAGAAATGCCCTGGTTGGAGAGGAAATTTGCTGTCCCGGCAGAGAGTTTTGGTGGTAAGCCATAGGCCGGAAGTTTATTAAGCAGCGCTGCGTGCCAGACCTGATCGAATGCTTTGGATATATCTAGAGCGACAATCTGGGATTCACCGTGTAGTTCCATAGACTTGTTCCAAGAATGAGTGACAAAGGAAAGGAGGTCGGCAGTTGATCTGCGCTGACGGAATCCATACTGCCTGTCGTGGATTAGACTGTGTGTATATGCCATGTTAATACGTTTGAAAATCCAAGAGAGGATAGTATTAGATCAGATTTTGCAGTGTTATTTATTTTAATACGTTTGCATATTCAAGATAAAAAGTTATGCTTATTTAGACTAGGTATTGTAGTGTTAAGTACTGTTTCAAAGATATCCAGCTTTAAATGTTTTATCCTTGTAAAAGTTGCCTCACGTATTTTATTGTACAGCTTAAGGCACGAAATACACTAGTACGAAATCCCTCTCAAACCCCCAATACCAACTTTTATTTTAGCTCACAATACTTGCTATTTATTGTTGTTTGTTCTATTTGTGTGTCTTATTAATCTATAACTGGATTCGTTGGGATTTAATTCAAATGCAAATTTACTTTTGGTGCAAATCCCCTCATATTATTTTTATAACTTTTCCATTTACTCAGTGTTGTATCCTGTTCACTGTTCATCGCTTTCCCTGTTTCCATCAACGCGATATAATTGCCGGAATAGAGAGCCAGGCCAAAGTGTGGCGCAGAGAGGCGGCGGGAATAGGCGAACCAAGTTACACAATACGGAAATGTAATAGTAGTTCTTCAATTTTCCTTTCATGAAAAGAGTCAGTGGCTAAAGTTGATGATAAAATTGCTGAACATTTTCCGGAAAATTTTACCATTCATTTCTGAAAGTTTTTATATCTTGTAAAATAGCAAAGTTGGTTTAGTAAAATTGTGAACACAACCTGCCTTTATAGACATTAGTACTACGAAATTTTATGTTTCCAAGTTTACAAAAAATTGTGTTATATGCATTTATTACTCATTTTAATTATTACTTATTTATTATAAGAGACAAGGTTATAAGTGTTTGTATGATAAATACGATTTATTAAACTTCAAACAAATTTCAAAGAAAATTCTCTAAAGAGAAAATTCTACAAAAATACTTTAACAAAATCATTCTTTTTAACAGAAAATAGCAAAAAAGTTTTTTTTTACAAGAATTCGATAAAAAAAACTGCCTACGAAACTATGCTAAAACAATTTACTATAAAAGTTCAATGATATTCGCTAACAAAATTGTTGCCTCCAAAGTTTGCTGGCATCTTTTCACGAAGAGCCAACATTTTTTAAAGGAAAATCGTTTTTACGAGAATCTGCCGAAAAAATCTTTCTACAGAATTTCCCTAACCACTTTTAACAAAATTCGATTGAAAATTGTAGTCTACGAAAATTTATTAACTAAAGTGTTCTACGAACATCAGAGCCTAACAACCCGGTCACTTGCCCAGGAACTGATCGTACCCGACGTTGATTAACTGCAATTACGCAACGCCGGCCAATATCCGAACTGCGCCGCCGTGTAGTCACTCATTTTTGCATTTCACAAGTTATCAGCAGTGTCCGCTAACTAAAATGGCGGAAATTGCATAACTTTTTTTTACTTACATTAGATGGCGCTGGAATGCACATTTAACTACATATACCCATTATCTTTTGAAATTTGTTTTTTAAATTGTCTCCATTTCTTGACGTTTTTACGCCACAAACAGCTAATTTTTCTCGGTAATATTTAATACATTTTGTTCACCACATAGAACATTTTGGTCTTTTGCCCTCATTTGACCTCCAATGACACCCAATTTTTTGTTAAATGCTGAAACCTTTTTTCTTCTAACCTAGATATCTTAGTTTTGGTATCTGGTATACCCGTCATAACAAAAACCTGCGTGCTGATTTTGGTTGCTATCGCTTCGTTATTTTCGGAGGTGTACAAATTTGCGAAAGGAAACCTAACATTTTCTTGGAATAACTGGTCCGATATTTCTTGCTAAGGAGAAGCCGAATAGAGGCAAGACTGCCTGGCTTTTTGGTAAGAGTCGTACTCAACTTGACCGTATCATCGGGGTGCTGAGATGCCTCTGTAGTCTCAGAAGGCATATTAAGGTAGGTGTCGAGAAGGGTCCCATTTGCCAGGAATGCGGCGAGACTGAAGAAACGTCTTACATTACTTGTGTGAATGTGAGAGTCTTCGAATAGATTTGGATTAAGGACTTTACAGATGAGTTAAGTAAGTTCCGTCTAATGCAAGACCGCCATGACCTTTATTCTGAGGTTGAGGAGGTTTGGTAACGAAACCGAGAAGGGGTAGGAATAGTAGTAGTAGAAATACTCAGTACTCTGGTTGAACCGCGTTCAGGATTTTTGTAAACTTGTTGTTTCGGCTCATGTTTCGGGGTCATTTCGAACAGGTTAAGAAAGTGTTAGAGTAGAGCAACTCTAAGGCCTTAATCTGCCTAGTCCACAAATCTCTCTGGAGCTCGTTTCTAAGGTCTCAGGGTTCCATTTTGGGAATTACTGTTATTTTTTTTTAATTTCAACAACACACCACGAGGGCTTACAGCCTAAATACTATCCTACCGTGGGTGTTAACAAGGTGGAAAGAGGCAACTTGTTAATTCTGGACTTGAAGGTTTGGAGGTTCGGAGGAGAAGGAAAAACATGTGCCGGCAACGAATTCCACAATTTGGAAGTCCTCTGGACAAAAGAGCGGGCATAACAAGATGTTCTGTGTCTGGTGACCTGGCAATAAAAGAGTGCATTCGCTCTGTTCCCCTGGTAGATCTGTTGGGAGCAGCAGGTGGAGGAACTATGGAAGAAAGTTCCTCTAAGCAGTGCCCGTGCAGATATTTATAAAAGAGAGGGAAGTTTTGTGTACGTGGAATAAATAATTCCATGCCAGCTTGGATAATTTCGGTGACGTTTTGTGAGATATCAGAGGGGTCAGGATGAGAGAAGCAGACAGACGCCCATGGAAATGAGGAAAAGTAATCCCGCATTTCGTCCCAGTTTGCGGAGTTGTAGTGCCAAACGATACGTGGGTGTGATGACTGTGTGACCTCGGGTTGCATTGCGCAGGAAGCAGTAACCATGCCGTGGTCTGAGCGACCAAGGTGTTTGGTGACTGATATCTTATAGCATTCAGGTTTTGTAGTAAGAAGGAGATCCAAGGGATTTGAGCTGTGTGTTGGGATGCGAGGAAAGTAAGTGGGTTGCTGAACCATATTGGCTAAAGAATTGCTGACTGCAAAGGCCTCCGCTGCTCTCCCTTGTGGATCGGTCCTTTACTATCACGTAAAGGAAAATTTCACTACCACCTGCTTAACCACCTATTGTACATAAACGACCTTCTTGTATTGCTGGATGGCCAGGGTGTGATTAGTTACGCAGTTGATACGGTCTGGTTTTGTTAGGCTGAAACATGTGAGGACTTGAGAGTGGAAGCTAAGGAAGGTCTGAGGAAGTTTAAGCGGTGGTTCGATTGTAATATACTCACTATTAAAGTAGATAAGACAAGATTTGTTAGAAAAAAGACTGGGGCTGGACACTGGCTGGAAACGGAAACAAAAAGCATAGATCTTTGACATAGATAGACAGATAGATGTATTATGACTTAACTGGTTTCTAATTAATGAAATTCAAATCGTAAAAGAAAGGGCACTACTAGCCACTGGTGAGCTGACACTAAATGCATAATTTAAATGATAATGGAGGGTCACAAGCCTAACAATTCACGTGGTGTCGAAGGTACAAGTAGAAATCAAGACTCGGTTCTAGTTATTTATTGATAAAATATGAATTTACATAATGGAAAATATTGTATATAAAAAAAAACGCTTATTTGCAACGGTTATTAATGAAATTTAAAGTGAGAAGAATGAAAGCAGATGAACCAGGTACTTAACTTTAACTGCTGAGGCGTTGTTTCATGGGGCTCAGCAAAGACGCCTTCAGCTTCTTAGGGTCAGCAGAACCTCTCAGAATATTGGAGTCATTCAAGGCTGTCCAGACCATTACCACAGTTGATCAGGGCTCTGTTGAGTTGACCTCAGCCGGCTCTTCAAGTTATTAATGGACTTTTTCTGCTGTTCTTATCATCTGGATGGTGCAGAGGGGGTGCCTTGAATTGGCGTGGCATGAGGCCCCCAGAAGGGTAGAGAATGAGCCCCCCTAACAAGGCAGATAAAAAAAAATCGTTGTTTTTTTTTCTACAAAAATTCGCTGAAATCGGTCTAAAATAAAATCTACGAGATACGCTTTTTCGGTCGCAAGCGTCTGTGCGGATTAAGAATATTGATCACTCAATGTGTTGCTATTTAGGTTCCTTATTACATGTCCACATCCGATCCAGGATGTCTGTATGGTGGCAGGCATTGATCAACGAACGAACGCGCCTATGGCCGAATAAATTATAGAGGGGTAGTTTTTAAGTATATTTTGCTAAAAGTTTGTTAGTCGTGTCACGTACATTGACGAAAATATGGAACAACACTCCAGTCTGGCTGAACAACGTGGGGAAACATTGACACATGAATAGAATTTTGAGGAACGTACAAAACGGGCACTGCTTAATATTTATAACGAGAGTGTATATATCTGAAAGGCGGAGTGTTTCCGTGAATATAGATCTCTCTGTACAGTCACCACTTGCAGGTATATAATTGCATTTAGAAAATTGTGTAGGTAGTGAAAATGACTCTACAGAATGTTTAAGTATGATGCCGTCATGTTACGCGCTCAAAAGGAAATGCGAATAAATTTAATGGTTACTTGCAAGGGCAGTAAACGTTGAATATCGAAATATCTTTCAGTAGATGCTAAATTATTATTATTTATAGAAGTCTGTTAATGATTCCACGGTTATATTATTGAACTAGAATGCTGTTCTCCAGGCTTAAATTATTAAATCACTAAAATTCGTGTAGTACTTAAATATTAACAATGCTTTGGTTCAGCGAAAACATGGTTCATACAATAAGTACACTTGGAAAACACCCAAATCACCACAACACATATTTCAGAGACCTTACGATCATTTGGTTGACAATGTCATCAACATCTTCAGAGGAAGAAAAATTCAAAATTTTTCTTCCTCTGAAGATGTTGACATTGTCAACGAAACGATCGTAAGGTCTCTGAAATATGTGTTGTGGTGATTTGGGTGTTCTCCAAGTGTACTTATTAGTGCTCATCGCAGGTTCCAGTTTTCACATAGTGATATTTCATATACAGGTGTGGAATGTTGACCCCCGACATCACTAAGAACTCGAAATCCGAAAGAGATACAAACTTGCTTGACAAAAGTTGGAGAGTAATTACAAGTGTAACTTAAAGGAACTTACAGATTTCAGAAAAGTTCCATACCTTCCTAGATAAAAGGCTAGATGTATTCCCACCATAATGAGAACCGCAGACCGGTTTTGGTTCCAATTAGAGCTCATCAGTACGGTATACTAATTAAAGCGAAAAAACACCCATAAAGTAATACGGCTGTGGTATCCAGCCTCCTGGAATATGTGATGTACGACAGGGTCGCCATCTCGGTGTGGAACTAGGTAGTACATTGCCGCGACAGCTCCAAGTAACACAAAATATTATAAAATAAAGAGTGTGTATAACCAACTAACAATTTTGTAAATTGTCAGCCCTGGCCCATTTCTTCCGTAATATAGGATATAGAGTCAATCAGAGACCTAAACCGAAACACAGAAATTATAATCCCACCAGCAGACAAAGGCAACGCTACATTCATACTCGACAAAACAGACTATATACAAAAGATGGACAATATACTAAACAGCACAGACTACAAACAAATCCCTAACGACCCTACAACTTATCTTGAAAAGAAAACCAAAACTATCATCAACAACTGCCAACTCAGTTCTGACCTCAAAAAAGAACTAATCCCCCGCGAAAAATCATCTCGCATCTCTAGAAAATACGGTCTCCCGAAAATCCATAAGCCTGATATTCCCCTTCGCCCTATCGTAAGTGTCCACCGTTCACTCACAAAAAAACTTCCAAAACATTCCAACCATTAGTAGAAAACGCTACTATGTCAAAAACTCCACCCATTTCATTGACCTTCTTCAAAACAACAACATTTCTTAAGACGACATCCTAGTTAGCTTTGATACAGTTTCTTTATTCACTAATGAAACCCTTGACATTCTCAAAAATAAACACAATATTTCACACGATACCTAAGCTCTTCTAGAACACTGCACATCTAACACTTATTTCCCTTTTCAAAACAAATTTTACAGACAAGTTCGAGGTACTCCAAAGGGTTCACTACTCTCGTCTGCATTGGCTAACATTTTCATGGAAAACTTCGAGACACAAGCCCTTAATTTATCCCAACTTAAACCAACCTGCAGGTTAATATACGTTGACGACATTTTCGCTGTCTCGCCACACGGTAAAGAATCTCTAGACGAATTCCTTTCTCACCTAAATAACATCAACCCCCAGATCCAGTTCACCATGGAAATAAAAAATAAATTTTCGTTGCCTTTCTTAGATCTACGCATCACTAAAAACCCAGTCAGAGGATTTTCTTACACTGTGTACCAAAAACCAACCCACACTGATCCTTATCTTAATACCCAATATCACCGCCACCCATCGCAACTAAATTCCGTGGTTCGAACACTAGTAACACGAACCATCAGGCTAATAGAACACAACAATAAACAGACGGATTTAAACGTTTTAAGACAGACATTGCTAGGAAACGGATACGACAACAATCACATACTACGAAACATTAGAAACGCACAACAACAAACCACTACACCACAACAAGAACAAACAGAGTCCACACAACAACACACAGCGTTTTTACTATACATTAAAGGTGTCACGGACAAAATCAGCCGAATTTTCAAAACCCATAATATCAAAACCGTATTCACAACAGATCAAAAGCTGTCAAATCTGATAAAAACTCCCAAAGATACGATTCCAAACGAATCCCACGGAGTTTACGAAATTCCTTGTTCCGACTGTTCCCGAACTTATGTCGGACAAACAAATAGACCCATAAGATAGATGATGGTCTTCGTCTTCCGATTGCTTGGAAACCTATTATATCTTCATCACAAACACACAAAAAGACAATAAATTCAATAGACAATTTTATTTCCCCATTACCTAACTCAACAAATACCTGCAATCCTCTATATCCTTTAAGCACTGTAACGAAAGCCCCTGACTCAACAAATACCTGCAATTCTCCTAATCCTTTAAGCACCGTGACGACAGCCCCTGACTTAATTGACCGTGACCTGACTCATTACACTGATAACGAAGTAAGTAGACGAAACGATGCACACAATACAAGACTAGCAACGAACTGCCAGATCTCTCTTAGGCCTAGGGTTGAACACACTGAGACCTTAGAGACGATATCTGGCAAGGTTTGGGGGAGTAGGAAGATTGAGGCCTTAGAGTTCATGTCCTTACATGTTTCCTTTACCTCTTGAAAATGACTCCAAAAGAGGAGGCGGAACGTCGAATATTAATAAATTCTGGACGCGATTCAACCAGAGAACCAAGTATGACTTATATATATATATATATATATATATATATATATATATATATATATATATATATATATATATATATATATATATATATATATATCACCACCGTTAACTCAAAAACTAATGGTCCGATTTTGATAACATTTGGTGAGTAAATTATTTTTGCAAGTGGCTTGGATAGGTTCGTTAGCCAGGAAAATTGGACCAATTTATCCGGGAAAAATTTAAATTTTCTTTTTTAAAAGGATTCATATCTCTGGAAATAATAAAGCTATGGCAACCAAATTTGGAGCTGATTTATATTGTAAAAATAAAACTCTGCACCAAAATTTAGGTCTCTACGTTGAAAGAAAAAAGTTATAGGCACTTAATAAAGCAAAATTTTAGTACCACTAAAAGTCAGAGAAGACGCAAAAACCAAAATCATGTAGGTATTAAACAAAAGCTATTAAATATTACAGACAACGTTTATCTTTTCATGGCGCAAAAAGTTCAAGTATCAGAGAGATTACTTTGAACATTTTATAACTTCTCTCCTGTAAGTGCCCAAGTGGAGATTTAAAACGTGACAATTGGTATAAGTATTGTGGTCTATAAATGGTAAATATTGCACAAAATGGATATTGGAATATTTTATATTTATGCTACACTTCTCAAGTGTTAAAATAGTTGCAAAATCTGCCTCTAAAGACCTTACGTCTTACCAATATATAACTTAAGACCATTATCGGTTATCTACATTTAATTGTAGAGTGTGATACAAGGCTTACAGTGGTGGAATTGTTAGATGCATGGCTGATGAGCGAAGGTTCAAATCTCACGCTGACTGAATTTCTCTTCCAACTTTTTTTCACTTGTTTTCGTCTTTGATTCAATTTTTACGTTATCTGATCAGTTTATGTAATTCCAATATCCTTTTAGCGACCTTTTGTTGAAAATGAAAGATTAGCACTTTTAAGACTTTTAATTCAAGTTTAAAATCAGCTGTTGTTGCCCTTAGTTGGTAAATCCGTTCCACAGTTAACATAGACGTAGAGATTTGTGACATCAGAAGAGGTCCTTTTCTTCTCTGCAACCGGATTCAATTTTTAGAGCATCCACACGCAAAATAACTTTCTGTGTGAAGCCACAGAAAAAGTATCTAGGTCTGTATTTAGATCATATTTTATATATATTTTTAATTTATTTCTATTGGCTGATTTTCAAAATGTCCTTTTAATAGCAAATTTTCTTATAAATTAATTTAATAAATTTTTTTTGAACAAATATTTGTTGAGAATTTTCGTACGAAAAATTATTTAATTGATAAAACATTTTTGAAACGAAATTCGTCGAAAATAAGGTTTTAATGGATTTTCATGCAAACAAACAGATTAGGTATATAATTTGAATTATATGCATTCTTTTAGCAAAATTTTGTGTAAAAGTTATTTAGCCCGTTTTCGCAGAAATTTTCTTGTGCTTCGCAGAAATCTTTTTTTTAAGATGTTTTTTGTGAAATCTTGGTAACGAATGATAAATGTTTAATGAGTGATTACAAAAAAAATGTCTACTGTTTTTCTTGAAAAATTGTTTGCAACTTTTCATGAAATTATTGTTAAGTGTCATCGAAAAAGTTTTTGCGGAAAATTATATTTTGGTAGGTGGGTGAATGGTTCTTTGGCCAGGAAAATCAGACAAGTCTTTTGTTTAGTTTATTTAATTTATTTTTATTAGCGAATTTTCTTGTACAAAATGTTCTTTTAATAACGAATTTTCTTATAAATGAATTGAATCAATTTGCTTTGAAGAAAAATTTGTTGAGAATTTTCGTATGAAAAATTATTTAATTGATGTAACAGTTTTTAAACGAAATTCGTCGAAAATAAGGTTTTAATGCATTTTCATGCAAACAAATTACTTTATTTTCAATTTTAATTACAGATTAGGTATATAATTTGAATTTTATGTATTCCTTTAGAGAAATTTTGTGTAAAAAATATTTAGCCAAATTTGATGCCTGATTCCATTTTAAAAAATACATATTTGCTATTTAAAACATTTTTATGAAAATTCACTAGCTTACGCACTTGCTGCGTCCAGACTTTTTTAAAATTAAATATCTCGATTAATTTTAGAAACAGGGAAACTTGATGAAGGTCCACCTGAAATTTTATAACGACTCCAAAAATTTAGTAACATATAGGTGTTCTATTTAAATGAAACAAGTTCATTGAGACATCCGGTATAACCGGAAGTGCTACGTGGACGCCATTATTTTATTTGTGGAGGGCATGCTAGAAAACTTGACATCCCAAATTTTGAAATTTGAAAACGAAGGAGTCTCTGAAATATTCTAATACGTGGTCACCGTGAGAGCCCCTGTATATAATTCGCTTGTAAATGGCCTGTAGCATTTATAATAACTTACATTGTTAAACACGATGAAATCCTACATTTTCTAAAGCTCAGATACAGCTTTCTGTTAATTTGGAAACACTTACTACAAAAGCAGCTCAACAATAAAGCTCTAGCAATATCAATTAACAGGCCTACTTGTACAAGAGAGTCTGAGTAATAAAAATAAACGAGACTTTGTTGTTCCCAACTAATTGCCCACATTTTAGATAACAATGTTCTAGCCTTACTTATATCTTGATCATCTCCAAAAATAATCGTGTAAGTATCACCCATACGAGGAAAATAACAATATCAGAATACCAGAAAATTGCCTGCGTTATCCCCCTAGTAGAGAAGTGCCTTGCTGCATGGGGTTATATAACAAAATTAGCAGGGGTGGAATACAATTATTTTGCAAATAAGGAATTTGCTTGGGTTTTAGAACAATTGTTACTTAGTCTCTATCGGAATTTACCATATACGAGTAGACTAAGCGAATGACGTATTTCAGTTAGATATTACTTTGAAACTTATTTCTTGCATTTGCATCTCTACAAGTAAAACTTTCTTAGCAAAAATTGACTATAAAAACTAAACCATTATGCTTTCACAAAGCGTAGAGGAAACTTAGGTGCACTTTAAAATTCCGACTGCTATTAATAGCGAGAAAATCAGTTCTTTTATTAGCGAATTTTCATTCAGAAAAATTCGCTAATAGAGAGGTCACAATGAAAAGCTTTTGAAAAAATTTCTCCAGATGAGCGCGAATTTGTGTCCCTAGAATCCAAAACCAAGGTCCGTTAAAATTTATATATGTATATAATAATAATATTTATTTGGTCCTTTAGTTACAATTATTGTAAATCGGACAAGTAAAAAAACTTACAAGATAAAAAAGATCGTATCACAACTTATCACAAGGGTACGTGCCCAAAAATCTAAAATCTTACGAGCTTCACATTACAACAAAAAACATACCATCACAGTACAGCTTCACAAAATTCACTCAAACTATAAAAACCATGAGTAATTAAAGCAACCTTCAGTTGCTTTCTAAATTTTTTTGTACAATTTGTGCCCTTCAGAGAACAAGGCAGCTGGTTGTACAAAAAACAACCCGCATAACATGCCGACTTGTTAAAAAAAGAATGGTGACATTTATTCAGGTGAAAAGTATTTTTTTCACGAGTGTTGTATCCATGAAAATTCGCGTTGATAACAAATTTTCTCTTGTTTCTATGAATATAAGTTAACAGAAGGAACAAATAAACTGATGTGAACGTCATAATGTTACTTTTCTTAAAAATGTCACGACAAGAAAGCCCATAAGGTAGATTGTATATTAGTCTCAGGATTCGTTTCTGTAGCACAAAAATTCTATGGCAGTCCGAAGATTGGCCCCAGATAACGATACCGTAACTCATATGTGAATAGACAGCCGCGTAATAGACTTTCAGCAGATGTTCCGAACTTAAGAAATCTTTAAGCATCAAAATTGTATAAGACGCGCAATTTAATTTCTTGCACACGTGATCAATCTGGTCTATATATAACAGGCTACTGTCAATTCTAACACCCAAAAATTTTGTCACCTTTTTGAATCGCACCGCATTTCCGTTCACCAAAATAGTGCTGTCGCACATCCTCTCTCTTCGGTGGCAGTTATGCATTTCAAGAGAAAAAGTCTTGTCATAGTTTAAAATTAGGCGATTTCTATAACACCATTCATCAAAAGATTGTACCACTGATTTTAATTTTAATTCAGTTTCCTCAACTGTCTTGCCGTAGACAACAATAGAAGTGTCATCGGCGTACATGAAGACTTTTTGCCCATACTTACACTATATCTTTGGGAATTAATATTATTTGCTTTTACAAGTAACTGTCTGTTGGTGAGATACGAAAGTAGAATGTCGTTGCAAGTGCCTCTTATCCCCAACGCCCACATCTTCTCCTTAACAAACAAAAAAAGATTTACTGTGTCTAAGGCACGAGACAGGTCAAAAAATAAGGTCACCACAATGTAATTGAGGTCCATTCTTTCGTTTACATATTGAATGTATTCGATAAGGGCAGTTTCTGTAGAATGGTCAGTTCTAAATCCGTGCTGTGATGGTGATATTATATTATTAGGGTTTAAAAACTTGACCATCCTTCTATGTACTGTCCTTTCTATGATCTTTGAAAAAATGCTTAATATAGAGATGGGACGATAGTTCTCCAAATTGGTACTGTCTCCCGCCTTCAACACAGCAACAACCACAGCCAGTTTCAATATGTCAGGGAATTTTTCCAGACATATACAGGAATTTATAATCTTTGTAAGTGGCGCGGCAGGCTCAGCAGCACATTGCTTAATAATTTTTATTGGAACATCATCGAAGCCGCTTCATTTTTTTACTAGGAAGTTCTTTGATGATCTCAATAACTTCACATTCAGTTACAGGTGTTATAAAAAGTGTTTTGGGCTTATATTGTTCGGCCGTGCAGCTATCAGACATCTGGCCCCCGAAATGCAACATGAGCTTCCTCTCAGCAACACATGAATATATATATATATATATATATATATATATATATATATATATATATATATATATATATATATATATATATATGTATGTATGTATATATATATATATATATATATATATATATATATATATATATATATATATATATGTTGTGCTGAGAATTGCAAAGGCCATATAAAGTTATAAAAACAAAAATGAAAACCCTTACTATGATAATGTTAAATTCTGATTATTGATTAAAAAATTGGGTGACCAGATTAGTAATGGGGGGTAGTAGTAGTACCACTGGTCAGTAGTAAGTAATATACTTACGGTTTACACGTAATGCATATGGGTTATCTGTATATTGTATACATATCCACATCGTTCGACATATTTTACTGTACACTAAAACAGAAAACAAAATAATAACATTAATATACAAGCACATTCACTATTATTGTTAGTCAGTGTTATTTGGAGAAGCAATGAAAGATATATAGCCATAATTTGTTGAAATGATCATTAAATGAGTCTTTAAAAAGTATAACTAGCAATTTGGAAAATATCTCAGTTAAAGTGAAATTAAAAGAGCCAAAAATCTATATGTAGATAGATTGAAATATTAAGCATGAAATACATACCAAAGAATTATGTTATAAAATCAATTACCTGAAGGTAATGAACAAAACAAACCCCTGTATGATGTTTTCAATATGTAAATTTAGTTTTATTTATGTGAACAATGAACTGAAATGTACCCATATATGTGTCTGTGTTTGTAAAAACAATGAACTGGAAGTTACTAAAAACCTGGTGTTAAGTGTTCTGGAACTTTTAAATCAAGATTACAGCATAAAATGAATTAATGTTAGAAAATTATTGTTGGTTATGTTATGTAGAAATAAGGTTAGGTCAGATGTCAATTTTAAGAATAGAATATTCAACTTACTCGACGGTTTCAAAGGTGAATAGCTGTCAAACATATATTAATTAATTGGAAGAGAGAATGCTCTGACCAGAGAGGAAACACCAAATGTTAGATGAATTTGGACAACATTTCCGCTTTTGTTATGATTATTGTTGGTTGTTGATGAAATTGAGATGCCAGAGAGCGTCATTCTTGCTTCCCATTTAAAATATAAATATTTTAAAGTATAAATTGTGCAAAGAAAATTCAATTTGCCGCTAAAACAAAGAAGAGGCGTTACATCAAGTTTTTAACGTAAGAAAGTACGAAATAAGCAGTAAATATATCAAGAATACTTACATTTGAGGATACCCACTACCATTAGCGAGGAAGCCAAGGTTAGAGATTTATTTTGTTTAATGTATATCAGCTCAACAAGACAAATATTTCAATAAAAAGACAGCCCATTCTGTCAAATATCATTTTAAGCAAATGTGTTTATGGGAAACTAAGATTTAAATGCATAAAATAGAAATCTTATAGGATAATTTAACCATAGTTCAACATTGCGAATACAGAGGGAGTGCAGGTCAAGGATCCATATGTATTAATCAGAACATTTGAATGACAGCCGAAAATTCGGGTACTAAGATTAATCATTGTAAATTGATAATATAAGTTTGACAAATTATAACGACGGATCCGTTTAGATTTTAAATTTGAAATTGT
Organism: Tillus elongatus; assembly: GCA_964006375.1. Classification (NCBI taxonomy): domain Eukaryota; kingdom Metazoa; phylum Arthropoda; class Insecta; order Coleoptera; family Cleridae; genus Tillus; species Tillus elongatus. The sequence goes on along the minus strand of OZ023263.1, from coordinate 20,801,828 downwards.
GCCAATAAAATTTGTTTACGAATTTTGAAACATAATTCTTTGAAACAAAATAAGATAAAATAAGGTTACTATAAATATTTGCAGGCTATATTTTTCCCTATTTTAGCAGAACTCATCACTGAGATAGCGTAAGTATATTAAAATATTTGAATAAAATTTATTTGACATAGTTATATATAGTAGAAGGATAGGCAACCCAAATAACCCTGAAATAACTTAAGTCACAAATAATACAAGAGTCATAAAACATTTTATTCAGATAAAGTTTCACATTATAAAATATACAGAGTCACCCATAACACATGGTGTAATATCATTATCATTTTAAATATCACTTCTTCATATAAATAAAATAAAAATTAATACCTAATATCAGTAAATATAATAAAAATTCAAAAGCCAAATTAATATAATTGATGCCCAACAGTGGGGCATTATAATATAAAATATAAAATAATATACATATAACCAAATATAAAAGCCAATTAGTATAATATATATATATATATATATATATATATATATATATATATATATATATATATATATATGTATGTATGTATGTATGTATGTATGTATCCGAGCGATAACTCAAAAAATACAAAACTGATTTCAATCAAACTTGTCAAAAATCTTTGGGTCATTTTGGCCGAAAACCGAGGTTCAAAAAGAGCTGCGGAGCCGCTATATCTTAGCAGAGTACAGCTCAGGAACATAACATGACTCTTGACTGGACACATGGCCGTCAAGAAACACCTGCATAAAATGTGGCGGTTCGAGGGGGACCTGGCACGCAGGCTCTGCTGCGAGGGGAAGGAATCAGCCCAGCACATCTTGCGCGAGTGTAAAGCTCTGGAGCGCAAAAGACAACTGATTTACGGTCAGTCTAGACCGGAGACAGAGCAATATAAAACTTCACCCTACCAATTGCTGTGCAGACTAGTTCAAGGCACAGTGATTTTGGAATGGGTGGAGTAGAAAAGACAAAGGGCATGCACAATAAGCCAAAGGCTGCGGTGCTATCAGGGCGGCAAAATCAATGGATAAGATCGTTTTAAGTAACAGAAGGCTCTATGTTGAATAACATGGTGATAAATCAGAAGTTTGCTCTATCATCTTGAGTAGTCCTCAGGGCAGTGTGCTGGGCCGACTTATTTTTTAGTGAATTTTTATTTAAAAAAAATTCACTAATAGAGAGGTATCGATGGTGAGACTTTGCAAAAATTCTTTCAAATGAGTGCGAACTAGGACCCCTAGAACCCATATCCGGGGTCAGTGTCAATTTTTATATGTTTATATATATATATATATATATATATATATATATATATATATATATATATATATATATATATATATATATATATATGTATGTATCCAACCGATAACTCAAACAATAATTAACCGATTTCGATGAAACTTGGCAAGTGCCTTTCTTTTATTAATGGCTTGGATGAGTTCGTTAGTCAGAAAAATCGGACAGGGTTTTCCGAGAAAATTTTGAGTTTTCTTTCGAAACAATTTTTTTTCTCCGAAAGTAACAAATCTGTTTTAATGAAATTGAGTATGTATGTTTCCTCAGGAGAGGTCTTACTACGTACCAAAATTCAACTTTCTAGGTTAAGAGAAAATTGGGTTATTCAAATTTTAAATTTTCTTTCGAAAACAATTTTTTTCTCCAAAAATTACAAAGTTATTTTAATGAAATTTTGTGGATATCTTGCCTTAGCAAAGACCTTACTACGTATTAAAATTAAACTCTCTAAGTTTATAGAAAATTGAGTTATTTAAATTTGAAGCATTTAATAAAAATTCACTACCATAACGCACTTGCTGCGTCCCGAGTTTTTTTGATGTATATAAATGATATCTCTGACTTTGTTGACTGGGAAAAAGTACACTACAAAAATTGCTAGTAATCAGTCTTATAAATATTATTTATTTTGTGGAAACTTATACACGTCCTTAATAACCTGTGAGTCTTTTAGTCGTAATGCTATATAATGAAAAGATAAACGTCTATAACTTTTTTACCATCGTCGTTACAAAGACAGCAAAATTTGTGTGTCTAGCGATACACTGTAACAGCAAATTAATTATTTCGGCTAGACATAAAAGCGGTTAAACTATTAGAACGCGTGCTGGTATGTGATTATTAAGTTTGCTCAGAAGCCACAAATAGAACAAATTATTAATTCAAACAAGCGGTGAAGTTATTATCATTATTTAAAGGATAAGCACTTCGCTCTTAAATTAACCGCCTTGTTTGCGGATTTTACAACAGTAGCTGAAAAATGACAGGCGGTGCGATAAAGATAACAATTTAGCCACTTATTTAATAAAGACCCTTAAATAAATACATAAATTACTTTGTGCAGGTTGGTACAAAAAAACAAGTTTGCAGTTGAGTAAGCAGAGGTGAAGATCAAAGAAAATGGCAAATAATTTTGCTTTGCAAGTATGCCGCAACGGTTAAACGTATTAATACAGAGTAATGTTTAAACATTTGTTTTTAAAATATTTTTCATTGAGTAAATAAATGCTCTCTGAGAGATAAAGTGGTGCTGTGCACTAAGTCGCCGTTCTGAGGTTCGATTCCAATTGAATCACGTATTTGAGAAAACCCACATGTCAACAAATGATAGTATTGAGAAAAACGGAAAAAACCTGTTTTATGCAAAATGACATCATACAACTGGAAATATACTTTTAGGGTTTTCGAAGGTATGTGAATACGTTAGAAATTTTGCACAAATTTAAATATACAGCTTCTACTGCATCAATACAAGCATAAAATGGCGATATGTGTGGCTTCTAATATACACGTTTATTGACCAGAACTTTTTTAGTAAATAATTTTTATTTTATCAACAACTTATTTTAATGGATACAGAATTAAGTAAATGTTTAATATTCAACAACGTCTTCAGCTTCTTCACCCACTGTTGACCAGGAAAATATGTCTTCATAAAAATTTCTTATCATCTGTACTTGGTCCCGACTTTTAGTGAATTTTCTTAAAAAATTCACTAATGAGGAGATCCCGACTTTTGATTTTTGAAAAAATTTCTTCAAATGACCGCGAACTAGGCCCCCTAGAACCCATATCCAGGATCAGTTTCAGTTTTTATAGGTTATATATATATATATATATATATATATATATATATATATATATATATATATATATATATATATATATATATATATATATATTTGTGTGTGTGCGCGTGTGTGTATCACACCGATAACTAAAAAATAATGGCCCGATTTTAATCAAATTTGGCACATACCTTCCTTTTGCTAGTGGCTTGGATAAGTTCGTTAGTCAGGAAAATCTCCGAGGTTTTCCCAGAAAATTTTGTGTGGTTTTTTTTAGAAAAAAAAATATATATCCGGAAATAACTAATTAAGGGCAACCAAATTTGGTACGCTGGTTTATATCATAAAGAGTATCCTATGTACCATAATTCGGATGTCTACCTTAAAAGGAAACAAAGTTAGAGGTAAATTAATTTTTAATTAATTAAATCTTATTCAAGACAGTTAAAACGTCAAACTTGATTGAGTACGATAGCGAGTTAAAAATTCTACAAGAAATGACTAACAAGCTCCTAGATATGTGTCTAAGTCGTTAGTTTTCTTGTTTTCGTTAAAATATTAGCAAAAAATCCATTGTAAATCAAAATGGTTTTGTGTCAATTATAAAATCTTAAACAATTAACATGTATTATGGGATATACCTGCTAGTAAATATATGTCGAGCGTAGCTCAGTGGCCTAAGTCCCTGTACATCTGATAGTCGACTCCTACATGACGAGTTCTAATCCTAGTTAGTGATTTTACTTTATATCATTTTTTTCTAGTCTTATTTCACTTTAGTGTTATCTAGTCAGATTGTTGTTATTCCGATGAACTTTTTAGCGATTTTTTGTATAAAATATAATTTTATAAAGAGATGAAAGTTTTAAGACTTAGTTCAATTTGAATGGCGTATCTGGTTGTTTGTTCTTGACCTAACTTAGTGAAACCATTCCATATTTAATGCAGTCGTAGAGTTCTCCCGTGGGTTCACAAGTGCTTGTTTTAGTGAATTTTCTTTACAAAAAATCACTAACGAGGAGATTCCTACTTTTGAATTTAGAAAAAAATTCACATGAGCGCGAACTAGGCCCCCTAGAACCCATATCTAGGGGCGGAAATTGGGGTTTTCCTCAAAACGTAAAAAGTCGCGATTTGAAACTCCAAAATTGGCAAGATTTAGGCAAAGAACTTGAAAGAAATACGGGTTATGTAAAGAATATTCTGCAAACCCTTAAGTTTCAGCTTATACCATCATTTCCCTTTATTTTAGTAAAATATTTCCAGAAAATTTATTTCAAATAGACACTTTCTCTGATGTTTTGGTACCGAATTTTCATTAAACACTTCAAAATTCAACAACGCAATTTGCTATTAACCCAAAGTTCGTCAGCTAGGAAACGCGTTTTCTCGGAAACGTTTTAAGTTTATTTTCGGAAAAATCTGTACATTTTCATACAAGTTATTTTGATAAAATATGGTACATTTTTCCTACTATATAGGTTATACTGGTAAACAAATTGATGCCTGCTTGCCTTAAAGAGACATATTTACTATTAAAAACATTTTTATGAAAATTCACTTCCATAATTTATCTCCTGACACTGCATGCTGAAATGAGAAATGTAGTACCCACGTCTCATATACCTTAAGGTACAGTTTAACGGAAAAAATGTGTAACAAAAATAGCTCTACAAAAATATGTGCATAACAATTTTGAAAATATTCCTAAAATTCCACATGTACATATCATTCAAATGCTCGATCATAACGCATTGGCTGTGTCAGAGATTTGTGACCTTAGGAAAGCATTTCAATATGCTTTTAAATATTTTATAACGTTAAAAATAATTATCTAATGTAGTTGTATTAATTATGAAAAGTAAGTGTAGGTATCATGGCGTTTTATAATTTTTATTAAACTCTAGCAGAGAATGCTACATATCAGCCACCTAGTTAAGCTTTTTAGGTTACTGCTATCAATAAAAAATCCTCCAATTAAGATATGAAACAGAACACACAAGAAGAATTTTTGCTCTGCTATGAAGTGGTTGTATCTTGACGTTTCCTTTACCTCACATCACCACCATTATCATCAGTAATTTCAACAAAACGCTACAAATGGCTAAAAACTTTGTCTCGTACACTGGCGTCGGGCTTCCGTCTGCATGCAATATGTGAAATCTTAGAGCCACCATTATATTATCAGCAAAGCACTTCATCATCAAACCAAACATCAGAGCTTCTCGAGTGTCAACAGATACAGAGCGAATATACCAGCCTTCGGGGTTGGAGGTAAAACTCCCAGACAGCCTGGATGTATCAAATACACACACACACCGTTGACAAATTTAGGTTGTGTTTATAACGATAAATCAATTCGCTACCATGTAAATTTTAGGAAGCTAATTCTGAACATAAATTTTGTTCTTTGTTTGTTTTCCCTTTTGCACTGTTTGGGGAGGTTGTTCATTTCTGGAAGTAAGTAGGTAGTTAATTAACTAACGTTTTAGATACTCACAATGTTTAAACAGAATATGTCATATTCAAAAGAGTATTAAATACAGACGTAAATACTCTTTCTTTAGCTTCATCAATGTTTCCTTTATTCTCTGCGGTCGGTTGCGCCTTGTATGGCGTCTTCAGCCAAGAGAAAGTCGAAAATATTTATACACAACCGGGATAACTATAAATAAAAATTCGCTGCCTCGTTAGTGTATTTTAACCAAGCTTCTTTGAAAAATAAAATAAAAATTACAAATTACGTAATTTAAATTTATATATAATAATAATAATAAGTCTAAGACGCACAAATGCGTTATGGATGTGAATTGTCATAAAAATGTTTTTAATAGCAAATATTTCTTTGTCTTAAAGAAAGCATGCATCAAATTTAGTCACGAGTATAACCTATATTATAGTTGAGGGATATACCGTATTTCATGAAAATAACTTTATTGTTTGAAAATGTACAAAAAGTTTCCTAAAATAAACTTAAAATATTCCCGAAAAAACGGGTTTCCTAGCCAACGAACTTTAAGTTAATATCAAATTGAATTTACCAAGTGAGTGGTAAGACACGAAGCAACGTGCCTCCACCTAGTTGCGGAACCAAATAGTATGCTGTCAGGCCAGCTCCAAATAACACAAAGTGTTAATAAATAGAGACTAGATACAAACAACTAACAAATTAGTATATTGTCAGCCCTGGCCCATTTCTACCCTAATATAGAGACTCAGATGTATGGCTAGATGTATTCTCGCCACAATTAGACAACAAACTACCTGGTTCCGCAACTAGGTGGCGGCACGTTGCTTCGTGTCTTACCACACTCACTTAGTGTGGGAAGGCTGGCTACCATAGCCGTATTACTTTATAGGTATATTTTCGCTACAATTAGTATGCCGTACTGAAGAGCTCTAATTAGAGCGAAACCGGTCTACGGTTCTAATTGTGGCGAGAATACATCTAGTCTTACATACTTTGTCCCTATATTAGGGTATAAATGGGCCAGTACTGACAATTTACTAAATTGTTAGTTGCTTGTATACAGTTTCTATTTTTTAACACTTTGAGTTATTTGGAGCTGCCGTGACAACATACTACCTTGTTCCGCAACTAGGTGGCGGCACGTGGCTTCGTGTCTTACCACTCACTTAGTGTTGGAAGGCTGGCTACCATAGCCGTATTACTTTATAGGTATATTTTCGCTACAATTAGTATGCCGTACTGAAGAGCTCTAATTAGAGCGAAACCGGTCTACGGTTCTAATTGTGGCGAGAATACATCTAGCCTTACATACTTTGTCCCTATATTAGGGTTGAAATGGGCCAGGGCTGACAATTTACTAAATTGTTAGTTGCTTCTATACAGTCTCTATTTTTAACACTTTGTGTTATTTGGAGCTGGCGTGACAACATACTACTTGGTTCCGCAACTAGGTGGCGGCACGTTGCTTCATGTCTTACCACTCACTTAGTGTTGGAAGGCTGGCTACCATAGCCGTATTACTTTATAGGTGTATTTTCGCTACAATTAGTATGGCGTACTGAAGAGCTCTAATTAGAGCGAAACCGGTCTACGGTTCTAATTGTGGCGAGAATACATCTAGCGTTAGCAAATTAAGTTATTGAAATTTAAAGCATTTAATACGAATTCGCTACCAAAACGCACTTGCTGCGTCCGGAAAATCTTTTCTCGCATCATGTATTATATTTCGATGAAAAATTCAAAAATTTATAAGAGGTGTTCAATTAAAAAAAAAAAAAGAAAATTTGTATCACCACCGACTTATGAACCACCCTGTGATCGTAAAATTAATTTTATAAGATGCAGCTCAAGACAATCTATCATCAACATATCCAATTTTTTCTCGTAGCATGTATATCAACGGACATATTACGCTTTTTTCTATAATTCGCTAAAAATTTAACAACTAAACCATAAAGTAACTAAAACTACTGCCAAAGCATCAAAAAAAGGGTATTTTTCAAATGAATTTTTTTTAAATATTTTAGTAAAATTTAGTGAAGACTGGACGCAAGTTGGCTTTGGTAGCGAACTTTCATAGAGCTGTTTTTAATTTTAAATGTGCTTGACATGAAATTTGGTAGATAGTGTAATCTTTATAGTAGAAAGAATGTACAGTATTTCATCAAAGTTAACTTTTTGTTTGAAAAAGTATCAAAATTTTCCCAAGATAAATTGAATTTTCCCAAGATAAATGGAAAATTTTCACAAAAAAAAAAATAGTCTGACTTTCCTGACCAAAGAAACATTTCAGGATTTTGGGCGTTTTCACTAAATTGAAAAATAGATAAGGATACAAATACTTATATCGCTGAAATCAGAAAAAAGCTATTTTTTAAGATCACAGCCAACTATGGTTTCCATTAAAAAAGATGTAAGTTTGTCCCATATTTCAGAAATCATGACAGCCATGAGAATTTTCATAATCTAGTTAAATTCTTCATCATATCTAAAAAATGAATTTATACTTTTTTTCTATCTGTAATAGTTTTCGAGTACCAAAAAAGGTACATCAAGTCTGTAAGCGGGAATGAGTTTCTTGTCTGATTGTACCCAATTTTGCCTATTTAAGCTTTTTTCTATCTCTTTTCATAAAAAAGTTACCTATGTAAAGAGATAGAAAAACTGTGGACGCAGCAAGTGCATTATGGCAGTAAATTTTTATAAAAATGCTTTGAATATCAAATATGTCTTTTTAATGCAAGCAGTCATCAATTTGGTTACCGGTATAACCTATATAGTAGCAACAATGTGCCATATTTTATCAAAATAACTTATTGTTTGAAAATGTACAACAATTTTCCGACAATAAACCTTAAACGTTGGTTTCCTAGCCAACAAACCTTAGGTTAATAGCAAATTGAGTTATTGAAATTTGAAGCATTTAATGAAAATTTGTTACCAAAACGCACTTACTGCGTCTTGAATTTTTTTCTTATAAACATTTCGATAAAATATGCAATAAAATAAGGCTGTTCGAAAAAAATTTGTAGAGATCACCAACGACTTATGAGCCAGCCGGTGATTGTCAAAATAATTTTATAAGATGCAGCTCAAGATACCCTATAATTAACTTATACAATTTTTTCTCGTCTCTTGTATATTAATAATTATATTGAGCTTTACCGTAAAAACGCGTCACCCTGTATATATGTAAGCAGATCAAAACTGAATGTAAACCCGGATATGGATTCCAGCGGGGCTAGTTTGCGCTCATTTGAAGAAATCTTTTTAAAATTCTAAAGTCGCGGTCTCCTCATAGACGAATTTTTTGTAGGAAACTTAGCTAAAAATTATGGACCGTTAAACCATAAACTTAACTAAAACTACCGCCAAAGCATCAGAGAAAATAACTAACCTGTTGCATATCAGCTCCTTTTGTAAAACTTCGATCCTTTATATGTGTTGATAAAACATAACAAACACTGCTTAGTCCACCCACTAACATTAATAAAGGAATAATTTGCACTTGTATATAAACATTTTCCAAATAACAAATAATTTGTCGACTCAAACAGATAAACATATAAAACAATCTCAAATATCATACCAAACGTCAGGAATAGCGTCTAACAGACCTGCGCAATAATATTAAATGTTCCGTCGCCTAGCAACAACATACTAGATCTCATATAAGCCAGGTTTACGATTGACAGCCAACGCGATGATATTAAAAATAAATGTTTCAAATGTGAATAGCTCCATTTTCTGTAAACCTAGAAAGCTAAATTTTGGCGCATAGTTAGGTCTTTCCTAATGCAATATGTACACCAAATTTAATCGAAATACCTTTGTAATTTTCGGAGAAAAAAAATTTTCTCCAAAGAAAACTCAAAATTTTCCCGGAAAACCTTGTCCGATTTTCCCGGCTAACGAACTCATCCAAGCTATTAATAAAAGAAAGGAACTTGCCGAGTTTCATCAAAATCGGTTAATTATTTTTTGAGTTATCGGTTGGATACATATATATATATATATATATATATATATATATATATATATATATATATATATATATATATAAACATATAAAAATCGAAACTGACCTCGGATATGGGTTCTAGGGGCCCAAATTCGCGCTCATTTGAAGAAATTTTTTCTCACTATCGATATCTCTCTATTAGTGATTTTTTTAAAATAAAAATTCACTAAAATGGCCGGCCTGTATATATATATATATATATATATATATATATATATATATATATATATATATATATATATATATATATATACCTATATATATATATATATATATATATATGTATGTATACTGATCCCGTATATAGGTTCTAGTTCGTGCTCATGTGCGGCATCCCTATTAGTGAAATTAAGTTAAAAAAATATTTTTATTTAAAAAAAAAGTTGCTTGTTACCAAAGTGATCATTTATGTTGACAAAAAATTTCAGGGCCACACAAATATATAAAAAAAATCGAACCCAACTTTTAAGCCAAAATGTTATTGATTATTTTCTTAATTTTTTAGTTATTCCTATTATTCCAAATACATGCCTGACCCTATACATACATACATACATACATATATATATATATATATATATATATATATATATATATATATATATATATATATATATATATATATATATATTGATATAAAATCTTAGTTTCAATAGCAGAAAGCTTGTGATTCTATCGAAATGTTTTACAAAGGAACTTTGTGTGTTTACACTAGGAGCTATTGTAAAGTGTTGAACCAACAGGAAATTCTATACATTCACATTATGTCTGTCGGCGACATTTAGCATCTTGCATCTGACAAATTTTAGATGGCCTCTCAAATGTCACACTCGACTCAAGGGTTTCGACGTTTTTTCCAGCAATTCCTCTATATTAAGGGTGGAATATATTAAATCTACCGACGGAAGTCTGTTTCACTTATATAAATTTGTTTTTCTGGCAAAAACTAAACATAAACGAAACGAACGTCAGATAAATATGTCAATAACTGCTTCTGTAAAACGGCAAAGTAAATAAACAAACATGTTTTTTCAATTTGTTTAATGACGCAGGAGTTGTGTGGACTTTGTAAGTCTGAATTGAATTTCTTTGAATCTTTCAACTTTCAGTCGGAGAAAAATTGTTTCCCAAAAGAAGTTTAAGTTTATTTTGCTAAAATTATATTCATAAATAGCATAGAGAGCTTCTACCACAGCTTTTGGTTTTAGTTTTAGTTTTTGGTTTGGTTTGGTTTTAGTTTTAGTTTTAGTTAGTAGAAATAATTCGCCTATGAGAATATCACTTAGTGTGAAACGATTTCTTTATAAAATCGCACAGTAACTATATGCGTAAAAAGTAATTGGTTCTCGTGTTAACCGCGTCCAAGATGATTAGTGCTCGGTGTTTTAGCTCGTCTTTTGAATCCATTCCCAAGAGAGGTATAAGGAGTAAGGAATATATGTAAGTCTGGACGCGGCAAATGCGTTATCGAAGTGAATTTTCATAAAAATGTGTTTAATAGCAAACATGTCTCTTTAATGAAGGCATGCATCAATTTGGTCACCGGTATAACATATATAGTAAAAACAATATACCATATATTTTATAAAAATAACATATTCTTCGAAAATGTACAAAAATTTTTCGAAAATAAACTTTCCGAGAAAACTTGTTTCCTAGCCGACGAACCTTAGGTTAATAGCAAAGTGAGTTAATATCACTTACTGCGTCTCGATTTTTTGTACAAACATGGAAGATATTTCGATGAAATGCAAAAATAAGGAATGTTCAAAAAAAATTATGGGTATCACCAACGACTTATGGGCCATCCTGTGATTGTCAAAATAATTTTATAAGATGCAGCTTAAGACATACTATAAGTAACTTACTAACTATAAGTAATTTTTTTCTTGTATCTTGCATAATAACAATTATATAGAGCGTTACCATAGAAATGCGTCACCCTGTATATAAACAGAAAGTAAACCGGGATGTGGATTCTAGGGGGCCTAGTTTGCGCTCATTTGAAGAAACCTTTTTAGAATTAAAAACTCGCGGTCTCCTCAATAACGAATTTTTTCTACGAAAATTAGCTAAAAATTATTGAACGTTAAACCATAAACTAAAACTACAGCCAATGTATCAGAGAAAGAGTCTATTTGAAATTAATTTTCTGGAAATATTTTAGCAAAATGAAGAACAGTGATGTTTGAAGCTGAAACTTAAGGGTTTGCACAACACTGTTTACATAATCCATATTTCTTTCCAGTTCTTTGCCTAAATGTTGCCAATTTTGACGGTTCAAATCGCGACTTTGATTTTTTTTAAATGCCTATAACTTTTTTTGTCTTTAAACTTACAGACTTAAATTTTGGTGATTCAAACTTTATAAATCTGGTTGCGCTTACTTTGTTACTTCCGGAGATATAAATTTTTCCCGAAAGAAAACACAAAAATTTCCTTGAAAACCTGGGCTAAGTTTCCTGGCGAATGAACCTATCCAAGCCACTTACAAAAGGAAGGTACTCAGCAAATTTGATCAAATTCAGCCAATTATTTTTTGAGTTATGGGTATATATATATATATATATATATATATATATATATATATATATATATATATATATATATATATATATATATATATATATATATATATATATGTTAAGGCGTCTTGTCTAGAGGATTATACCTCTAAAATTTACCTATTTCTTAGTAACCGTCTTTGTTATGATATCTACCATCTGTACAATGTAATTTTAACATGATTAGGAATAACCCAACAAGGGTCATTTCTTACCTACAATTGGCAGTACGTCTGCTACCCTATATCAGGTAGATAGAGTAGAAATATTCAATATTCATTCAAAGCAGTTCTTATATAGACTCCGAACAAGCATCACGCTTGTCAGCATAATCATAATCATTTCGTAGAGTTCTTCTGTAAACTCGACACAATCAACATCCTTTAGCATATTCATTTTAGTAGTTCTTCTACAGACTCGAGACAAGCACCACGCTTGTCATAGCATAATCACTAATCATTTCGTAGAGTTCTCATGACATACCATAATATTAGTAACTTTGTATAAGTTTAACAGTTTGTTATTAAATGTTAAGTGTTACAACATCGGCGTTTAATTTAACACAACATAATCAGGTCTTTCGAGCTATCAAGAAACAAAAACATATAAAATGTGGTACATCAGTACAAAACGTAATTAAACAATATATATATATATATATATATATATATATATATATATATATATATATATATATATATATATCTATATATATATATATATATATATATATATATATATATATAATTGAAACTAAATTTGAATCTAAATTCAAAGTCGTGATCTCCTCATTAGCGAATTTTCTTTAAAAAATTCACTAAAACAAGCACTTGTCTACGACTGTATTAATTATGGTATGGTAAAATTCACAAAATGGTGTGGTGGGTTGGTGGCCAGAAAATTATATAAATGACAGTATGAACCTTTCAGTTGTTCAGGTCCCAAATAAAGAAGCTACTAATTGAACAAAGAAATTGAAGTAAGGATAGATGCATTCTCACAACAATTAGGACCGTAGACCGGTTTCGCTCTAATTAGAGCTCGTCAGTACAGCATACTAATTGCAGAGAAAATACACCTATAAAGTAGCCAGCCTTCCAACACTAAGTGAGATATAAGACACGAAGCACATGGTGCCATCTCGTTGCAGAACCAAGTAATATGTTATCACGGCAGCTCCAAATAACACAAAGTGTTAAAAAATAGAGACTGTATACAACCAACTAATAATTTAGTACATTCTCAGCCCTGGGCCATTTCTACCCTAATATAGGGACACAGTATGTAAGATTAAATGCATTCTCACAACAATTAGAACCGTAGACCGGTTTCGCTCTAATTATAGCTCGTCAGTACGGCATACTAATTGCAGCGAAAATACACCTATAAGTAGTGCGGCTATGGTAGCCAGCCTTACAACACTACGTGAGTGGTGAGACACGAAGCAACGTGCCGCCACCTAGTTGCGGAACCAGGTAGTATGTTGTCACGCCAGCTCCAAATACCTTACATACTTTGTCCCTATATCAGAGTAGAAATGGGCTAGGGCTGACAATTTACTAAATTGTTAGTTGGTTGTATACAGTCTCTATTTTTCTAACACTTTGTGTTATTTGGGTATATAAGTTTATAAAGGGTCAAAATATAATGGGGCACCCGGTAGTTGCAGTATCTATATTCATTTTATTAGAAACACAATTAGAATGGTCTTTCTGAATGGCATTTCTGAACACCAGGTCATGATCACTTGGTCGTTTATCTATAACGTAACGCTAAAAATCGCCCACCATGTTGTCTTTCCTAATTGCTCAAATTTTTAAAAATTTTGTACGGTGCATTATACGTGTTGGATAAATAATTTCTTTTAGTCATCATTTTACGAAGGCGTAGAACGGCCACTAGATGAAAATATTTATAATTTCGACTTTGAACATGAAATTATACTAATTTCGAGTTTAAACACGAAATTAGCTATAATTTCGACTTTAAACATGAAATTATACTAATTTCGAGTTTAAACACGAAATTATACTAATTTCGTGTTTAAAGTCGAAATTATAAATGGACGGTGCCTGCTGTGTCGATTAGTTAGGTTATGTAAATAGTTTTGTTAATATATTACTTAAATACAAGGTCTTTCAATTCTCGAGATGTTTAAAATAATGAAAGAGCTAATAGGGTTTTAAATTACACTTTTAAAAATTGTATCTTGTTTAGCATTAAACTATAATAAAGACACCTAAGACGAAAACTGCGTACCTTCGCTAAATCCTCCCGAAGAAAGCGAATGAACGTGAAAGTGATGATAATAACCGAGTTATTATCAATAATAGCCGTTCTGACATTATCCTTATTTGACATATTTTTGTACCGTAAACTCTTTAAAAAAATAAGATTTAAAATTTATTTTTGATTACAATTATTTTGATTTTTTCTTAATTTAATATAACTTCGGATTTATGGTTCTTGCACCATTTGGAACAAGTTTTGTTAAAATAATCTTTTTTATTGGTGTGTTTAGTTTCTTTAACGTCGGCCTATTTCCGCGACTATGGCCAAACATCGACGCCAGGAAGCAGTTTCACCTCACTATCCAGGAAGTTTTGCCGAACCCCTGCCTTTCTGTAAAGAGGGTAGGGATATTTAACGTGCCCAACATCGCATGGACACGGGACCGACGGCTTTACGTCCCCTCCGAAGGGCGGAACGTGCAGACCTTCAACTTGCTCAAATATAATGCCAGAACCTCGATTGATGTTAATGTTGCAGTTTGTACTGAAAAAGTGAAAGGAGAAACCTGGGATCGAATCCAGTACCCTTCGGTTCAGAGGCACACGTTCTTACCCCTGAACCACCGAGGCTCTATTTTTTATTTTTGTATTAAAAAATATCGATTGCATTATTACCGTACAATTTTGCATCATCTCAGATAACATTCTGAAATGGGAAATGAATTTTGATCTTAACGAGGCTTAGATACTCTTTTATTATTTAAGTAAGTTAAAATCGTAGAAGAACAAAGGAATTTGTCTGTTTTTGTATGTATGTGTGTGTAGGTATTTATCATTTATGTATCATCATAAATTAAAAAGTATTTGACCGATTTTATTTAAAGTTAACATGTGCGTGCTTCTTTTGTAAATAGCTTACATGAGTCTGTTAGCCAGGTTAACCAATTTTCCTGGAAAATGTTAGATTTTGTTTATGTGTGTGTGTGTGTTTTGTTTCTTTAACGTCGGCCTATTTCCGCGACTATGGCCAATCACCGACGCCAGGGAGCAGTTTCACCTCACTATCCTGGAAATTTTGCCGAACCCCTGTCTTCCTGTACGGAGGGTAGGGATCTTTAACGTGCCCAACATCACATGGACACGGGACCGACGGCTTTACACCCCCTCCGAAGGGCGAAACGTGCAGACATTCAACTTGCTCAAATACAATGCCAGAACCTCGGTTGATGTTAATTTTACAGTTTGTACTGAAAAAGTGAAAGGAGTACCCTGGGATCGAACCCAGTACCATTCGGTTCAGAGGCACACGTTCTTAGCCCTGAACCACCGAGGTTCAGAGATTTTGTTTATAAAGATGCTCTTATCTTCGGTAATAAGTAAGCTATTTTGAGGAAATTAATTTTTTTGCCAAAACCCGGCTTACTTCACCAGGCGCCAACTGCTGAGTTCTATCTGCTGACTACCGATACATTTCAGCGGTTAAAGACTGATGAATGCACTGTTGACTTCAAGCACTATTTTGTGTGGTTTATCTGTCATTTCGCTTTGACAAATCGGCAACAGTTGAGATCCAGCAGAAATACTTCTGGACTGGCGAACGCATTCGTTGACACAATTATTCAACCTTATGTGCATATTCGCGAATCCCACTCAGTAGTGCACAGGTCAGTTTATTACTAGATTTGAATGGTTCCCAGTTCAGCGTGAAAATTGAATGCTGCCGGTAACATTGGCTAACATGTATCTACGTTAAGGTTATAAGTAGGTATTGCATTTCGAATTTTAAAATGCTTTATATTTTATAATGCACTTAATACTCAATAGAATGGGGAGTTCTATTATTGATTAATTTCGTATTATTTATTATGTAAAAGTGACTAAGTTATTCCTTGTGAATTAATAACTCTACTTATTTTAACAAGTCAAAACAAAAACCAAGTATAAAATGAAACTCTATTAGTTCTTTCATTATTTTAAGTACCTCGAGAATTTAAACAGCTCGTATTTAATAAGTAATATATCAACAAAACTATTTACATAACCTAACTAATCGACACAGCAGACAACATATCATTTATAATTTCGAGTTTAAACACGAAATTAGTATAATTTCGTGTTTAAACTCGAAATTATACTAATTTCGTGTTCAAACTCGAAATTAGTATAATTTCATGTTTAAAGTCAAAATTAAGCATAATTTCGTGTTTAAACTCAAAATTAGTATAATTTCGTGTTTAAACTGTAAATTATAGCTAATTTCGTGTTTAAACTCGAAATTAGTATAATTTCATGTTTAAAGTCGAAATTATAAATATTTTCATCTAGTGGCCGTTCTACGCCTTCGTATCATTTTTAGGAGTTAATGCTTTGTTATCTATGTGGAAATACGCTAAAAATAAATTACAGCGTTGCAAATTACACATAATAAATTCCTTCCTTCGTTTAATCTTGATGCACTTGATAAGACCAAATAGTTTCTGTCCCTACTATTTTTAGTGGCAAACTCTGAAACACTAACCCTCATATCTCCACCATAAATCCTTGATTTGGAAGTAAATATAAACCTACATCCATCCAGTAGAAGTTTGTGGGGAGAGTGTAATTTGTCTGGTTAAGAATATATGGGAATATAATTGAGTAAACATGTCTATAATGCGGCGAGCATGAGGCTACATACCACCCTACGATTACTAGCTACTATTAGAGTCTAGTTGTGCGGATGAGTGTAGCCAGGCTACAGGCTACGCGTACTGCATATGGTATAAAAGCTCTGGGGGTAGACAGAGCAGTATTAAAAATTTTCGGGACGCAGCAAGGGCGTTATAGTAGCGAATCTTCATAAGAATTGTACACTATAATTATACGGCACATTAGCAAAGTTAATATTTTAAACTTATACAGACCTAGAAGATCAATTTTAGAGGTCCTAGTACGCGTATATTTGAACAATTCTTTCGAAAGTGTTATCATCGATTACCATCTATTATAAAAAAAAAATCTCATGTTCTAACTCCATTTGAGAAAAATGCCCTAAACTCAATTTTCTATGAAGAGAAAGAACTAAATTTTGCTATATCTGTAGATAGTGTAAGTATCTTTAAAATATACTTGTATTACAAATTTCATTGAAGTTATACAGAAGATTTCCAAAAGGAAACTTAATTCATATTTAGAAAAGTAAAGTATCTGCCAAATTATAAAGGTAGCAGTTATTTTTTTTAAAACAATAACAAAATTATAATTAGAGACTCAAAGGTGACACACTTATTTAGGCGTTTTAAACAAAAATGAGACCTTGTTCAAAAGGTATGAAATCTGTGCACCATTGTTCCTCCAAATGTCAAAATAAAACACACAAAAAACACACATCTATCGAGCTAGATTCGATCGCGTAACCTTCTGATTAGGCGGCAGGCGCGGTACCACCTGCGCTATTTACGCTTACGTGAACAAAGGTTTTATTTGCGCGATATTTTAGATCGGCTTCATGCCCCGGATGTTATATTCAAAGTATACATAAATAATTAATTACAGAAAATTAGTAGAATAACCATTGAAACACATCCTACGACTGTTTCGGTCTTATGTTTAAGTTTAAAGATAAAAGAAACCATTCTAGAATCATTTTTATAGAGACTTGGCTTTATTTTGTTTAAATTTATGCTATATTATGCGACAACATAATATATCTATGCTGCGCTAAAACTGTGTTTGGGGCCGTTAATATAGCTACAAATATAGTGTATTTTAATAACTGATTGAATCTCCCAGTTAAATAACAATCAATTGGCAAATTTTTAATTTCATGTCGTCTGTCATTTTCGATAGTTGCGGCCGTGATTTCACGATTGTTGGTTCGGGTAGTATATTTTCTGCCTGGTATATTATATTTAGTTTGGTTACAGTATGTATGGTTTATAGCTGTTGTATGAATTAATCTACGCGTGGCAGTTAACTACTCTGTCTGTCAGGCATTGGACTTTCCCACTAAGTCGTTTCAACGCATGTCTTCGGGATTTCATTTTTAATTTGAAAAAAACTCTAAATATTGTGTACCAAATTATTTAAAATTGACAGCATAGGTTTATATGGACTATTTCTAGCCACATGTAAAATCTCATTTAAGTTAATCTGACACTTACAAAACTATAGCGTTTTCAAAAAGTTTTCCCCGATGTTCCACCCGAAAAATTGAACATAAAGGTTGATTAGCGACATCGAATTCGGTTTTCGCCCAAATAAGATTTTTGCCAAGTTTGATTGAAATCAGTTTAGTATTTTTTGAGTTATCGCCCGGATACATACATACATTTATATATATATATATATATATATATATATATATATATATATATATATATATATATATATATATATATATAAACATATAAAAATTTTAACGGACCATGGCCTAAATTCTCACTGATCTGAAGAATTTTTTTCAAAAGCTTTTCATCGTGACCTCTCTATTAGCGAATTTTTCTGAATGAAAATTCGCTAATAATAAGTGGTCAATGTTGTGAAAAGATATCGGCAGTTTTTAATGTATTTTCTTCACGCCTGGACGAAGTAAGCGCGCCTTAGTAGTGAATTTTCATAAAAATATTTTAAAGCACGGAAAATAACAAAGTAGTTGGTTTCGGAAATACAAATTTGTTTTTAGAAAAAATTCTTTTTTTCGAAGAAACTGGATTAAGTGGGTTGGCAACGTATCCAAGCGATTAATAAAAAGTCTGGATGCAGCAAGTGCGTTATGGAATTGAATTTTCATAAAAATGTTTTTAATGGCAAATACGTCTCTTTAATGCAAGCAGACATCAATCTGGTTACTGGTATAACCTATATGGTGGAAACAATGTACCATAGTTTATCAAAATTACTTATTGTCTGAAAATGTATAAACATTTTCCGAAAATATACTTAAACTGTTTCCGAGAAAACTGGTTCCCTAGCCAACAAACCTTAGGTTGATAGCACATTGAGTTATTGAAATTTGACCGATTTAATGAAAATTCGCTACCAAAACGCACTCACTGCGTTTCTATTGTTTTCTTGCATTCATCATATTTCGATAAAAGCAATAATATAAGGGTGTTCGAAAAAAAAAACAATTGTAGGGATCACCAATGACTTATGGACCAGCCTGTGATTGTTAAAATATTTGTATAAGATGCAGCTTGAGACTTCTATAAATAACGTGTACAATTTTTTCGCGTATCTTGTATACTAACAATTATATTGAAATTTACCGTAGAAATGCGGCATACTGTATATATATATATATATATATATATATATATATATATATATATATATATATATATATATATATATATATATATATATATATATATATATATATATATATATATATATACAGAAAGATTTCCGCGGTCTTTAATGTGAGACATACTTGGTTCTCGGGTTGAATCGCGTCCAGAATTTATGAAAACTCGACGTTTCGGCTCCTGTTTTGGAGCCATTTTCAAGAGGTAAAGGAAATATGTAAGGACACTCTAAGGCCTCAATCTGCCTACTCCTTAGAGTGGTGGACAAAGGTGGGTAAAGGGAATATGTAAGGACATTCTAAGGCCTCA
This sequence comes from Tillus elongatus, assembly GCA_964006375.1. Taxonomy (NCBI): domain Eukaryota; kingdom Metazoa; phylum Arthropoda; class Insecta; order Coleoptera; family Cleridae; genus Tillus; species Tillus elongatus. The sequence goes on along the minus strand of OZ023263.1, from coordinate 20,781,843 downwards.
ATCTGCCTAGGCCTTAGATGGTGGACAAAGGTGGGTAAAGGAAATATGTAAGGATACTCTAAGCTCTGAATTTACCTACTCCTTAGAGCGGTGGACAAAGGTGGGTTGGGTTGTTGTAGCTCGATTGCCGAGCATCAATCTGCCTACTCCCCAAATCTCGCCAGAGATCGTCTGTGAGGTCTCAGTGTGTTCAACCCAAGTCCTCAGAGAGATCTCAGATAGGCTTTGTTTTTGATGTGGTTATTAAACGAGTTTTTTGCCTCAGAAAGAACGCTGACATAGCGGTTTCTTGCGTCGTTAAATACTTGACGGTTTTCTTGACTTGGAATTGTGTAAAAGCGTTTTGTGAGCTTTGATCTTTGTTTTCAAGTCTGGCCTTGTCACAGGATTTAGAGAACCAGTACTTTTGAGTGGCTGAAGAGGTTTTCTGTGTACGTGGAATAAATAATTCTATGCCAGCTTGGATGATTTCGGTGACGTTTTGTGAGATATCAGAGGGGTCGGGATGAGAGAAGCATACAGACGCCCATGGAAATGAGGAAAAGTAATCCCGCATTCCGTCCCAGCTGACGGAGTTGTAGTGCCAAACGATACGTAGGTGTGATGACTGTGTGACCTCGGGTTGCATTGCGCAGGAAGCAGTGACCATGCCGTGGTCTGAACGACCAAGGGGGGCGGTGACTGATGTCTTATAGCATTTAGGTTTTGTAGTAAGAAGGAGATCCAAGGGATTTGAACTGTGTGTTGGGATGCGAAGAAAGTTAGTAGGTTGCTCAACCATATTGGCTAAAGAATTGCTGATTGCCAAGGCCTCCGCTGCTCTGCCTTATGGATCGGTTTTTGAAGATCCTAGTAATTCCTTTTTATGGACATTGAAGTCACCAAGAATGTTGACCTCGGAAAGGATATTAAAAAATGAGATGGCCGGTTTTTTCAGAAAGGTAGTCGACGCGCTGGACAAAGTTGTTGTCAAAAGGTGACCGGTAAATGCAACAGATGAATTTAGTTGCAGCCCTGAGAGAGAGTTTCATCCAAAGTATGTCTTTTCTTCCAGCTTCTAAATTGGGGAGTCTGGTGCAAGGTAGATTGCTACGGATGTATGAACACATACCTCCAGGCAATATAAAGGAAGTAATGAGCTCATACCCTGGGAAATTAAGGTGATTAGTGGCTGTTTTGGCACTGATTTAGGTTTCGGTGAGGAAGAGGAGTTGGGGCCTATTAGCCTGGAGGAAATGGTGGACGGAGTTCAGGTTAGAATTTAGGCTACATATATTCGAGAAAGATATGTTACATCTTGTTGCCGGTGCCCTCTGCACACCCCTCTCCTGGAGATCCGAATGGAGGGGTATTTTATCTCCGGAATCTTTTGTACAAGGAGGAGCCATCATCATTTTTGCTTATAAGGGAAACCGACTCATACACCAGAACCGTAAACGTTCGTTGTGACCTCGCCTTGATGTAAGGGGTGGTACCTCCTCGGGCGTGAAAAAAATCCTTTACTCTCATGTAAATTAAAAGTCCACTACCACCTACTAAAAATAGTATGTGTGCCACAGGGTATGTTTAATTGCATGAACAAATTATAAGCAAGCGAAAACTGCTTTGTGCCATATATGGCACGGTATGCGGTAAGGGGTTAATTATATAATATCACCAAGAACTTAAGCAAAAAGAGGAATAATTTAAATTGGTTGGTAATTTATAATATCATTTGAATCAACCATCTAAAAATCGTACTGACGACCAACTTTAGTTTTATTAATAGTAGATTATACCACGAGTCAATAATAATAGCTATTATTCCCGAGGAATATTTACGAACCGAGCCATGAAAGCGGCGAGGGAGTAACATTCCGAGGTAATAATAGCCATTTTTGCGAGTAGTATACTCTACTTTATCTACAACTAATTCATTAAATTGAAACTTTTAATGAACAACTTTATTTGTTAATAATATTAAAATTAGCAATAGTACAATTAATAAACTGAATTGGTCGTGAACTATCAATAACTATGGAAGACTTATCAAAACAAATATTTGGAATTTCGGCTGCTGTAAAGGAAGAAGATGCTTCATTACTATTTATCTGTGTAGCAATAGTATCTGCTGTTGCTGTCTTGTTTCTCATGGACCGAATAAAGTAACCTTCAGCTACCTGTGTAGATTTCCAACCCCCATGACGCTTTAATCCAGTTATATCGCCTCCTCCATCAATGTACAGAGTGGCAGATGATCTGCAATAACAATGGCCGGGATAATTTTGAGGATTTGGCAAATTAAAATATTTGGCGATTTGTCTACCAATGTCTGCAAATTTGTTTTTTCCTACACGTTGTATTGTACATTTGGATTTTTAGTGAATTTTTATTAAAAAAATGTTAAAAAAATTCACTAATAGAGAGGTATCGATGGTGAGACTTTGCAAAAATTTTTTTCAAATGAGCGCGAATTTGGGCCCCTAGAACCCATATTTGGGGTCAGTTTCGATTTTTATATGTTTATATATATATATATATATATATATATATATATATATATATATATATATATATATATATATATATATATATATATATATATATATATATATATATATATATATATATATATATATATATATCCGACCGCTAACTCAAAAACTAATTAACCAATTTTGATTAAACTCGACAAGTGCCTTTCTTTTATTAATAGCTTGGATGAGTTCGTTAGCCAGGAAAATATGGACACGGTTTTCCGGGAAAATTTTGAGTTTTCTTTCGAAAAAAAATTTTTTCTCCGAAAATTACAAAGATATTTCGATAAAATTTGGTGTACATATTGCTTTGGAAAAGACCTAACTATGTTCAAAATTCAGCTTTCTAGGATTACAGAAAATTGAGCTATTTAAATTTGAAACATTTATTTTTAAATCACCGGGTTTTATTGACAATGGCTTATATGAAATCTAGTATGCTGTTGCCTTGGTAATGGAAGATTTAATATTATTGCGCAGGTCTCTTAGACGCTGTAACGTTTACCATATGATACGAGATTGCTTATATGTTTGTTTGTTTGAGTCCAGGAATTATTTGTGTTATTTGGGAAATTTTTATATACAAGTGCAAATTATTCTTTTATTAATGTTAGTGGGTGGATTAAACAGTGTTTGTTATGTTTTATCAAGACATATAAAGGCTCGAAATTTTACAAAAAGGCTGATATTATACAGGCTGGCGCGTTTCTATGGTAAAGCTGAATATAATTATTATTATACAAGAGACGAGAAAAAATGGTATAAGTTAATTATAAGGTGTCTTGAGCTGCATCTTATAAAATTATTTTGACAATCACCGGCTGGCCCACAAGTCGATCGTTGGTGATCCCTACATTTTTTTTTCGAACAGCCTTATTTTATTGCATTTTTTATCGAAATATGGTTGTAAGAAAAAAAATCATGACGCAGTAAGTGCGTTTTGGTAGCAAATTTTAATTAAATGCTTCAAATTTTAATAACTCAATTTGCTATTAACCTAAGATTTGTTGGTTAGAAAACCAGCGTTTAAGGTATATTGTCGAAAAATTTTTGTAAATTTTCAAACAATAAGTTATTTTGATAAAATATGGCACATTGTTTTTTTATTTTTTGAATCTTACTGTCATTCGTGAACAAAATGACTCTCTTGATAATTTTCTGTACGACGCTTATTTTACGAGTAAGCAATGAATCAGGTAAGTGTTTTAGAGCACAGTTCATGATTTTTAACCAGTCGTTGTTTGGTAGCAAATCACAATGATACACTTTTATGCCTCCATTGGCCTGAATACACGCACGACATCTTTTTAATATGGAAAATTTAATATCTTGATATTTTTTTGTACGACGATTATCTTTTTAGTGAATTTTTATTTAAACAAATTCACTAATAGAGAGGTATCGATGGTGAGACTTTGCAAAAATTCTTTCAATGTGTATCCGTCTGATAACTCAAAAAATAATTAACCGATTTCGATGAAACTTGGCAAGTGCCTTTCTTTTATTAATGGCTTGGATGAGTTCGTTAGCCAGAAAAATAGGACGGGGTTTTCCGGAACAATTTTGAGTTTTCTTTCGAAAAAATTTTTTTTCTCCGAAAGTAACAAAGCTGTTTTAATGAAATTTACTACATATATTTCCACTGGAGAGATCTTACTATGTACCAAAATTCGAGTAAGTTTCGAGACAATTGAGTTATTCAAATTTTAAATTTTCTTTCGAAAAAAATTTTTTTCTCCGAAAATTACAAAGTTATTTTAATGAAATTTCGTGGATATCTTACGTTAGGAAAGAGATTACTACGTATAAAAATTAAACTCTCTAAGTTGATAGAAAATTGAGTTATTTAAATTTGAAGCATTTAATAAAAATTCACTACCATAACGCACTTGCTGCGTCCCGAGTTTTTTTTGTTGATAATTTAGAAATAATGAATTGATTTTTACATGTGCCGGACGGAGATCGATATATTTCTTTACAATATTGTAAAAAGTACTGTTTATGATTAATCTTCGTACAATTTTGGTTTTAGTGTTGGGTATTGTTATTAATAAGTGTGTTTGGAGATCCTTCACGTCTTCACTATTCATTTGATAAAGCTGGTTTGAGCGGCATGCGCCCATAATTCCAATAATTAATATAACCTGAAACAAACAAGAATATGAGTCTTTGAATAGATAAGATCAATATGTATATTCACATTATGTAAAAGAAACATTTCATCAGGAGCTTCATCAATAAATTTCCTAATTTGTTCCGGGGTTAGAGTGAAAGACTTCTATGCTTGAAATCCTTCAGAATTTCTTTTTAAAAACGGTCGTAGTTTGCCATAATTTTCCAGATCAACGTCATGGTTTATTCTTAACATAGATTTAATTATTGAATAGAATGACCATAATGAGGATGGTTTGTATTTTTCACTTAATTTAGTGAAATAGGCCAGCAGAACTTGTTCGGAAAATGAATTTGCGTTCTTTCGAAGACGCAATTCGTTGAAGGTTGCGTACGTTTTATTATAAATGGATTTTGATGTTTCCGGTTAAAATTTCTTGAAGAACACAGTCTAATCCACGACAGGCAATATGGATTCCGTCGGCGCAGATCAACTGCCGAACTCCTTTCCTATGTCACCCATTCTTGGAACAAGTCTATTGAACTACACGGTGAATCCCAGATTGTCGCTCTATACATATCCAAAGCATTTGACCAGGTCTGGCACGCAGCGCTGCTTAATAAACTACCGGCCTATGGCCTACCACCAGAACTCTGTACATGGACAGCAAATTTCCTCTCTAACCGGAGCATTTCTGTTGTAGTGGATGGCCATTCCTCTAAACTGTATCCAATTAATGCAGGAGTTCCTCAAGGTTCAGCTCTAGCCCCTACTTTAATTCTTCTCCAGATCAATGACCTCCTCTCTAGCACATCCAACCCAGTTCACAGTTACGCGGACGGCAGTACCCTCCACTCCAATATACAATATTCTAAGCCTGTCTCTTTAGCCCAACTAGATGAGGATCGCAGACTCATGGAGGGTTCTATCTCCGTGGATCTCCAAAAAATATTAGACTGGGGAAGTAGAAATATTGTACAATTCAACCCCACCAAATCACAGTCTTGCTTTCTTTCTCATAAGAGATACACTTGCCCTAGACCTATCACAATAAACAACCAAGTTATTCAAATTTATGAGTCCTTTTCACTTGTTGGCATCTCTGTGGATCGAAATATCAACCCTCACCCAAAGGCTGTCATCCCTTGCCCACCGACGTGCCGTTGGTGAGCTCTCTCTCTTTTATAGATATCTGCATGGGCACTGCTCAGAGGAGCTTTTTTCCATAGTTCCTCTACCTGCTACCCCCAACAGATCTACCAGGGGAACAGAGCGAATGCACCCTTTTACTGTCCAAGTCACCAGACATAGAACATCTTGTTATGCCCGCTCTTTTGTCCAGAGGACTTCCAATTTGTGGAACTCCTTTCCGGCACATGTTTTTCCTTCTCCCCCGAACCTCCAAACCTTCAAGTCCAGAATTAACAAGTTGCCTCTTTTCTCCTTGTCGACACCCACGGTACGATAGTATTTAGGCCGTAAGCCCTTGTGGTGTGTTGTTGAAATAAAAAATATATAAAAAAAATCAGGAGCTTCATCAATAAATTTCCTAATTTGTTCCGGGCTTAGAGTGGAAGACTTCTTTGCTGGAAATCCTTCAGAATTTCTTTTTAAAAACGATCGTAGTTTGCCATAGTTTTCCAGATCAACGTCATGGTTTATTCTTAACATAGATTTAATTATTGAATAGAATGACCATAATGAGGATGGTTTGTATTTTTCACTTAATTTAGTGAAATAGGCCAGCAGAACTTGTTCGGAAAATTAATTTGCATTCTTTCGAAGACGCCATTCGTTGAAGGTTGCGTCCGTTTTATTATAAATGGATTTTGATGTTTCCGGTATCAAGGTAGATGCAGCTAATTCCACAATTTCTGGAGGTGTACAAGTAAAAGACTCTTCATTATCATCCATCTCAATACAAATTCACAAATACTACGCGTTTTACACTGACAGTTTTGAGTTTGTCTACTTTGTTTCCATAGTATGATTTAATTTGAGTAATTTTGTAATTGGAGGGCAAGAGGGAATAATGACTATTGATCCCTCGACATTATTTCCCTAGGGAATAATATATGATATTATACTGCAAAAACCACAAGTATAATACTTACATTATATATTAGTCGTAGATAATATATATATATTTTTTAATTGTAGGTTTTTGGGAGGGAATATCTTGACATTATCCTCCAGAGCTGAATTTGTATAACTTCACCAATATTTTAACTACAACCCTGTATAAAGCAAGCTCGGATTTGTAAATGTATTCGAACAAATTCATGCACCCCAAGCATAGTGTTCCTGTTCCAGGCCTAGACCAGAGCTTCCCCATCGTACCACCTCGTATGTCAAACACCGAACTAACGAACCAGAGCACTATACGATCGTAAAACACATCGTAAAGTTGCACTAGCTATCAAATAATTAAACCATAAAACAACCGGATAACCCTGATCTCTGTGTCTCTTTATTTTATTATTGTCACGATTGAAGGAATTAATGAGATTTTTACACTGCTAACTGACGTCAGATTTATGGTTTTATTTGATGTTTATTTAAATGGGCCACATGTGTATATCGACCGTGTTTTACATCGCCGTTAAATTTTGTTACTACTATTCGGTAATTTATTTTTAATACAGTTTTTGGAAATGTCTTTATTTTAGAGTCGTGATGAAAGATGCTGGAATATGGTAAATAATGTACGGTCGTAAAATGCCAAAGCAGTTAAGATGGATCAATCGGATTGCTTTTATTTTAATGCCATTCTAGCTTTTATTGGACATTTTGGATATTTGAAAAAATAAATTTAAGTGCATTAGAACAGATAAAAACAACTTAATTTAAATAAATATTGTAATTGTCATTGTGAGATGTACGACAGGCTCGCCATTTCGGTGCGGAACCAAGTAGTATGCCGTCACTGCCTTATGGTAGTGAATTTTTATTAAATGCTTCAAACTTGAATAAATCAACTTTCTATAAACTTAGAAAGTTGAGTTTTGGTATGTGGTAAGGCCTTTCACAAGGTAACATACTTACCAAATTTTATTAAAACAACTTTGTAATTTTCGGAGAAAACAATTTTTTTCGAAAGAAAATTTTAAATTGGAATAACTCAATTTCCTATACACTTAGAAAGTTAAATTTTGGTATGTAGTAAGGTCTTTCCAAAGGCAACACAACCACCACTTATTAAAATAGCTTTGTAATTTTTTTCGAAAGAAATATCATTATTTTACCGGAAAACCTTGTCCGATTTTCCTGGCTAATGAACTCGTCCAAGCGCCATTATTAAAAGAAAGGCACTTGCTGAGTTTAATGGAAATCGGTGAATTATTTTTTGAGTTATCCGTTGGATACATATATATATATATATATATATATATATATATATATATATATATATATATATATATATATATAAACATATAATTGAAACTGACCCCGGATATGGGTTCTAGGGGTCCTAGTTCGCGCTCGTTTGAAAATTTTTTTGCAAAGTCTCACCAACGATACCTCTCTAATAGTGAATTTTTCTTAATAAAAATTCACTAATAATAAAAGTGCTATAAAATAGAGACTGTGAACAACCAACTAACAATTTTGTAACTTGTCAGCCCTGGTTCATTTCTTCCTTAATATAGGGACAACGTATTTTTTTATTTTTATTTTATTTCAACAACACACCACGAGGGCTTACAGCCTAAATACTATCGTACCGTGGGTGTCGACAAGGAGGAAAGAGGCAACTTGTTAATTCTGGACTTAAAGGTTTGGAGGTTCTGAGGAGAAGGAAAAACATGTGCCGGCAAGGAATTCCACAACTTGGAAGTCCTCGGGACAAAAGAGCGGGCATAACAGGATGTTCTGTCTGGTGATCTGGACAGTAAAAGGGTGCATTCGCTTTGTTCCCCTGGTAGATCTGTTGGGGGCAGCAGGTGGAGGAACTATGGAAGAAAGCTCCTCTCAGCACTGCCGGTGCAGATATCTATAAAAGAGAGAGAGAGAGAGAGAGAGAGAGAGAGAGAGAGAGAGAGAGAGAGAGAGAGAGAGAGAGAGGTCACCAACGGCACATTGGTGGGCAAGGGATGGCAGCCTTTGGGTGAGGGTAGGGTCACCAATGAGACGTATAGCTCTCTTTTGAATGAAGTCCAAGATAGCGAGTGTAGAAGCGGTAGCAGCACCCCAGATGTGGGAGCAGTATTTGAGGTTTGGTTTTATTTGTGATGTATATAAGGTATAGAGATTAGTTGGTGAAAAGTATTTGCGAGCCCGGGAGAGGAAACCTAATTTCTTAGCAGCCGTTTCTGCAATTGATGTGACATGTTGGTTCCAATTGAGATTTCGATCCACAGAAATGCCAACAAGTCAAAAGACTCATTACTTTGAATAACTTGGTTGTTTATTGTGATGGTTCTAGGGCTGGTGTATCTTTTATGAGAAAGAAAGCAAGACTGAGATTTGGTGGGGTTGAATTGTACAAGATTTCTACTTCCCCAGTCTATTATTTTTTGGAAAACCACGGAGACAGAACCCTCCATGTGTCTGCGATCCTCATCTAATTGGGCCAAAGGGGCAGGCTTATAATATTGTATATTTGAGTGGAGGGTGCTGTCGTCCGTGAACTGTGAACTGGGTTGGATGTGCTAGAGATGAGGCCATTGATGTGGAGAAGAAACAAAGTAGGGGCTAAAGTTGAACCTTGAGGGACTCCTGCATTAATTGTATACAGTTTAGAGGAATGGCTATCCACGACAACAGAAATGCTCCGGTTAGAGAGGAAATTTGCTGTCCAGGGTCAGAGTTTTGGTGGTAGGCCATAGGCCGGTAGTTTATTAAGCAGCGCTGCATGCCAGACCTGGTCGAAGGCTTTGGATATGTCTAGAGCGACAATCTGGGATTCACCGTGTAGTTCCATAGACTTGTACCAAGAATGGGTGACAAAGGAAATGAGGTCGGCGGTTGATCTGCGCTGACGGAATCCATACTGCCTGTCGTGGATTAGATTGATGCATGGAGTGGTACCTCCTCGGGCGTGGAAAATTCCACTACCACCTGCTAAGAGAGGGAGCGAGACTTTAGAAGACCATCAGCCCTGGGCGTTATTTCCATTGCTGACAGTCACGCCTGGGGTGGCACGAGGAGCCAGCCTCTAGGAGTCCGGTAGCTAAATCACGCGTCGATCAATCAAGAGAACGACCAGCGCACGACCAGGCTAAGGGACCACACCCTGCTAAAGGCAAGGCCAGATGTATTTTCACCATAATTAGAGGCACAGACCGGTTTCGCTCTAATAAGAACTCATCAGTACGGCAAACTAATTACAGCAAGAACACAGCTATAAAGTAATATGGCTATGGTAGCCAGCCTCCTAGAACATTGAACTGTACGACAGGGTTGCCATCTCGGTGCGGAGCCAGGTAGTATGTTGTCACGACAGCTGCAATTAACCAAAAATATTATAAAATAGAGACTGTGTACAACCAACTAACAATTTTGTAAATTGTCAGCCCTAACCCAATTCTTCCCTACTATAGGGACAATGTATGTAATGCTAGATGTAGTATGACCATAATTGGAACCGCAACCCGGTTTAGCTCTAGTTAGAGCTCGCCAGTACGGTATATTAATTGCCGCTAGAAGACAGCTATGCAGAAGGTAATGCTACATACTAGATTTCCTTAAAATAGCTTTGTTTTTCTCGTCAATACAAATATTCTGTGAAAAATCTGTTTTAATTATACTTTTGTTTTTCTCCAAGCATATACAGCAGCTCTAGAAACACAATTAAAAATTATTGTACAGAAAATACATACCAAAGTTACTTGTTTCAATAACAAAAAATATGTATGTAGTTTCAAGTAAATGCCAAAATGTTAGAGCCTCACTGATTAAATGGTACGAACGTGTGCCTCTGAGCCGTAGGGTACTGGGTTCGATCCCAAGGTTTTCCTTTCACGTTATCTGTACATACTGTACAATTTATATCAACCGAGGCGGTGGTATTGTATTTGAGCAAATTGAATGTCTGCACATTCCGCCCTTTGGAGGGACGTAAAGCCGTCGGTCCCGTGTCCATGCGATGTTGAGCATGTTAAAGATCCTTACCCTTCTTACAGAAAGGCAGGGATTCGGTAAAAATTCCTGGATAGTGAGGTGAAACTGATCCCTGGCGTCGGTGATTGACCAGAGTCGCTGTAACAGTCCGACGTTTAAAAAAAATGTTCGTGACGCAGCAAGTGTATTATAGTAGTGAATTTTCATAAGAACTGTACACCATTAGTAAGGTATATTATTGAAACGAATTCTTTATTTTTGAATGGACCTGGGAGATCGGTTTTAGAGGTGCCAGTTAGCAATTATTTTAATAAGTTTCTATTTTCTATGGAGCTAGAAAATTATAGAGATATATGTACTGCAAGTCTCTTTAAAAAAATTGTTATAAATTTCGTTAAAGTCACAGAAGTTTCCTAGAAAAAAAATAATTAATTACAAAGGAAATGTACTTGCTAAATCATCAATATGGCAGGTATTTTTCCTTTTAATTGCTTGGATGATTTTGTTTTAGTCAACCCAATCGAACTAGTTTCTGCAAACAAAACAACAAAACATGTTTTAGTGAATTTTCTTTTAAAAAATTCATTAATGAGAAGATCGCCACTTTTGAATTTTGAAAAAACTGTGTGTGTGTGTATATCACACCAAAAACTCAAAAAATAATGGGCCGATTTTGACTAAATTTGGTGAACCTTCCTTTTGCAAGTAGCTTGAATAAGTTCGTTAGCCAGAAAAATCGGCAGAGGTTTTCTCGAAAAATTTTGTGTTTCCTTTCGAAAAAAAATTATATCTCCGGAAATAACAAAGTAAGGGCAACCAAGGTTTATATCGCTATAGTTAAATTACTTACCAAACTTTAGCTTTGTAGGTCAAAAGACAAAAAAGTTACGGGCATTCAAAGGAAAATAAATTGGAGTTTTCCTCAAAACGTCAAAGTCTCGATTTAAAACGTCAAAATTGGCAACATTTAGGCAAATAACTTTAATCTAATACGGACTATGGAAAGAAAATGTTCCAAAAAGAATGTTTTACAAACCCTGAATTCTTAGTTTCAGCCATCATTGTCCTTCATTTTACTAAAATGTTTCCAGAAAATTCATTTCAAATAGACCCTTTCTCTGATGCTTGGCAGTAGTCTTAGCTATATAGTTTATCGTTTAATAGTATATAATTTTTGTCGAATTTTCGTTAAAAATGAATAAAGTTCAATATATCCGTTATTACACAAGATATGAAAAAAATTTATACATTATTTATAGGGTGTCTTGAGCTACATCTTAAAAATTATTTCTATATCACATAGCCCATAAGTCGTTGGTGGTACAATTTTTCCTTTGTCTTTAGTCGAACACGCCTTATGTTATTGCATTTTTGCATTTTCCATCGAAATATAAGGCATCTTTGCAAGAAAAGAAACTCTGGACGCAGCAACTGAGTTATGGTAGCAATTTTGATTAAATGCTTCATATTTGAAAAGCTCAATTTGCTATTAACCTATAAAGTTCACGAAGAAACGGTTTTTTTCGGGAACACTTTAAGTTTTCTTTCAGAAATTTTTGTACGTTTTCAAACAAAAAAATTTTGATGAAATATGGCACATTATATAGGTTAAACTGGTAACCAAATTTGATGCCTGATTTCTTTAAAAAAAAACACATATTTGCTATTAAAAACATTTTAATGAAAATTAACTACCATAACGCGCTTGCTGCGTCCAGACTTTTTTTAACTTGTTATCCGCGAAGCTCATCGTGTTATTTTTCTTTAATGTAGTACCCAGGCTGCGTTTACATAGGTGTTACTATGGTTCAAGATTAAAGATTCAAGCTTAATGGGAAATTGAATTATCCGTTTAAAATATTTTTACAAAAACTCTACCAGAATGTGTTTGCTGCACCCAGACCTTTTTTAACACTTACTTACTGTTGCTGTATCCACACTTTTTGAAAATGATAAAATATTGTAGCTGTCTATGTATGACTGACAAACAACGCAACCTAAATTTCATTTTTTGAAAAATATTTTAAATAAATGAAATGGGATAACAATTTAAACATAAATGAAACGCTGCTTTGTGGCAGAGGTTAAATTTAGTACCCACGCTGCTTTTATATAGGTTATAGTATGTATCAAAACTGAAGATTCTAGTTTAAAAATCCATTTGAAATATTTTTACAAAATTCGCTAACATAACGCACTTGCTGCACCCAAACTCTTTTCAACATTTATTTAATATTGCTGTATCCCTACTTTTTGAAAATGAAGTAAATAAATATAAATAATACAAAATTTTGAAATTAAAATTTTAATAATTTACACATATATTTATTGATATAATTTAAAGAACTGCATGATACTACGTAGTTTCATTTACGTTAAATTTTCTATATACGACATGAAGAGTAAATAATAATGAAAATTCACTATAAACTAAAAGTAAAGAATAAGGAATAAGTACCTTATTCCAAGATTCTGTGGTATTAGCTAAGTGTTATTATCTGTTTATTGCGTCTATAAACAAAGAAGAAGAAGAAGATAACCTCGAATTTCAATCCCCCCTACTATCAGTTTGCAAAATAACAAATGACAATGAGAAATAGCTAACTGGCGTTGTCAGATTTAACTAGGAGAGGGCGATGGGCTTTAAATACATTGAAGAATGGGAAGATTAATATTTATATATAATAAAACGTTGTTCTAGATTGCCTTTAAACAAATTGAATACCTTTAATTATATTTTTATTTATTACTTTATATTTTCCTGATATCTTCAAATTCAGATGACAGTTTTGGCAAATGGCAACCCCGCTGATTGCTTATTATGACTTAGTTTTCTAACCTGTTCGTTTAAAGTTTAATTTAGAGCATTTGTTTGCAATATCAGCGTAACCCTGATATATCTGTTTGACCTTGTCTAACAGTATAGGCACCCATTCAGATGTAATTTCAGGTTATATCGTAAATTATTTATTTTTTATTTGGTTATAACTCAGAACTTACTGAAGCGATTAATTTGGTAGAGAGCACAACTGATACGGTATATATGTGCGTGTAAAGTTTTAGTTTCATACTCCTAGTAATTTTCAACTGACCTTAGATTTGGGTTCTAGGGGCCCGTTCGCGCTCATTTGAAGAAAATGTTCAAAAATCTTACCATCGATACCTCTCTATTAGTGAATTTTCTGAATGAAAAATCACTAATAAACATATAAAAATTGAAGCTGACCCCGGATATGGGGTCTACTGGGCCTAGTTCTCACTCATTTGAAAAGAAAATTGGTTCAAGTTAAGTCGAGGTCTCTTCATTAGTGAATTTTGTCTACGAAAATTCACGAAAAGTTGAAAACTTATACAAATTCTAAAGAGCTGTTGGGGCCAAGCGGTTAAGGTTAGTACGACAAAGCGACATCGCCTGTAGACTGTGTTGATGATGAATCAAGATTACTTTTTTACTACATACAGACTTGGAGACTACTTCTCTGGCTTCACTGCTGTAGTGTGGACGAGTTTCACCAAGTAAAAGCAAAAATAATCAAAGGATTACTTTTCTATTTAAGCTATCAGATATTCAATCAAAATATTGATTTGCATTAGCACATAATACTGTTTTTAACTTTAATCATTTATAATCAAACCTGAAGGCTTTTACATGAGTGAAATACGGCGCAAAGGGGAAACTTTAGGTGTAGAATACGTAAGAAGTTAACAACTTATTTTAACAGCAGCATCTTACAAAAATATTGATTCTGAAACGAAATTAATCAACTGAATAATTTACCCCACACAACACGAAGACTCCTTAAATCTTTACTCGGTGGGCAGGAAACGAAATTGAAAATAATTATTTCTTCACAACTGTTTATTCGCACCAGATCGTCCTAATCAAATTACTTTCACCGACGGCCTCGAAGTTAAAGTATTGGTTAATGAATAACAAAACTCAAATAATAATCTGTCAAACTAAAAACTCAATTTCCAATTCCAAACAACTTGAAAATAATTTAAAGAACAAACAATTAAATTTCGATCGGAATCAAATTAGGCGAAATGAAATTAAATTTCTTTCATCCCTTTCGTTACTAGAACGACATGGATGTGGAAAGTTTCTTCGGATTCCATGACGAAAAATAACTAGGTACAATTCTGGCTTGACTGGGGGCGACAAGAAAACGTTCGGAAATCTAATTTAAAACTGTATAAGTAAGTTTTTGAGTATTCTTATGAAAACGCTTTCAATTTTGTGGAGATTGAGTTTGCCGCGATGGATATTCATCGGTAATTGCATTTGTGTTCTATTAATTTGTGAATTGTTGTAGGGATTAGGGGGAGTTCTTGATGGAGTACTAAGGGTGTTGGAAGTTCACCTGCTTGTCTGTTAAGACCTCGTTGCCAGACTGATTATATTTAGAACAAATTTAATTTAGAGCTAATACATCCTTCCAGGCGGTTTAATTTATCGTCTTTGATATTTTAATTAATCAACACTTGTCAGTAAAATTGAAGATGGACGTAAAATCAAGGTGTTAATATAGACGTTTTGGAAAAATGAGGCTCGATAATGAGATATTGTGTAGCACGCCTATAGGAAGCTTTTTAGAACATTAAAAAAGGGTCGCTGAAATTTAACTAAGGATTTTTAGCTCTCATTATTTAAGAACCATTGAATATTATAAAGTTGACTAGAAGTTGAAAAACTTAATTGATTAAAATTTTTTATATATTTTTTTCAGTGAGTTTCCATTAATTATCGATGGTGCAAAAATTTTGCGCGACTTCCTAGAACCCAAAAACAAGGTCCAGGTGAGTTTTTGTATGTTCATATATATATATATATATATATATATATATATATATATATATATATATATATATATATATATATATATATATATATATATATATATATATACAATGTGTCCCAAACTGGATGGGAATGTATTGCTTTCTCCATTATTATTAGAGATCGGGAGACGGTTAAATTAGCTATGGTTTGTAGAAGTTCATGCTCGTTTTAAATATGACTTGTATTTTGGCCTGCCTCTTTTCGTTTTCAAGGTTTTTTGAAAAAAAAAACAAAATAGGTCGATTTCTTTTCTCTTCAATATCTAAGTAGGCGTTGATCTGACATGTCTAAGACTTTCACATTATCAGGACACTCTTTACAGAGTAATCTTTTTGTGATACTCTCAACTTTGGATTGTCATTTGTTTTTGAGCTACAGGTATCAACGTTTGTTTTATTATGGCAGCCATATTGGATTTTTTGCTCATGTGATATCCTGTGAAATGAGCTTTCCAATGATGTACAATATGCTTGAGAAATCTTGTAATTGCACTGAGAATTTTGAGAAAAACCGTTTTGAGGATAGTAGGCTATGAAATCTAATACAAGAAAACAAATGACAAAAAAAAGTGTTCAGAAAGTAGTAGGCCATGAAGTCTAACAATATACTTCTACTTTTAACATAATTTTCCGTAATGATTCACCTAAAAAATATTGTGATTTAATTTACTGTTGCGTTTTCTCCGGGTTCTGGATAAGTGAGACTTTTAATTTTAACAAAACAACTTTATTTACACTCTAAATATGGATACAATAAAATTTCTAGAATGTCTCTCTCACAAAACACTTCATTTACTGGCCTTACAATTACTACTCTCAACAAAAGTCACTAATCTGGTACTACAGTCACTACTCTCTTAACACTTTACACTGCTTCTTCAAGTCACTACCACATTATCTTACTGAACTGAACTAACTCGGGCTGGCTTGCTTTCGCTTTTATATACTCGCCGTACCTTCCCCTCCTTTCTAGAGCCTTCCATTCCAGAACGTTCCAGGACCTTCTTTTACTAGAAGGTTCTGTGAATACAGATCGGTCCCGTGTGTATACAGGGGGATGTATATACAGGATGATCCAAATGTGGTCACCACTCCTATGTTACACAAGAGGTGTTTCTCGTAATATAAGATCTCTCTGCGTATACAGGGTGTAAGGGTTCTCTGCGTATACAGGGTGTATATACAGGGTGTTCGGAATGTGCAGACCTCAGTTATCCGTTCCGACGGGGTACAAGTTGGTAACTTCGTTATTTCTGGTCCTAGAGGGTTGAGACTTCGCCTGAGGGGGGTCACCCCAGGCACCCCCAGGGGGGTGGGGAGGCGGTGTTGCCAGACTGTGCAAAAATTCCCAGATGTTGGGGGAAATTCTGGAGATGTGGCAACACCGCACCTACGTCTATTGAAGTGCTTTGTAACACTGCCCCCCTCCTTAAGACTGTTCGTCCCGAACAGTATTTACCGGCCGCCAACTTGGGGGTTCGTTGCCCCGATAGGGACTCAACCTCTCTATGTGAACAACTTTGGGTTTAGTTCTTGGAGACAGCTGGATTCTGTAGACTAGGTCGTTAATTTTCTTAGTCACCAAGTATGGCCCTTCCCATGGTTTCTGAAGTTTGGGACTGAGGCCCTTTCTCCTTGTTGGTTTGTACAGCCACACTGCATCACCTTCCTTGAATGTATGGGGTGTTGCTCTGCGATCCAAGCGCATCTTCATCCGGTCACTGCTTAAGAGGAGCCTATCTCTGACACATCTGTGTATAGTGCGCAGTTTTCCTTCTAGGTCGGCGACATACTCAGGTAACGTAGCTAGGTCCGCTATGTCCTCGTTCGGTGGTGGTCTCGTCATGTCGATTGGTAGCCGCATCTCTCTGCCGGTCAACATCATGGATGGAGTGTAGCCGGTAGATTCATGCTGAGAGCTTCTGTAAGCTAGGAGGAACAGAGATATCAGCTTGTCCCAGGTTCTCTGATTCTCGTCAACAAACATAGCAAGATACTGATTGATGGTCCTGTTATGCCGTTCTACCATGCCGTCTGATTGAGGGTGGAGTGGCGTTGTTCTCGTTTTCTTTATGCCTAGCAAGTCCATTAGGCTCTTCCAAACCTCTGATTCGAAATTCCGGCCCTGGTCGGTGTGAATCTCCAAGGGTACGCCATGCCGTGATATGACATTTTCCATCAGGGCTTCTGCCACGGTCGTTGCCTCTTGGTTGGGGATCGGCGCAACTTCAGGCCATTTCGAGAAGTAGTCCATCGCCACCATTATGTATCTGTTCCCAGACTCTGTGATGGGAAAAGGTCCTGCGATGTCTACGGCAACTCTCTCCCACGGTGCACCTGAGATGTACTGCATCATTTTTCCTCTGGATCGGGTCTTTGGTCCTTTCTTTGAAGCACATTGGTCACACCTTTTGCACCATTCTTCCACGCTCCTTCGGCAGTTTATCCAATAGAAGCGGTCTCTCACTCTGGCAAGAGTCCTGTTGACCCCAAAGTGGCCTCCACTTCTACTATTGTGTAACTCTTGAAGAACACTGCTTATGCACTCATTTGGCACAACGGTCTGGTATATACAGTCTCTACCATCGGCAGTTTCCCATTTTCGAGCGATCATGTCATTCTTTAGACACAATGAGTCCCATTGTAGCCAGTAGCCTTTAACCTCCGCCCCAAACCGGGACACATCGTGCCACTCAGGTCTTTTCCCCTTTTGTAGCCATTCTCTAATATTTTTCAAGTCTGGATCTGTCTTCTGTGCGTCTCTGATGTATTCAAGATTTACGTCTAGATCGGTGTTATTCTTCTGTCCTGCCACCAGTTGTTTGATCTGATGAGTTACTTTGTCGATCTCTTTGTTCTCTTGTCGCTCACAAAATTTACATTCATGCACTGAACATGGTCTTCTCGACAGGCTGTCTGCATTGGCGTGACTTCTTCCTCTTCGATGTTCAATCCGGAAGTCGTAGCTCTGCAGTTTCTCTATCCATCGTGCTATCTGTCCTTCAGGATTTCTAAAGTTCAGAAGCCATTGCAGAGCAGAGTGATCTGACCTCACGCGGAATGTTCTTCCGTACAGGAAGCTGTGGAAATGTTCGATGGATCTTACAACTGCCAGCAGTTCTTTCCGGGTTACACAGTAATTCCTTTCTGCTTTTCCAAACGTTTTGCTGAAGTAGCCTATCACAACTTCTTCTCCGGCTTGGAGCTGCGAGAGTACTGCCCCAATGCCATACTGGGAAGCATCGGTGTCCAGTATGAACAGTCCTTCGTCCCGAGGATAAGCCAGTATAGGAGCAGTGAGAAGACGATGTTTGAGTTCTCTAAAAGACTCTTGGCAATCTGGTGACCAGATGAACTCGACCTTATTTTCAGTCAGGCTATGCAGAGGTTTCGCAATGCTGCTGAAGTACTTCACAAAGCGTCGGTAGTAGCTGCAAAGTCCCAGAAAACTTCTGACCTCATGTTTGTTCCTCGGCACAGGCCAGTCTCTTACTGCCTTTATTTTCTCTGGATCAGTTTCTATCCCTTTCTCAGAAACGACATGTCCGAGGAAACTCACTTTCTTCTGGAAGAGGGCGCATTTCTTGGGATTAAGTTGCAGATTGGCACCTCTCAGCCTGGAGAAAACTTGCTTCAGATTCGACAGGTGTTCATCGAAAGTCCTTCCAATCACCATGACATCATCGAGATACACCAGGCATGTTTCCCATGTCAGTCCTCTCAGCACTAACTCCATTAGTCGCTCGAAGGTGGCAGGAGCATTACATAAGCCGAATGGCATGACCTTGAATTGGTACAACCCATTTCCGGTTGAAAAAGCAGTCTTCTCCTTATCGTCTTTATGGAGTTCTACTTGCCAGTAGCCACTTTGCAGGTCTAATGTAGAGAACCACTTTGATCCGGCCAAAGTGTTCAAAGTGTCGTCGATCCGGGGCAGGGGATAACTGTCTTTCTTGGTGACATCATTCAGCTTCCTATAGTCCACGCAAAATCTCATAGTGCCGTCTTTCTTGGTGACCAAAACTACTGGGGACGACCAAGGACTATTAGACTCCTCGATCACACCATCTTCCAGCATTTCGTTAACCATCGCCTTGATTTCTGATTGCTTGGCAAAAGGCAGTCTTCTCGGCGGCTGTCTAATTGGTCTTGCGTCGCCAGTATTAATTCTGTGTTGCACTAGACTCGTACGACCTGTGATTTTATCTTGAGCGAAAATATCGGCCTCCTCCAATACGAACTTCAGGGCCATCCCCATCTCCATATTGTTCAATTGGCCCCATGAATTCTTGAACCGCTCTACTATTTCTACTGGCAGTTTTCTGTCTAATGCAGTGGGTGTCACGTTTTTGGGCAACGTCACTCGGTCAATGGGTTCGCAAGTGGCGATAACCTCACCTTTCTTCAGTGTGACCCTGTTAGTTTGCACGTTAGCCACTCTTATGGGTATTGTCCTCTTCGGGTCTACTAAGCATCGTGCGACGAGGGCACTATCATGTCTATCTTTTAGGGGCTCCGCTATGAGAGCAGACATACCATCAAGTTTCTTCTCTAGCCTGGCTCTGACAATCTTCTCACTGTTACCAGGAATCCGTGTATCTTCGTCGACAATAAGTCTCACCCTGGGATTAGCTTCGCCTGCTGTTGGAGATAAATACAACTCTTCGTTACCGATTTTCAAGATCTTATTCTGGAAGTCTACTGATAGGACATCGAACTCTTCCATTAAATCCAGGCCCAGAATAAATTCGTCGACGATTTCTGCGACGACAGCCCTTACCTGTAGCTCAATACTGCCCAGCCTAATGTAAACAGTGGCCTCTCCATGCACAGGTATCCTATCTCCTTTAGCCGTCTCCAACACAGGCTGTTTGTTGGTCGTGAGTGCCGACCTGTTTGGCAACATGTCTGGACGTACAACGGATCTAGTGGCACCAGTATCGATGGTGAAACTGCATTGTCTTCCGTCTATGCTGCCGGGTATAACGAGGCTCTCGTGGTAGCGTCGGATAGTGGAGACCTTGACTTTGGGGCCTTGGGACTCGCACGCCAGTTGCCGCCCCCTTACACTGGCGTCAGGTCGTTTCCCTGACGGCGCTCACTGTTGGTATATTCTTGTCTTCTGCGAGCCACCTGTTGGGTTTGTGAGCACTGCCTACTTATGTGCCCTTTCCTACCACACTTGTAGCATTCTATGTCTGACCAATCTGCTTTCGTCCTACGTGCTCCAACCGTTGCAGTGAGCTTGCTTATGGCTTCCTTCATCAACTTGATTTCTCGCCTTAGTTCCTCTGTCGTGTCTGCATGGTCCTCTATCTCCTTCACTTCGCGCAGCCTGTTTCGGCGAGGTTGAGATGCATCCTTGGCTGCTTCAAATTCCAAACCATAAATGACGCAGTCTGTAAGTATTTTAAACCTTCCGAGCCTCAAAGATTGTTGCATCTCGTTGTCAAGTACCCCATCGATGAAGGTCTGGACGGTGATCTGGTTGACAAATTCTTCTGGGGCTTGGGGATATGCCAGTCGCACAAGTTTCTCCACTTCGGCACTAAATTCTTGCAGAGTCTCATTTGGCTTCTGGACCCTTGTCTTTAGTTGTGTCTGGTAGACCTGGCTCATGTACTTGTTACCATATCTCAAATCTAGGGCCTGTATCACTGTTAAGTAGTTTTGCTGTTTCGACTCCGGGATGTTCTGGAGGATTTCTAGGGCTTTACCTCGAAGCGAGAGAATTAGAGCAGTGGCTGCCTGTTGTTCGCTCCACCCATTGCTGAGAGCTGCCGCCTCAAACTGCCTCCTGTACATGGGCCACGATGTTTCTCCGTCAAAAGTCGGCGGCTTTAGGGTTCCATGAAGCTGCTGCACGGCTGGCATATCTTCTTCCGGACGATTTTGAACTGGGGACATTCCAGTAACTCCTCTTGGCTGAGTTCTATCAGTCTGACCCATCACTTGTTCTGTCAGTTCTTTATGTCTGATGTCTGTGCCTTTCATCATCATCTTTATTTGTTCTTTCAATCCTTCAACTTCTTCCCATTGTTTATTCAAATCCTCTGTTACATTTTCTACTTTCCTGTTCACCACTCCTATTGCATTTTCCACATCTTCTACTTTCTTGTCCACATTTTCTATTTGTTCGTTGATCTGTTCAATTTCTTCTTTTACATCGACTCTCATATTGTGGAACATACTTCGGAGGTCTTCTTTGTCTTCTTCACGTTGCTTCTTGAGTTCTTCTTTATCTTTTTGTCGTCGTTGTTCGTCTCCTTCGCGCCGTCTTCTTTCTTCTTCTTGTCGCCGTTTTTCGTCTTCTTCGCGTTGCCTCTTGAGGTCTTCTTTATCTTCTTGTCGTCTTCTCTCGTCTTCTTCGCGTTGTCTTTTCAGTAAGTCCATCAACTCTTTGATTTCAGCCATCTTGTCGTAGTCAGTCGATCTGGTGTTTACCATTTACAACTAGATTAATTGTTCACTTCTTCACTCACTTATCCCACACTTCTGACACCAAATTGTTGCGTTTTCTCCGGGTTCTGGATAAGTGAGACTTTTAATTTTAACAAAACAACTTTATTTACACTCTAAATATGGATACAATAAAATTTCTAGAATGTCTCTCTCACAAAACACTTCATTTACTGGCCTTACAATTACTACTCTCAACAAAAGTCACTAATCTGGTACTACAGTCACTACTCTCTTAACACTTTACACTGCTTCTTCAAGTCACTACCACATTATCTTACTGAACTGAACTAACTCGGGCTGGCTTGCTTTCGCTTTTATATACTCGCCGTACCTTCCCCTCCTTTCTAGAGCCTTCCATTCCAGAACGTTCCAGGACCTTCTTTTACTAGAAGGTTCTGTGAATACAGATCGGTCCCGTGTGTATACAGGGGGATGTATATACAGGATGATCCAAATGTGGTCACCACTCCTATGTTACACAAGAGGTGTTTCTCGTAATATAAGATCTCTCTGCGTATACAGGGTGTAAGGGTTCTCTGCGTATACAGGGTGTATATACAGGGTGTTCGGAATGTGCAGACCTCAGTTATCCGTTCCGACGGGGTACAAGTTGGTAACTTCGTTATTTCTGGTCCTAGAGGGTTGAGACTTCGCCTGAGGGGGGTCACCCCAGGCACCCCCAGGGGGGTGGGGAGGCGGTGTTGCCAGACTGTGCAAAAATTCCCAGATGTTGGGGGAAATTCTGGAGATGTGGCAACACCGCACCTACGTCTATTGAAGTGCTTTGTAACACTACAATACTTAATTAGGTAATAATGCTAGGTAATATTCTGTGAAACAGTATAATAACTAAACCCGGCAATAACAAATAGAAACTTAAACTCCACAAAACAACACAATTAGAAACGGAACTCAACAAATAATAAAATAGAAACTTAAAAATACACTAAATAGAAAATTGTTGAATATGGCCACCGTTTTGTTCAATGCACTTTATACACCTTTTTGAAACATGTCTGCAAACTCTGGTGAGGGTGTTTCGGTTAATATGATTTATAGCTTCCGTGATTCTGTTTCATAATTCATTGATATTTTGTAGTGGATCGAATTTATACAGATCATTCTTCAGAGTACCCCAAAAATAAAAATCCATGGGTGTTAAATCAGGACTTCGAGCATACCAATGATTGTTACAAGTGACACGATTATTAAAATTTTGGTACAAAAATTCTTTGACGATCCTAGCATTGTGAGCTGGACAATCGTCTTGTTGGTACCAAATCTCGTCTAAATTATCATGAACTCTTCTAATTGTTGGTAAGATATCATTTCTCAATAGATTAAGATACCTTTCCAAAGTTAAATTATTTTCAAAAAAGAACGGACCAACAATTGACTTTTTTTTTAAAATTAACTGTCTAATCTACAAATAAAAATAACCGTTTTTCACCCAATATGTCGCACCAAACATTAATACCGAAACTGTCTTGCAATCGTCTTTCTTCCTTTAGATGAGGATTTTCATTTGCCTAATAATGACGACTATACACATCACAATTTGTAAATCTGGATTTATCAGTCCATATTATTTTCAAATGAAAATTTTGATCTTGCTGAGATTGTCCTTGATACCATCTGCAGAATTGAAGTCGCTTAGGGCAATCGTCAACATTTAAGCCTTACAGCATTGTATGGATGGTAATGACTTTGTTTTAATACACGGTGTACCGTACTTTTTGGAACGTCAAATTGTTCACCACCAAACCGAACAGTTTGCAGAGGGTTTCGTTTTTACCCTGTAAGACGGCATTATTTCTTTCTTCATTTCTAGGAATTGGTAGTTTCTTTAAGTGGAAGCTACCGTCGTTTAATAAATTGGTCACTATCCTGCGAAATATTTTAGTGTTTGGTTGTCGTCTTTCTGGCTAGCTGTTTTAATATGAATGTGTAGCTGCCTCTATATTTCGGTTAGAACAAATATAACATTCCAACATGTCAAAATATTCTTCATTACTGAAAATATTGTTGAATAACATTTAAAATAAACAGGAAACAAACAATTTTAAGCAACAAGCACCTCAAACTGTTTAGATAATTAATAATGACAGTATTCTTAATTGTCGCGATAGTGTTATATCCATAGCCACCTTTCTTCTGTTGTTTTTAAGTTGACTTACGTTTAAAAATTAAACGATTTTCAAAGGCGTCTTCGTAAATCATTAATCTGCTTTTTATTGAGTTCTGTTAGTAAATTTAGTTATCTAATAGGTTTACCTATTTAATTTAATTATAACAATTTTTTAGGATAATGTAAAATATCATTTGTAATAATGGGCCGATTCATTGGTGTGCTCAAAGTTCCTATTTTTTATTGTGAATCATTAAGACAAATTATGTTAAAAGTATAAGTCTATTGTTATATTCCATGGCCTACTGCTTCTTAAACGTTTTTTTTTTGTCATTTGTTTTCGGGTATTGGATTTCATAGCCTACTACCCTCAAAACGGGTTTTCTCAAAATTGTCAGTGCAATTACAAGATTGTACACCATTGGAAAGCTCTTTTCATAGGCTATCACATAAGCAAAAAATCCAATATGGCTGCTATAATAAAAACAAACGTTGATACCTGTAGCTCAAAAACAAATGAAAATAGCACAAAAAGATTACTCTGTAAAAAGGGTCTGATAATGTTCAAGTCTTAGATGTTAGATCAACGCCTACTTAGATATTGAAGAAAAAAGAAATCGACAAAATTTGTTTTTTTTTCAAAATAACTCGAAAACGAAAAGAGGCAGGGCAAAATACAAGCCATATTTGGAACAGCCATGGAATTCTACAAAACATTGCTAATTTAACCGTCTCCCTATCTCTAATAATAACGGAGATAGCAATACATTCTCATCCAGTTGTTTGGGACACACTATATATATATATATATATATATATATATATATATATATATATATATATATATATATATATATATATACGATCATGAGAAAAATAGAACTGTTAAATTCGTTAAAACCTGTAGGTAGCATAGTAGTATGTATTTGCAGAATAAACTGTCACAGATCGCTTATTCTGTTGTGGAATATAAGGCTTCCGTGCGAGATCTCCATCTGGTTCTATTCTGGGCTATTGACTTAACTTGACTTTAGGTTTCTTCTGTTCTCTTAGTCAGTTGTAGTGCGTCTCCATTTCTGCCCACTCTTACTCTTTCCTGAGGGGTCCTTTCGAGAACTTGTTTGGCGATGTTGTTGTTTGATTTCCCGCGCATATGTCATATCTATCCCCCATTTTCTTTTTGTAATGTCTCTAAGGATTTCCTCCCTGGCGAGATGTCCGAGGTCATTATTGGAGATTGTGTTTGGCCAAAACATGCATAGTATCCTGCGTAGGGAGCGGTCGATGGAAAGTTGTAATGTGTTCTTCATATTCAGCGATACGCTCGTCGGGTCTGAAAACGGTATTGTAATGAATTAGGTTCCCCAAATTGTAATTATCAGTGCTTTTAACAGGTTCCAATCTTCACTCACTGAACAACCGTCTGGATAAATTAGATCTTAGGTTAATCAAAAGTGCCAGGCAACCGCGACAGTTAGCTGCATATGAAAGTATATATCGTTTAAAATGTGAATAAAACTATCGATGAGTAGAGCAGGTGTGGTCATGTGTAGTTAGTTGTTCGAATTGTTATCTAAGTAATCTGTGTATCTTTCTTAGAAGAAATATTTAATAACGACAGACGGTTTCACAAAAACATGTAATTGAATTCCAGAAATTTTCGACTAAACAGGGGGGGGGGTCTGTATACCTTCGTAAAGGACGCTGTTCGCAATTGGTGGTCAACTAACATATAAATAGAAGTTCTGGTTTTTACACGCTTAGTTATCTCATATCTTTCATGACGTTAACTTGTTAGCTAAACGATTGTCAAGCCTTAAAAATGTATTGTGATGAATTGGGTTCTCAAAGTTGTACTTATGATTTATGTACCTATTTTTAGTACATATTTATTAATCTGACAACAATGTGCTGGATATGGCTGGGGGGAGCCTGTAGGACCTATTGTGATAGAGATGTCACTCGAATACACGGCTGCACCCATCAGGATCTGTGTGGACCGATAAAGATTACAATCCGTCCAGAAATTAGGGGTTGGCTCTAATTCAAAGGCGTTCATTCAATGCATTTGTGATTGACGGTTGTTAGAGGGACAAAATGTACTTGATAAGTGCGAATGACTCTACTTGTAATTCTCCCAGACAAATCAACGGTTCTTCTCTTAACGATTTACCAGATAAGGTGGATTTGCCATTCAATTTGATAATTGATTTATCTAGTTCTAGATTACATCTTTTTAGTATGTTAAGTGCTCAATCCCTAATATAATATTTAAGTTCAGTACTAACACTAAAACCATCATTACTGTTCAGGAGCAATATCTTGCTAAACTGGTCATGCTAATATTATTTAGAAAACCATTTAATTTTAATGTAAATGACCTAGTCATAATTTAAATAATCTATGTCAAAATTAAATTAGCCCGGTGTTTCCGTGGTGACAAATTGTTACATGAATACCGTGGTGGGGTATGTGGGGCCAATTCCATTTTTTACTCACTTTATTTTCAATTATTAGTTTTTGTTTGGTTTCTTTTTTGTTCTCTTCTGTTTGCTTGCTGGAGAAAATTAAAATGACCTATTTTGTTAACGTATAAATGTTTATTGTTAATTGAATAATGCAACAAAGTAAATCCTAGGTACGTATGTTTTTTCAAGAATTTAAACTAAGTGTCTTCTTAGGAACCCAGAGGCAAAAAACTAACAACAAATTAATCCAATAATAAATAGGCTAGTTATCTGAACAGTCGTCAGAGGATAGGTTAGCATATTCTAGGCACAAAAATATTTGGAAAACCCTACAAGCGTAGCGACTTTTCATGTCTTTGTTCCTAGGGCAGCCTTTACACCTCGCCACTATATTGTGACGTGTTTCTTTGGTGGCTCCATTACTTCCAGGATTTGTTTTACAATTTTCTGACCGAGATCTCTGCTTAAACGCTGGTTCAATTTTCGGTCTTGCAAATGTGTGGTGACTAGGGCCATTCCAAGATTTTTCAAATTTTTTTGCAACTATTTTAACAAATGGGAAGAGTGGCATAAATATAGAACATTCTAATATACATATACCATTCATAAACCACAATAGTTATACCAGTTTTCATTTCAGGAGAAAAATTATAAAATTGCTAAAGTAATTTTTCACGTACCTGACCTTTTTGCGCCATGAAAAGAAAAACGTTGTCTGTACTATTTAATAGATTTTGTATAACTTTAATCATATTTTGGTATTGCGTCTTCAATCATTTTTACTGCCACTAAAATTTTGCTTTATGAAATGAATATTACTTTTTTTCTTTCAGCTTACTGGTCTAAACTTTTGCGTTTCGTTTGATTTTTACAATAGTTACCTGCCTACCGACATTGGTTGTCATAGCTTTGTTATTTCTAGAGATACGATTTATTTAAATTGTCCCGGAAAAACTGGTCGGATTTTGCTGGATAACGAACTTATCCAAACCACTTTGAAAAGGACGTTACTCCCCAAATTTTATCAAAATCAGCATATTATTTTTTGAGTTATCGGTATGATACATACATACATACATTATATATATATATATATATATATATATATATATATATATATATATATATATATATATATATATATATATATATATATATATATATATATATATATATATATATATATATATATATATATATATATATATATATATATATATATATATTAAAATTGACCGGTGTTCTATGGGGTCTAGTTTGCGCTCATATAAAGAATTTTTTTAAATTCAAAAGTCGAGATCTCCTCACTAGTGAATTTTAAAAGAAAACACTAAAAGAAATGGTTGTCACCGTGCATGCCAAAATATGCGTATTCAAAAAGTGTCTCAAAGAAGTGAAGGTCTTAACAGTCTCAGAACAAAGGTAGCTCAGCTAGGGCGCAAAAACAAATTTGTCACATTTTTGTTCTTCTCAGGTAGCTCATGAACGATCGTAGTTAGCCTTGATTTATCAACGGATTTGAGTATCTCAAAAACGATCGTAGTTGGCCTTGATTTCTTAACGGATTTGAAATAAGCACAAAATGTGCTGAATCTTTTCCTACTTAACCCATGTTGTTGTATCTTTTTCAGTTTCCCAGATGGCAATGATAATTTTCAAATTTGGGACACACTGTATATACTTTTAACGAAACCAAAATATAACCCGTCCCCAAGAAAGAATGCAAAGCGCTTCCTAGCAACTACAAGCCTATTTCTCTCCTTTCAGTCGTCTCTAAAGTGATGGAAAAATATATAAACACCAAATTACTAAAATTTCTTGAAAAACACAGTCTAATCCCCGACAAGCAGTATGTATTCAGTCAGCGCAGATCAACTGCCGACCTCCTTTCCTTTGTCACACACTCTTGGAACAAGTCTATGGAACTACACAGTGAATCCCAGATTGTCGCTCTAGACATATCCAAACCATTCGACCAGGTCTGGCACGCAGCGCTGCTTAATAAACTTCCGGCCTATGGCCTACCACCAAAACTCTGTACCTGGACAGCAAATTTCCTCTCAAACCGGAGAATTTCTGTTGTCGTGGTTGGCCATTCCTTTAAACTATATCCAATTAATGCAGGAGTCCCTCAAGGTTCAGCTTTCGCCCCCACTTTGTCTCTTCTCCACATCAATGACCTCCTCTCTAGCACATCCAACCCAGTTCACACTTACGCGGACGACAGCACCCTCCGCTCTTTGGTCCCGAAGACTTCCAAGTTGTGGAATTTCTTGCCGGCACATGTTTTCCCTTCCCCTCCGAACCTCCAAACCTTCAAGTCCAGAATTAACAAGTTGCCTCTTTCCTCCTTGTCGACACCCACGGTACGATAGTATTTAGGCTGTAAGCCCTCGTGGTGTGTTGTTGAAATATACCAATATAAGCTTTAGGGACTATAATTGGCGCTCATTGTTGGAGTTTCGAAAGTTGTCTCTCTTAATAGACTTGCAAATCAAAAATTCGCAAAAAAACATTGACAAGCTGCAGTAGGTAACCAGTTGGAAACATCTACAGAGCGTGCCAACGTTCCATCGACTGCGCTAACCGAGACTGCTAAAAGGATAATCAGAAAATACCCTCCTGCCATTTTTTTCAAAACTCTTTTCCCAAGCTTGTAAAAATTGAATAAAAACTGCTTTGTTAATTCAGTCAAATTGTATTAGAAATAATGTTGTAGTTTTTTTCCAGATATTCTAGCATAAAAACTTTTTATCACCTTTTGCGTTTCGGGTTTGTTTTTTTTTTGCTGGAAAAATTGTCACCTAACAAGTTTGAACTAGTAGCTTTACACATTCTATTTTGGTCTCGTTAGTCCGAATTTTAAATTCAGTCATCATGTGTTTTGAATATGTTGCAACACCATAATTTCCGCTAGTTCTTCATTAGTTTATTCGTTTTGCTGTTGCAGCAGCATAATAACGACCACTAATTAATATCGCTGACTGGATTCAGCGTTATTGTAGGAAATTGGCTGACGTTTCTCTAGAATAAACACAAACTACGTGCAAGTACATGCAATATAAGCCAGACTAAATGAATTTTATTCCAGCAGCGAGTGAACAAGTCGTTGGAAGCGGGGAATATCAAAACCGCTGTACACAGGGGGAGTCAAGCAGTGGTGTAGATTCACCAAATCCTACATTTTCAACACGACAAATGAAAGATCTTTAGACGCGTTCGATAAGAGGTGTTGCACCTTAAAGGTGGATTTAAGTCCCACTTCAGTATAGGAAAACGCAGCCTCCTTAAATTGTAATTATCTCAAAAAATAGTGGGTCTACGGGAACAATTTAAAATGCTGTATAATCTAGACCAGCCTTTCACAAAGTGGGCTATACCGTCCCCTTGTGGGTCTTAAAAGCTTTCGAAGGGACAACAGAAGGCTCAGAGAAAATTAGGGACTGTTAAGGCGGGCTTAGGGGGAGATTAAAAAGTGTGGACGCAGCAAGTACGTTATGGTAGTGAATTTTCATTAAAATGTTTTTAATAGCAAATATGTCTTTTCTCTTAACGAAAGCATGCATAAATTTTGGTTGCCAGTACAGGCTATATAGTAGAAACAATGTACCATATTTCATCAAAATAACTTTATTATTTGAAAATGTAAAAGGTTTTTAGAAAGTTAACTCAAAATGTTTCCGAAAACCAGGTTCCTAGCCAACAAACGTTAACCTAATAGCAAATTGAGCTATTTAAATTTGAAACATATAATGAAAATTCGCTACCATAACGCACTTGCTGCGTCCTGAGTTTCCTTTCGTACAAACATGCATTATATTTCGATGGAAAATGCAAAAATGTAATAATATAAGGTGTGTTCGATTAAAAAAAATGTTTATAGCAAATCTGTCTTTCTTTAATGAAAGCAGCCATCAAATTTGGTTACCAATATAGTAGAAACAATGTACCATATTTCATCGAAATAACTTTATGGTTTGACAAAGTGCAAAATTTTTCCGAAAATGAACTTAATACGTTTTCGAAAAGACTGGTCCGATTTTTCTGGCTAACGAACCTCTTGAAGTTATTTACCCACCTACCAAAATATAATTATTCAGAAAAATATTTTCAACGAAACTCTAAAGAAATTTGATGAAAATTCGCAAACAATTTTTTTAAGAAAATCCGAAAAGATTTTTTTTATAACAGCTTACTAAACATTTATCATTAATTACCAAAATTTCACAAAAAAATCTCACAAAAAATGATATCTACGGAAGCACAAAAAATTTCTGCAAAAACTGGGTAAATATTTTTTACACAAAATTTTGCCAAAAGAACACATAAAATTACATACCTAATCTGTAATTAAAATTAAAAATAAAATAATTTCTTTGCACGAAAAGCCATTGAAACCTTATTTTCGACGATTTTCGTTTAAAAAATGTTCCATTCTCAACAAATGTCTCTTCAAAGAAAATTTTTCAAATGTATTTATAAGAAAATTCGCTATTAAAACAATATTTCGTACAAGAAAATTCGCTAACAAAAATAAATTAAATTAATTAAAAAAAAACGGATCCGATTTTCCTGGCCAACGAACCATTTCAAGTTATTTACCCACCTACCAAAATATAATTTTTCTCAAAAACTTCTTCGACGAGACAACAAAAATCTCTGGAAAATTTGCAAGCAATTGTTTCGAAAAAATTCGTAAACATTTTTTAAAAATAATAACCTATTAAACATTTATCATTAATTATCAAAATTTCACAAAAATCTCTTACAAAAAATTATTTCTACGGAAGCACAAAACAATTTCTGTGCATTTTTTTCATACAAAATTCTGTTAAAAGCATGCATAAAATTCGAATTATATACCTAATCTGTAATTAAAATTGAAAGTAAAATAATTCTTTGCACGAAAACCCATTAAAACCTTATTTTTGATGAATTTCGTTTAAGAAATGTTCCATCAATTGAATAATATTTCACACACAAATTCTCAATAAATGTTTCTTAAAAAAAATCACCAAAATCATTTATTATTATATTATTAAAATTCGCTATTAAAAGAACATTTTGTACAAGAAAATTAGCTAATAGAAATAAATTAAACAAATTTCAAAATACTCAAAATCTGATCTAAAATCATAACTAAATACTTATTCTGTGGCTTCCCAGAGAATTTTTTTTTGTCCGTGGATGCTGTCAAAATTGAATCCGGTTGTAGAGAAGAAAACAACGTCTTCTGATGTCACAAATCTCTACGTCCATGTTAAGTTTGAAAAGGTTTTACCAACTAAGGACAACAACAACTGCTATTAAACTTGAATTAAAAGTCTTCAAAGTGCTTATCTTTCATTAGTGATTTTTTTCAACAAAAAGTCGCTGAAAATATTGAAAATGCACCAGATAACTTTAAAATTGCATCAAAGACGAAAGTATAAAAAAAAGCTAAAAGAGAAATTCAGTCTACGGAGAGATTTGAACCAGCGTTCCTTTGCTTATCAGCAAGGTCTTTAACCATTCGACCAAACTAAAACTTAGAAATGTAGCCCAATAAACGGTAAATAACGCATAATAGTCTCCAGTTATTTATTTGTAACATGTAAGGTGTTTAGACGCATATTTTTTAATTATTTTAACAAACGAGTAGCATAGATCTAAAACATTCTAATATTCATTTTATACAATATTTACGATTCATAAAACACAATAGTTATACTAATTTCCACGTTTCAAATCTCCAGTTTATCATTGGCAGGAGAAAAATTATAAAATTTTCAAAGTAATTTTTCTGCTACTTCTTGAACTATTTGCGGTATGGAAAGATAAACGTTCTCTGAAATATTGAATAGATTTTGTTTTAACACTATTATTGAGTTTTCTGCGGCTTTAATGGCACTAAAATTTTGTTTCATTAAGTGCCTATAACCTTTTTTTCTTTTACCTTAGAGACCTAAATTTTGGTGCACAGTTTGGCTTTTACAATGTAAACTAGCTTGCCAAATTTGGTTGCCACAGGTTCGTTATTTCCGCAGGTATGTATTTTTCAAAAAGAAAACCTAAAAATTTTCCCGGCAAACCTAACTCCTGGCTAACGAACTTATCCAAGTCACTAATATAAGGAAGGCCAAATTTATAAAAATCGGTCCATTATTTTGTGAGTTATCGGTGTGACACATCTATATATATATATATATATATATATATATATATATATATATATATATATATATATATATATATATATATATATATATTTCGAATTGCAAGTGAGATTGAACCAAACATGGAAATTGTAAGTAATTTTATCGTTTATAATGAAACAAGAAATTATAACCTCAAAATTTAATTTTGAATAGCATTCCGTGTTATAATAAATAAATAAATTTATTTTATAATTTTGTTTTCTCTTCAAAGTATATTCATTATTATTTTAATTATTAGTTATTAAATAAATCTAATTCATGCGAATGGTCGTAAGTTGTCAAGTGATGAAAATATTTTTATTACAGTCTGGAAACTCTGTAATCGAATCCCAAAGTTCTGATAATATTATGACGTGTGCTTCTGGTTCTACTATGTTAGAGAAAGATATGCAACAAGGTGACTTGGATCGGCCGATGTTGATATTGTAGGGTTCACATATTATATTGAAACAGCTGAAATGAACACTAACTTGAATGCTAGTTCCGATAATATTTTTAATACAGTTCCAGTAAATTCGGAAGATGCTCAAAACTCACCGGCAAAAGATGTTAACAGTGGTTTTGTTCAAAGTGTAGATCGTGGTGATACCATAGTGGACGCAAACTATATCCCTTCAGAGGATGAAAGTTCAAGCCTGGCTGATGAAACAGATGGTCAAGACGACACAAACTGGAAACAAATAAAAGCTATTTTGAATCAGTTTGGAATATTGATAATCAGAGTTTCAGTAGTGATAGCGCCAGTTTAGCTGATGAAACCAGAGTAAATATTAAATACAGCACAAATGTCAAACAAATGCAGCAAAAATATAAAGGAAATTGTAAAGAATTAACTAGAAAAAGACACAATAGACAAACGATGGGTCGCCGACTACAATTTTTACTTCAGATTAGTTCGTTACCTAGGTGCGATATAAATAACAGTAGCTGTTGATTTTAATTTTAGAATTTTTCATTCTCTGATGACGCTGACGTTGTCAGCGAAACGATCGTAAGGTCTTTGAAATATGTGTTGTGGTGATTTGGGTTCTCCAAGTGTACTTATAATGTGTTGGCCTGTGTCAACTAGAAGTAACTGTTCAAAATATTCTGGAAGATCACATGTACGTTATGGGTTAAAGTAATACACATTAATTAGTTGTCGTCACAAGGTCAACAGGTAACGAAACTTTAGGGGGTGTGTAGTAATTAAAAGAGTATGCACCAATTGGTCGCAGACGACACCGTATTTGATAAGTGAATTGCAACATCAGGGTCGTTGGTCTGTTATCGTTTGGTGTGGTGTTGTCAGAGGACAGATAATTGGACCCTACATTTTCAATGCCCTATTGAACAGGCAACGCTATCTTAATTTTCTGAGGGATGAATT
The DNA here is from genome assembly GCA_964006375.1 of Tillus elongatus. Classification (NCBI taxonomy): domain Eukaryota; kingdom Metazoa; phylum Arthropoda; class Insecta; order Coleoptera; family Cleridae; genus Tillus; species Tillus elongatus. The sequence continues at coordinate 20,747,685 of OZ023263.1, read as the reverse complement.
GCGACTGTTGTTGGAAAACGAACCTCTAACGACTCGTCGCAATATAATTGATGGCTCTCAAGCAAATTGTTGTTCAAATGTGAGGAAATTAGGCATTTCCTGGCATATGGATAGAAAGGGGATATCTGTTTCCTTGGCCAGCAAGGTAGCCTGATTTGAGTTGTTTAGATTTTTTTATGGGGTCGCCTGAAAGATATAGTGGACCGCAATCAATCTACTACAAGGGACGATATCATAGTAAGATCCAAAAATGATGTTACAAATATTCCACTGGTAGAGACTGAAACTGTCGTTTCATTTATTCTTTAGAGACTGCAGTCTTTTATTGAAAATGATGGACGGCGGTTTGTGCAGAAGAGAAGCCACTCAACGAAATGTAAATTGAGTAAATTCTATTCTAATTTTTTTATAATGCATTATTCCTGTTTAGTTGGTTCGTTTCTATCTCATTACGTCAGTAACATATATGTTATTTGTTGAACTTCATCTATTATTTTATTATTACTACCTTCTTATCAAGATGAGGTAATTCGGAGTCCCAACTTTGATCGCTAATATCTACCGCTAGACCAATGCTTTCGAACTGCGGTTTTTACTGGTAGCTTCAGTCTTTTGTAGCATATTCTACTGTGTTATTATCGACATACTATTTAATTTTCTTCATAAAACAACAACGCACTACATCGGTGTATATAAGACAAAGCCGAAACCTGGAAAAAGTGCGACTATACCAAAAAAAAGTTCTTTTCAACGCGTACAAACTCACCAAGCTCCGTCGAGCTACCCAGAGTAATTAGCAATTTAAAAAATATACATTCAACGTACCTCCACCACTTTATTTTTAAAAATATCAAAAAATATATGAGGCAAGAAATAACATACGTTGCTCGGCCATTACTCTGCATGTGCCGAAGGTACCACTTAATTGGCCAAAATGTAATGAAAATTCGAATTTTCCGTCCAGCGGTGGTTCTTACACCCTCTAGCAGTGATTTTAGAAATTTGAAAATGATTTCCAGCGATTTACCATGACAACTTTCCTTAACTGAACCGTTCCTGAGAAATGGCAAACGACAACTCTCAGTTGCCTACCGTGTACTTCTACAAAATCTTTTGTTTTATTAGTGAATATCCTTTTAAAAAATTTCTTCAAATGAGCGCGAACTAGGCCCCCTAGAATCAATATGCGGGGTCAGTTTCAATTTTTATATGTTTTGATTTTATCTCTTCAGAAATAACAAACCTATGACAACCAAAGTTAGCAAGTTGATTTACATTGTAAAAACCAAACTGTGCACTGAAATTTAGGTCTCTAGGGTGAAAGAAAAAAAAGTTAGCAAATTTTAGTACCACTAAAAGCCATTTAAGACGCGATACCAAAATATTGGAAGTTTTAAAACAAAATCTATTAAACATTAGAGAGAACGCTTATCTTTTCATGCCGCAAAACTTCAAGAAGTACCAGAAAAGTTACTTTAAAAAATGTATAAGTTTACTCCTGTAAATGTCAAACTGAAGATCTGAAACGTGAAAATTAGTAAAACTATTGTGTTTTATGAATCGTAAATATTGCATAAAATGTATATTAGGATGTTCTAGATTTAAGCTACTCTTCTCATTTGTTAAAATGGTTGTAAAATATGCCTCTAAAGACCTTACATATTACAAATAAATAAGATTACTATACGTTATCTACCTTTTATAGCACAGCATTTAGCAAGTGTGAGTGTGGTCAAATGGTTAAATGCCTTGCTGATAAGTAAAGACACGATGGTTCAAATCTCGCCGTAGACTGCATTTCTCTTTTAGCTTTTTTAAAACTTTTTTTCGTGTTTGATGCAATTTTAAAGTTATCTGATGCATTTCCAATATTTTTAGCGACTTTTTGTTAAAAAAAATCACTAATGAAAGGTAAGCACTTTGAACACTTTCAATTCAAGTTTAATAGCAGCTGTTGTGTTCTTAGTTGGTAAAACCGTACCACGGCTAACATAGACGTAGAAATTTGTGACATCAGAAGAGGTTGTTTTCTTCTCTACAACCGGATTCAATTTTTACAGCATCCACTGGCAAAAGAATTTTCTCTATGAAGCCACAGAATAAGTATCTAGTTCTGTATTTAGATAAAATTTTGAGTATTTAAAAATTTATTTCTATTATGTAATTTTCTTGTACAAAGTGTTCTTTTAATAGCGAATTTTCTTATAAATGAATTTAATGAATTTTCTTTGAAGAAACATTTGTTGAGAAATTTTGTGTGAAAAATTGTTCAATTGATGAAACATTTTTTAAACAAAACTCTTCGAAAATAAAGTTTTAATAGATTTTCGTGCAAACAATTTTTTTAATTTTCAATTTTAATTACAGATTAGGGTTTATAATTTGAATTTTATGTATGCTTTGAGCAAAATTTTGTATAAAAAATATTTTGCCAGTTTTCGCAGAAATGTGCTTCCGTAGAAATCATTTTGTGTAAGATATTTTTGTGAAATTTTGAAAATTAATGATAAATGTTTAATAAGTTATTATAAAAAAAAATGTTTACGGATTCTCTTGAAACAATTGCTTGAGAATTTTCATGAGATTTTTGTTGCCTTGTCGAAAAAGTTTTTGGGAAAAATTATATTTTGGTAGGTGGGTAAATAACTTGAAATGGTTCGTTGGCCAAGAAAATCGACCAGTTTTTAAAAATTTATTTTGATTATCGAATTTTCTTGTACAAAATGTTGTTTTAATAGCGAATTTTCTTAAAAATAAATTTAGGGAATTTTCTTTGAAGAAACATTTGTTGAGAATGGAAATTCTTTTAGAGGAAAATCGTCCAAAAAAATGTTCTAATGGCTTTTCGTGCAAACAAATTATTATATTTTCAATTTTAATTGTTTTAATTAGGTATAAAATTTCAATTTTATGTGTTCTATTGGTAAAATTTTATGTAAAAAATATTTAGCCAGTTTTTGTAGAAATTTTTTGTGCTTCTGTAGAAATAATTTTTTCTAAGATTTTTTGTGAAACTTTGATAATTAATGATGAATATTTAAGAAGCTATTATAAAAAATGTTTTCGGATTTTCTTCAAAAAATTATTTGCGAATTTTCATGAAATTTTTTTAAAGGTTCGTCGTTTTGTGAATAATTATATTTTGGTAGGTGCGTAAATAACTTGAAGAGGTTCCTGGGCCAGAAAAATCGGACCCGTTTTTTTGAAAACGTTTTAAGTTCATCTTCGGAAACATTTTGCACTTTTTCAAACAATAAAGTTATTTTGATGAAATATGGTACATTGTTTCTACTATATTTGTAACCAAATTTGATGGGCTGCTTTCATTAAAGAAAGACAGATTTGCTATTAAAAACTTCTTTTTTTAATTGAACACACCTTATATTATTACATTTTTGCATTTTCCATCGAAATATAATGCATGTTTGTAAGAAAATAAACTCAGGACACAGCAAGTGCGTTATGGTAGCGAATTTTCATTATGTTTCAAATTTCGATAACTCAAGTTGCTATTAGGTTAACGTTTGTTGGCTAGGAACCAGTGTTTTCGGGAACATTTTGAGTTTATTTTCGAAACATCTTATACATTTTCAAACCATTAAGTTATTTTGATGAAATATGGTACATTGTTTCTGCGATATATATAATATATATATATATATATATATATATATATATATATATATATATATATATATATATATATATATATATATATATATATATATATATATACTGGCAACCAATTTTCATTCCTGCTTTCGTTAAAAGAAAATACATATTTGCTATTAAAAACATTTTGATGAAAATTCACTACCATAACGCACTTGCTGCGTCCAGACTTTTTTTAATAATAATTTATATTGTATCCGAGTTCTATTTTAATTTAAGCGCCACAAAACAAACAGCAAGCACTTATAATAATAAAAAAATATCGTAGAACTTTTTAATTCTCTCCGTGGGAAAATTTAAATATGAAAAAGATTTAAATTTTTTGGTAAAAACATTTATGAAAATTCGCTACCTTAACGCAGACCTTTTTATTAATCTAATTAAATAAATTCTAATAAAATCACAACTGTACTTGCTAAAAGCTCTTGAAGAAAAGACTACATACGTACAACGCCTGTAAACTGAGAGGAGGTCGACGCCTCTGCTACGGAAGTGAGGCACGCAGAAAAGAGAGGCGAGACATCGGCTTCGCGGTAACGACGCCAGTTCGAATGCGTCGCGCACGGCAGTAACTAGAGGGGTCTTATCGCCTGATAAAACACATCGAGCCCTTCGGGAAAACACTCAGTCTAGCGTACGGCTGCCTGGTCGCGAGATGCCTCTTATCAAAAACCGTTATCATGTAGGCCTCGTTCTCTGCCACGTTCCTTCTCTCCGCTGATCGCACCAATTGTTTCAAAATGATTCCAACAAAGCCATCTAGGATTCTCCTTTATTACGAAACTTATGCCGGGATTAACATCCAGTAAATATAACCTCAATCCCAACATTAACTTTCACAATAAATTCGTTTCGGAATTAAAGAAAAAAATATATTGACTAATAAAATTATCGCCGTTTAATTAGAGTACTTGCCAAGAGAAAACAATAGGACTTATCTCTTGGTAAATTAGTGGTCTATTTGGTGTTGCTAGATGTTTACTTAATTAGATGTGCTGTTGTGTAGTTATAGGAAGGTTATAAAAATATTTATGACACTTATTCATGCTCGTATTTGTAGTATCATTGTTGGATTAAATTGTTAGGATATCTTATCTCTGCTACCGCTGCACATTTTTCTAGATATTGTCAGGTAAGTTCCAATTTATGATTAGATAAGCCGATGTTACTGCTAACAAACGTTGGGTTTTACTAGGATATACGCAACATTGACTGTATTTTATTAGTGAATTTTCGTAGAAAAAAAATCACCTTTGGGAAGATCACGACTTTTGAATTTTGGAAGGATTTCATCAAACGAGCGCGAACTAGGACCCTTAGAACCCATATCCGGGGTCGGTTACAATTTTTATATGTTTATATATATATATATATATATATATATATATATATATATATATATATATATATATATATATATATATATATATATATATATATATATATATATATATATCACGCCGATAACTCAAAAATTATGGGGCCGATTTTGATGAAATTTGGTAAATATCGTCCTCTTGTAAGTGGGTTGGTTAGCCAGGAAAATCGGACCAGGTTTTTCGTTAAAAGGTTGGGTCTTCTTTGGGAAACAAACTTTATCGCCGAAAAGAGCAAAGCTATGATAATCAAATTTGGTACGTAGGTTTACGTTATAAAAAGTGAATTTTGGACCAAAATTCAGGTCTCTATCTTACAAGCAAAGAAAGGTAAAACCATTTAATTTCAAAAAACTTTCGTGTCAGATTATTGTCTCTGAAAATTCACTACGGCAACGCACTTGCTGCGTCCAGACTTTTTTTCTCTTTAAATCTATTATAATATTTAATGAACATGATACGTAATGATATAACTGTTTATTTATCTGAGATTTTGCATACATTCCTGGGCTACTTCAAGGCTGCGAGTATTGCATTTTAGTGAATTTTCGTAGAAAAAAATTCACTACTGAGGAGATCCCGACTTTTTGATTGTAAAAAATATTTGTTCAAATTAGCGCCAACTAGGACCTCTAGAACCCATATCCAGGGTCAGTTTCAATTTTATATATATATATATATATATATATATATATATATATATATATATATATATATATGTTCAGAAAGATTTCCGCGGTCTTTAATGTGAGACATACTTGGTTCTTGGGTTGAACCAAGTCCAGAATTGATGAAAACTCGACGTTTCGGCTCCTGTTTTGGAGCCATTTTCAAGAAGTAAAGGAAGTATGTAAGGACACTCTAAGGCCACAATCTGCCTACTCCTTAGAGCGGTGGACAAAGGTGGGTTGGGTTTGTTTAAAGAGGTGAAGAAATATGTAAGGACACTCTATGGCCTAAATCTGCCTACTCCTTAGAGCGGTGGACAAACGTGTGTTGGATTGTTGTAGCTCGATTACGGGGCCTCAATCTGCCTACTCTCCAAATCTCGCCGGAGATCGTCTGTGAGGTCTCAGTGTGTTCAACCCTAGGCCTCAAAGAGATCTGGCAGTTGGTTGCAAGTCTTGTATTGTGTGCATCGTTTTGTTTACCTGTTTCGTTGTCAGTGAAAGTAGTGGTCGGAAGGCGAAGACAATCATCTCTCTTATTTAAACAATCGGGATGTTTTTCAATCTCGATTGCTTCGCGGATAATTCTCGTTTTGGAGTTGTAAACCAGTGCTATTGTTTTGGCATTATCGAAGTCTATTTTGTGTCCTGTATGAATATGATGCATGGCCAGCGCTGATGAGATTAGAAAATCCGACCCCTCATCGGCGCTTGCCATGCATCATATTCATACAGGACACAAAATAGGCTTCGATAATGTCAAAACAATAGCACCGGTTTACAACTTCAAAACGAGAATTATCCGCGAAGCAATAGAGATTGAAAAACGTGCCGATTGTTTAAATAAGAGAGATGATGGTCTTCGCCTTCCGACCACTTGTAAACCTATTATATCTTCATTACAAACACACAAACAGAAAATAAATTCTACAGACGATTTTATTGCCCCATCATCTGGCTCAACAAATGCCGGTGACCCTCTTAATCCTCCTCATCCTCTAAGTACCGTGACCAGAGCCCCCCACTTAATTTACTGTGACCCCACTACTTTCACTGACAACGATGCAGGTAGACGGAACGACGTATATAAGACAAGACTTGCAACGAACTGCCAGATCTCTCTGAGGCCTAGGGTTGAACACACTGAGACCTCACAGACGATCTCCGACGAGATTTGGGGAGTAGGCAGATTGAGGCTCCGTAATCGAGCTACAACAATCCAACCCACCTTTGTCCACCGCTCTAAGGAGTAGGCAGATTGAGACCTTAGACTGTCCTTACATATTTCCTTTACCTCTTGAAACCAACCCAACCCACCTTTGTCCACCGCTCTAAGGAGTAGGCAGATTGAGGCCTTAGAGTGTTCTCACATATTTCCCTTACCTCTTGAAAATGGCTCCAAAACTGGAGCCGAAACGTCGAGTTTTCATAAATTCTGGACGCGGTTCAACCCGAGAACCAAGTACGTCTCACATATATATATATATATATATATATATATATATATATATATATATATATATATATATATATATATATATATATATATATATATATATATATGTATGTATGTATCACACCGATAACAAAAAAAATATTGTGCCGATTTTGAAAAAGTTTGGCATGTACCATCCTTTTCTATATGTATATGCACATTTTTCTAGATATTGTCAGGTAAGTTCCAATTTATGATTAGATAAGCCGATGTTACTGCTAACAAACGTTGGGTTTTACTAGGATATACGCAACATTGACTGTATTTTATTAGTGAATTTTCGTAGAAAAAAATCACCGATAGGGAGATCCCGACTATTGAATTTTGAGAAAAATTCTTCAAATGAGCGGGAACCATGAACCTTAGAACCCATATCCGGGGTCAGTTTCAATTTTTGTATGTTATATATATATATATATATATATATATATATATATATATATATATATATATATATATATATATATATATATATATATATATATATATATATATATATATATATATAGTCAATAGTCAATAATTTATTGTGCCTTAATTCCATTTACAAATGGTTGAGCTCGTCAATTATTAAAATAAAAACAAAATTATGAAAACAAATATAAAAAACAAACTAGACAGCATTTCAAACAAACAAACACAATACAATTTTCGTTCGTCTCAACTCTGTGCCCCACGGGTATCAGACAAATACTCCGCAATTGAGTAATAGCAATTATTGGTTAGGTATAACTTTAGCGATGCTTTAAATTCATTCACATTATTTTGAATTCCTTTTATAGTTTCCGGCAACCTGTTATCTAGATCCACTCCCGCAAAAGAGGGCGACTTTCTGTACATCATTTTACAGAACTGCCTGTTTCTAAACAGATTCCCGTGGCGAGTGGAGTGAGAGTGCATCTCAGAAATTTTAGTACCACTACAAGCCATAGAAGACGCAATACCAAAATATTGGAAGTGCTGAAACAAAATCTATTAAATATTAGAGAGAACGCTTATATTTTCATGCCGCAAAAACATTACTTTCAAAAATTTATAAGTTTACTCCTGTAAATGTCAAACTGGAGATCTGAAACGTGAAAATTACTAAAACTATTGTGTTTTATGAATCGTAAATATTGTATAAAATGTATATTGGGATGTTCTAGATTTAAGCTACGCTTCTCATTTGTTAACATAGTTGCAAAATATGCCTCTAAAGACCTTACATATTACAAATAAATAAGACTACTATGCGTTATCTACGTTTTATAGCACAACATTTAGCAAGTGTTAGTGTGGTCGAATGGTTAAAGGCCTTGCTGATAAGTAAAGACACGATGGTTCAAATCTCGCCGTAGACTACATTTCTCTTTTAGCTTTTATTTAAATTTTTGTTCGTCTTTGATGCAATTTTAAAGTTATGTGATGTATTTCCAATTTTTTTGTAGCGATTTTTTGTTGAAAAAAATCATTAATGAAAGGTAAGCACTTTGAAGACTTTTAATTCAACTTTAATAGCAGTTGTTGTTGTCCTTAGTTGGTAAAACCGTACCACGGCTAACATAGAGGTAGAAATTTGTGACATCAGAAGAAGTCCTTTTCTTCTCTACAATCGGATTCAATTTTTACAGCACTTACAGGCAAAATAATTTTCTCTATGAAGCCAGAGAATAAGTATCTAGTTCTCTATTTAGATCAGATTTTGAGTATTTTAAAATGTATTTCTCTTAGCTAATTGTCTTGTACAAAATGTTCTTTTAATAGCAACTTTTTTTATAAATGAATTAAATTAATTTTATTTGAAGAAACATTTGTTGATAATTTTTGTGTGAAAAATTATTCAATTGATGAAAATTTTTTTAAACTAAATTCTTCTAAAATAAGGTTTTAATGGATTTTCGTGCAAACCAATTATTTTATTTACAATTTTAATTACAGATTAGGTTTTTAATTTGAATTTTATGTGTGCTTTGTGCAAAATTTTGTATAAAAAACTATTGTGCTTCCGTGGAAATAATTTTTTGTAAGATATTTTTTGAAGTTTTGATAATTAATGATAAATGTTTAATACGTTATTATAAAAAAATGGTTACGGATTCTCTTGAAACAATTGCTTGCGAATTATCATGAGATTATTGTTGCCTTGTCGAAAAAGTTTTTGGGAAAAATTATATTTTGGTAGGTGGGTAAATAACTTGAAATGGTTCGTTGGCTAGGAAAATCAAACCAGTTTTTTAAAATTTATTTTGATTTTTGAATTTTCTTGTACGAAATGTTGTTTTAATAGCGAATTTTCTTATAAATTAATTTAAGGAATTTTCTTTGAAGAAATATTTGTTGCGAAAGGAACATTTTTTAGACGAAAATCATCTAGAATAATGTTTTAATGGCTTTTCGTGCAAACAAATTATTTTATTACAATTTTAATTACAGATTAGGTATACAATTTCAATTTTATGTGTTCTATTTGCAAAATTTTGTGTAAAAAATATTTAGCCAGTTTTTGCAGAAATTTTTTGTGCTTCTGTAGAAATAATGTTTTGTAAGATTCTTTTGTGAAACTTTGGTAATTAATGATGAATATTTATTAAGCTATTATAAAAAAATGTTTTCGGATTTTCTTCAAAAAATTATTTGCAAATTTTTATGAAATTTTTTTAAAGTTTCGTCGTTTTGTGAATAATTATATTTTGGTAGGTGCGTAAATAACTTGAAGAGGTTCCTGGGCCAGAAAAATCGGACCAGCTTTTTCGGGAACATTTTAAGTTCATTTTCGGAAAAATTTTGCACTTTTTAAACACTAAAGTTATCTGGATGAAATATGGTACATTGTTGCTACTATATTGGTAACCAAATTTGATGACTGCTTTCATTAAAGAAAGACAAGTTTGCTATTAAAAACTTCTTTTTTTAATCAAACATACCTTATATGATTACATTTTTGCATTTTCCATCGAAATATAATGCATGTTTGTAAGAAAATAAACTCAGGACACAGCATGTGCGTTATGGTAGCGAATTTTCATTATGTTTCAAATTTCGATAACCCAATTTGCTATTTGGTTAACGTTTCTTGGCTAGGAATCAGTGTTTTCGGGAATATTTTGAGTTTATTTTCAAACCATAAAGTTATTTTGATGAAATATGGTACATTGTTTCTACTATATAGGCTGTACTGGCAACCAAATTTCATGTCTGCTTTCGTTAAAAGAATATACATATCTGCTATTAAAAACATTTTGATGAAAATTCACTACCATAACGCACTTGCTGCGTCCAGACTTTTTTTAAAAATAATTTATCTTGTATCCGACTCCTATTTTAATTTAAGCGTCCACAAAATAAACAGCAAGCCCTTATAATAACAAATAAATATCGTAGAACTTTTTAATTCTCACCTTAGGAAAAGTTAAATACGAAAAAGATTTAAATTTTTTGGTAAAAACATTTATGAAAATTCGCTACCCCAACGCAGACCTTTTTATTCGTCTAATTAAATAAACTCTAATAAAATCACAACTGTACTTGCTAAACGCTCTTGAAGAAAATACTACATACGTACAACGCCTGTAAACTGAGAGGAGGTCGACGCCTCTGCTACGGAAGGGAGGCACGCAGAAAAGAGAGGCGAGACATCGGCGTCGCGGTAACGACGCCAGTTCGAATGCGTCGCGCACGGCAGTAACTAGAGGGGTCTTATCGCCTGATAAAACACATCGAGCCCTTCGGGAAAACACTCAGTCTAGCGTACGGCTGCCTGGTCGCGAGAAGCTTCTTATCAAAAACCGTTATCATGTAGGCCTCGTTCTCTGCCACGTTCCTTCTCTCCGCTGATCGCACCAATTGTTTCAAAATGATTCCAACAAAGCCATCTAGGATTCTCCTTTATTACGAAACTTATGCCGGGATTAACATCCAGTAAATATAACCTCAATCCCAACACTAACTTTCACATTAAATTCGTTTCCGAATTAAAGAAAAATATATATTGACTAATAAAATTATCGCTGTTTAATTGGAGTACTTGCCAAGGGAAAACAATAGGACTTATCTCTCGGTAAATTAGTGGTCTATTTGGTGTTGCTAGATGTTTACTTAATTAGATGTGCTGTTGTGTAGTTATAGGAAGGTTATAAAAATATTTATGACACTTATATATGCTCGTATTTGTAGTATCATTGTTGGATTAAATTGTTAGGATATCTTATCTCTGCTACCGCTGCACATTTTTCTAGATATTATCAGGTAAGTTCCAATTTATGATTAGATAAGCCGATGTTACTGCTAACAAACGTTGGGTTTTACTAGGATATACGCAACACTGACTGTATTTTATTAGTGAATTTTCGTAGAAAAAAATCACCATTGGGAGATCACGACTTTTGAATTTTGAAAGGATTTCATCAAACGAGCGGGAACTAGGACCCTTAGTACCCATATCCGGGGTCAGTTACAATTTTTATATGTTTATATATATATATATATATATATATATATATATATATATATATATATATATATATATATATATATATATATATATATATATATATCACGCCGATAACTCAAAAATTATGGGGCCGATTTTGATGAAATTTGGTAAATATCGTCCTCATGTAAGTGGGTTGGACCAGTTGGTTAGCCAGGAAAATCAGACCAGGTTTTCCGTTAAAAGGTTGGGTCTTCTTTGGGAAACAAACTTTATCGCCGAAAAGAGCAAAGCTATGATAACCAAATTTGGTACGTAGGTTTACGTTATAAAAAGTGAATTTTGGACCAAAATTCAGGTCTCTATCTTACAAGCAAAGAAAGGTATAACCATTTAATTTAAACAATCTTTCGTGCCAGATTATTGTCTCTAAAAATTCACTACGACATCGCACTTGCTGCGTCCAGACTTTTTTTCTCTTTAAATGTATTATAATATTTAATGAACATGATACGTAATGATATAACTGTTTATTTATCTGAGATTTTGCATACATTCCTGGGCTACTTCAAGGCTGCGAGTATTGCATTTTAGTGAATTTTCGTAGAAAAAAATTCACTACCGAGGAGATCCCGACTTTTCGATTGTGAAAAATATTTGTTCAAATTAGCGCCAACTAGGACCTCTAGAACCCATATCCAGGGTCAGTTTCAATTTTATGTATATATATATATATATATATATATATATATATATATATATATATATATATATATATGTTCAGAAAGATTTCCGCGGTCTTTAATGTGAGACATACTTGATTCTTGGGTTGAACCAAGTCCAGAATTGATGAAAACTCGACGTTTCGGCTCCTGTTTTGGAGCCATTTTCAAGAAGTAAAGGAAGTATGTAAGGACACTCTAAGGCCACAATCTGCCTACTCCTTAGAGCGGTGGACAAAGGTGGGTTGGGTTTGTTTAAAGAGGTGAAGAAATATGTAAGGACACTCTATGGCCTAAATCTGCCTACTCCTTAGAGCGGTGGACAAACGTGTGTTGGATTGTTGTAGCTCGATTACGGGGCCTCAATCTGCCTACTCTCCAAATCTCGCCGGAGATCGTCTGTGAGGTCTCAGTGTGTTCAACCCTAGGCCTCAAAGAGATCTGGCAGTTGGTTGCAAGTCTTGTATTGTGTGCATCGTTTTGTTTACCTGTTTCGTTGTCAGTGAAAGTAGTGGTCGGAAGGCGAAGACAATCATCTCTCTTATTTAAACAATCGGGATGTTTTTCAATCTCGATTGCTTCGCGGATAATTCTCGTTTTGGAGTTGTAAACCAGTGCTATTGTTTTGGCATTATCGAAGTCTATTTTGTGTCCTGTATGAATATGATGCATGGCCAGCGCTGATGAGATTAGAAAATCCGACCCCTCATCGGCGCTTGCCATGCATCATATTCATACAGGACACAAAATAGGCTTCGATAATGTCAAAACAATAGCACCGGTTTACAACTTCAAAACGAGAATTATCCGCGAAGCAATAGAGATTGAAAAACGTGCCGATTGTTTAAATAAGAGAGATGATGGTCTTCGCCTTCCGACCACTTGTAAACCTATTATATCTTCATTACAAACACACAAACAGAAAATAAATTCTACAGACGATTTTATTGCCCCATCATCTGGCTCAACAAATGCCGGTGACCCTCTTAATCCTCCTCATCCTCTAAGTACCGTGACCAGAGCCCCCCACTTAATTGACTGTGACCCCACTACTTTCACTGACAACGATGCAGGTAGACGGAACGACGTATATAAGACAAGACTTGCAACGAACTGCCAGATCTCTCTGAGGCCTAGGGTTGAACACACTGAGACCTCACAGACGATCTCCGACGAGATTTGGGGAGTAGGCAGATTGAGGCTCCGTAATCGAGCTACAACAATCCAACCCACCTTTGTCCACCGCTCTAAGGAGTAGGCAGATTGAGACCTTAGACTGTCCTTACATATTTCCTTTACCTCTTGAAACCAACCCAACCCACCTTTGTCCACCGCTCTAAGGAGTAGGCAGATTGAGGCCTTAGAGTGTTCTCACATATTTCCCTTACCTCTTGAAAATGGCTCCAAAACTGGAGCCGAAACGTCGAGTTTTCATAAATTCTGGACGCGGTTCAACCCGAGAACCAAGTACGTCTCACATATATATATATATATATATATATATATATATATATATATATATATATATATATATATATATATATATATATATATATATATATATATGTATGTATGTATGTATGTATCACACCGATAACAAAAAAAATATTGTGCCGATTTTGAAAAAGTTTGGCATGTACCATCCTTTTCTATATGTATATGCACATTTTTCTAGATATTGTCAGGTAAGTTCCAATTTATGATTAGATAAGCCGATGTTACTGCTAACAAACGTTGGGTTTTACTAGGATATACGCAACATTGACTGTATTTTATTAGTGAATTTTCGTAGAAAAAAATCACCGATAGGGAGATCCCGACTATTGAATTTTGAGAAAAATTCTTCAAATGAGCGGGAACCATGAACCTTAGAACCCATATCCGGGGTCAGTTTCAATTTTTGTATGTTTATATATATATATATATATATATATATATATATATATATATATATATATATATATATATATATATATATATATATAGTCAATAGTCAATAATTTATTGTGCCTTAATTCCATTTACAAATGGTTGAGCTCGTCAATTATTAAAATAAAAACAAAATTATGAAAACAAATATAAAAAACAAACTAGACAACATTTCAAACAAACAAACACAATACAATTTTCGTTCGTCTCAACTCTGTGCCCCACGGGTATCAGACAAATACTCCGCAATTGAGTAATAGCAATTATTGGTTAGGTATAACTTTAGCGATGCTTTAAATTCATTCACATTATTTTGAATTCCTTTTATAGTTTCCGGCAACCTGTTATCTAGATCCACTCCCGCAAAAGAGGGCGACTTTCTGTACATCATTTTACAGAACTGCCTGTTTCTAAACAGATTCCCGTGGCGAGTGGAGTGAGAGTGCATCTCAGACTGCCTTGTTAGCCCATCTTTGACACCATGAATATAATTTAAAAGTTTATATAGGTAAACGCATGCTGGCGTCATTATTTTTGCGTCCCTCAAAAGCGCCCTACAAGATTGTGTTACTCTCATACCAAAAATCACTCTGATTATTCTTTTTTGCAGTATAAAACCTCTTTCCACCTCAGTCATCAAAGCTTTGGTCTCAAGGAACTCTGCTAATCGAAATATTAGGAAATGGGTCTGATTAAGCCTACCGCACGAAACCTCAATATGTTCTTTCCATGAAAGATGCTGGTCAATAGTTACCCCCAATACTTTCACGCTTGTGGCCTGAGACACTAGAGCGCCCTGAAATTGAAGGTTAATTCCCTGCTTTTGCTGTGCTCTGAATTCAAGAAATAAGGTTTTCTGGTAATTTATAAGGAGCTGGTTGGCCTCACACCACTTACCGAACCGTTCAAGTAACGAGTTAACCTTACGGCTAACCTCGTGTGTATCCGACCCCGACACAACCACTGTCGTATCTTCCGCGTACATGAACAACCTCCCCTCCCCAATATGTTCAGGTAGATCATTCACATACAAGACAAACAACAACGGGCCCAAAACACTTCCCTGCGGAGTGCCAAGCTGTACATCAAAAGGTCGGGATTGCACTCCATCCACCGATACTACCATTTGTCTGTTTGTTAGAAACGAGAGCAGCCAGTCGCAAACAGGGCCCCGAACACCTAGGCACTGCAGCTTTTTCCCCAGCAGTTGCGGATTTAGCTTATCAAACGCCCTAGAGAGATTAAACATAGAGTTATCAAATAAATAAATAAATAAATATATATGTATATATATATATATATATATATATATATATATATATATATATATATATATATATATATATATATATATATATATATATATATGTATCACACCGATAACTCAAAAAATATAAGGTCAATTTTGATGAAATTTGGTTATCCAGGAAAATCAGACCAGGTTTTCCGGAAAAAGAACTTTGGGAAACAAATTCTATCTCCAAAAATAACAAAGCTATGATAACCAAATTTGGTACGTTATAAAAAGTAAACTATTCACCAACATTAAGGTCTCTATCTTACAAGAAAGGAAAGTAACGTTATAAGCATTTAATTTTTAAAAAATTTTTAGTTCCAGATTAATTCTATGAAAATTCACTACGATAACGCACTTTCTGCGTCCCGACTTTTTTGTCTTTAAATGTATTATAATATGTAATCAACATAATACGTAATGATACAGGATGTTTGGGGGGGGGGGGGGGGTATTGCATATGGAAACTCCACAGCACACAAAATTTAACGGGGCCGTATTAAACTCCTTGCTCTTTGTTTACTTTTAACCGTGGCACCCCTCACTTACTAGAAATGGAGGGTTCTGTTTCTGTAGATCTTCAAAAAATATTGGACTGTGGAAGTAGAAACTTTGTACAATTCAACTCCAACAAATCTCAGTCTTGCCTTGCCTCATAAGAAATACACCAGCCCTAGACCCATCACAATGAACAACCAAGTTATTGAAAGTAATGAGTCCTTTCCACTTGTTGGCATTTCTGTGGATCGAAATCTCAATTGGCACCAACATGTCACATCAATTGCAGAAGCGGCTGATAAGAAATTAGTTTTCCTCTTCCGGGCTCGCAAATACTTTTCGCCAGCTAATCTCTATAGCTTATATACTTCACAAATAAGGCCAAACCTCGAATACTGCTTCCACATCTGGGGTGCCACTCGCTATCCTGGACTCCATTCAGAAGAAAGCTAAACGTCTAATCGGTGACCCTACCCTCACCCAAAGGCTGCCATCCCTTGCCCGCCGACGTGCTGTTGGTGACACCTCTCTCTCTCTCTTTTATAGATATCTGCACGGGCACTGCTCGGAGGAGCTTTCTTCCATAGTTCCTCCACCTGCTGGCCCCAACAGATCTACCAGGGGAACAGAGCGAATGCACCCTTTTACTGTCCAGGTCACCACACATAGAACATCTTGTTATGCCCGCTCTTTAGTCCCGAGGACTTCCAAATTGTGGAATTCCTTGCCGGCACATGTTTTTTCTTTTCTTCCGAACCTCCAAACCTTCAAGTCCAGAATTAAAAAGTTGCCTCTTTCCTCCTTGTCGACACCCACGGTAGGATAGTATTTAGGCTGTCAGCCATCGCGGTGTGTTGTTGCAATAAAAAAATAAAAAATCAGCCCTTATATATATATATATATATATATAAATATATATATATATATATATATATATATATATATATATATATATATATATATATATATATATATATATATATATATATATATATATATATATATATATCTGTGTGTATGTGTGTGTGTGTGTTTGCTTATACATGTATCTCATCGATAACTTCAAAAAAATAATGGGCAGATTTTGATAAAATTTGGCAGGTACCTTCCTTTTGTGAGTGGCTTGGATAAGTTCGCTTGCCAGCAAAATCGCACTAGGTTTTCCGGAAAAACATTTTTATCACAGAAAATCACAGAGCTATGGCGACCAAGTTTGGTACGTTCGTTCAAATTTTCAAAAGAAGACTGTACACTAAAACTTAGCCTTCTACGTAACAAGAACAAAACGTTGTAAGCATCTAGGAAAAAATGTTTGATGCCAGATTATTTCTATGAAAATTCACTACCATAACGCACTTGCTGCATCCAGAGTTTTAAATTATTATCAGCTATTACCAATTTAACAATTAAAAAAATCCCGGAGAAAAACTTTTTGCAACAAAACTTTCAAAGTCATTTAGTAAATATAGAATAAGTACATAAGAAAAAAATATATACAGTATGTAGTAAACAAGTGAAATGAACCCACGAATCTTGGCTTAGAGAGAGACGTTTCTACCAATGTGCCATCAAGGCTGTCCGATTTTGGTGAATACGAAGTGTAACAGTTTTCGCTTTAGTATAATTTTATGAATATTTAATTAAATTACGAGGAAAAGTATGTTTGGGTAAGTCCTACAAATATATTATCACCAAAATATGTCCATATGGCACAATAATAGCTATAATCTATGCTATTCGAGATGGTACTTGCGTTGCAGATATATTGGAAATGTAACAGATTGATACAAACAATATTATCTAATCTATAACACATGTCTACGGTTATGTATAAGCTTTTATATAATATTGGTTTTCATCCCACGTATAATAATTGAACTCCTAGATTTTTATGACTTTTATGATATTTACATTGAACTGTGATTGAGTGATTTACTGTAACTGGTACCATGAAGTTACTTTAATTTTTTTTTAGGTTGATACTAAGAAAGGCTAGATGTATTCTCACCATAATAAGAAGCGCAGACCGGTTTCGCTTTAATTAGAGCTCGTCAGTACGATATACTAATTACAGCGAGAACACACCTATAAAGTAATACGACTATGGTAGCCAGCCTCCTAGAATATTGTGAGATGTACGACAGGGTCGCTATCTCGGTGCGGAACCAGTGAGTACGTGGTTACGACAGCTCCAAATAACACAAAGTCTTATAAAATAGAGACTGTGTACAACCAACTAACAATTTTGTAAATTGTCAGCCCTGGCCCATTTCTTCCCTGATATAGGGACAATGCATGGAAGCCTAGATGTATTATCATAATTATAACCTCACATCGGTTTCACGCGTCAATATTTATTATTATAGGATTTTGATTAAGAAAAATTTGCTAATAGAGAGGTCGCGATGAAAAACTTTCGGAAAAACGTCTTCATATGAGCACGAATTTGGGTCCCTAGAACCCAAAACCAAGGTCCGTTAAAATTTATTAATATATATATATATATATATATATATATATATATATATATATATATATATATATATATATATATATATATATGTACGTACCCGAACGATAACTAAAAAAATACTAAACTGATTTTAATAAAACTTGGCAAAAATCTTGTTTGGCTGAAAACCAAGGTCGAGTTCCTTAATCAGCCTTTATACTCAAGTTTTTCCGGTGAAAAATCTGGGAAAACTTTTTGAAAATATTTTTGTAAGTATCAGAGTAACTGGAATGAGGCTTGACATGTGGCTAGAAATAGTGCAAATGAACCTACGTTGTGAATTTTAAGTAATTTGGTACACAATATTTTTTCCAAATTAAAAATAAAATCCGAAAGACATGCGTTGAAACGACTTAGTGGTTAAAGTCGAATGCCTGACAGATAGGGTAGTTATCTGCCACGCGTAAATTGATTCATACAACAGGTACAAACCATACATCTACGCTAACCAAATTAAATATGTACCAGGCATAATACATACTACGCGAACCAACAATCGTGAAATCTCGGCTGCAATTATGGAAAATGATAGAAGAGATGAAATTAAAACTTGCCAAGTAATTGTCATTTAACTAGGGGATTCAATCAATTATTAAAAGAGACTATATTTGTAGCTTTATGTAAGGCCTTAAGTACAATTTTAGCGCAGCATAAATATATTATGCTGTCGTCTAATATATGTACTAGAAATGTAAACAAAATCAAGCCAAGTCTCTATAAAAATGATTCTAAAATAGTTTCTTTTATCTTTAAATTTAAACATAAGACGTCATATAAGACCGAAACAGTTTTGGGATGTGTTTCAATGGTAATTCTACTAATTATCTAATTAACTTGATACTTTGAATATAATGTCTCGGGCATGAAGGTATGACGCAAATAAAACCTTTGTTTTACCCCCTGCCTAGATAGCGCAGGGGGTACCGTCCTTACCTCCTAAGCAGAATGTTACGCGATCGAAACCAGTTTGATGAATTTTTTTTTAATGTTTTATTTTGGCATTTGGAGAAACAATAGTGCAGAGATTTCATACGTTTTGAACAAGATCTCTTTTTTTGTTTAAAACGCCTGAATACCAATGAAATTTTGACGTCATATGTTGGCAATTAAAGAGAATAAATTTACCTGTCCGACGGTTCTTCTTGAAAAAATTAAATAACGCATTTAACAATTATGTTCCAAACTTTGTCATCACATTGTATATAAATCACAGTGTAAAGTCTGAACTGACCTTGAGTATGATTTCTTGGGTTCTAGTTCACGCTCATTTAAGGAATTTTTTTAAGTTTAAAAGTCACAATCTCTTCATTGGTGAATTTTTCCTATGAAATTTCACAGAAAGTAGGACAATATTTGTTATGGGATTATTATTATTAAAGTAAATGTAATAAGCTCCTTATTTAAAATTGTAAATGGTGCTAAATATGGGTTTTTGTTAAATACTCCACACTAATGAGGAGATCTGTGTTTATATATATATATATATATATATATATATATATATATATATATATATATATATATATATATATATATATATACCGTACGGATAACTCAAAAAATAATGGGCCGATTTTGATGAAATTTGGCATGTACCTTCCTGTAGCTTGGTTCATTTCATTAGCCATGAAAATCGGACCGGTTTTTCCGGGAAAATTTTGAGTTTTCTTTCGGAAAATTTTTGTATCTCCAAAAGTAACATAGCTATGGCAACCAAATCGGCAGGTACTTTTATACTATCAAACTTAGCCTACATGCTAAAATTCAGATCTCTAAGTTAAAAGATAAAATATATAGGCATTTAAAGAAAAACAATTTGGGTGCCACTGGTGATCAGAGGAAAGCACAAGAACAAAATATTTTGTGTGATTAACAAAACTAATTGAATATTACATACAAAGGTTAAGTTTTCTTGACGCAAAAAGATCAAGAAGAGGCAGAAAAGATATTTTGAAAATTTTATAATTTTTCTTCCTAAAACGTCAAAGTCGCGATTTGAAACGTCAAAATTTGCAATTGTCAGACAACGCATTTGGACCAAATACGAATTATATAAAAGAAATGTCCTAATAAGTGTGTTTTACAAGGCCTTAAGTTTCAACTTCAACCATCATTGTTTTTCATTTTACTAAAATATTTTCTGAAAATATATTTCAAGTAGATTCCATTTCTGATGCTTTGGCAGTAGATTCAGCTATAGAGTTTATGGTTAATAGACTATATTTTAGCAAATTTTTGTAGAAAATATTCGTTATTAAGAAGACCGCGACTTTTCAAATGAGCAGGAAGTAGGACCCCTAAAACCCATATGCGGGGTCAGTTCTAGTTTTTGTCTGTTTACACATATATAGCGTGACGCATTTCTACAGTAAACCTCAATATATTGGTTATTATACAAGATATGAGAAAAAATTATATCAGTTCATTAGAGGGTGTCTCGAGCTGCATCTTACACTTTGACAATCACAGGCTGGCTCATAAGTCGTTGGTGATACACACTTTCCTTTTTTAATAGAACACCCCTGTTATTGCGTTTTTGTATTTTCCATCGAATTATAATGCATGTTTGTAAGAGAAAAAAAAATATCGTTCATCGTCTTTGATTTATATCAATTGTTTTGTAACTTTTCATATTTTTGGCACATATAACAAATATCACAAACTGTGATACGGCGTTTTTACCAATAGTTAGTGGATCCCCAAGGAAACGACGCATTCAGAGAGGTTTTTGTGTGTATTACTCGTCGAAAAAATCGAGCTACTGTATACAGGAACTCTCAAATAATGGCTGAATTTGAAAAGTTTTTGCAGAAATGTTTTTCGTGTTTCCGCAGAATTGATTTTTTGTAAGATTTTTGTGTTATGTTGGTAATTAATAATAAATGTTTAGTAAGTTATTGTAGAAAAAAAGGTTGTCGAATTTTGGTGAAAAATATAATTTAGTGTAACCTTTCTGTAAAAAAATGATGAATTTTTGTAAAAACCAAATGTTGCAATTTTTCATAATTTCTCTTTTCAATTTTGGCCCTAACGCTGTTTGTGAATAATTATATCTTGGCAGGTGTGTAAATAGCTTGCAGAGGTTCGTTTTGGCCATGAAAATCGGGCCAGTTTTTTCTGGAATTCTGGAAGATTCTATTTTTTCGGAAAATGTTTGTACTTTTTCAAACAACAAAGCTATAGTAATGAAATGTGGTACATTGTTAGTACTATATAGATACTGCCAACCAAATGTCCTCCTTTTAAAATCAAGACATATTTCCATTAAAAACATTTTACGAAAACTCGCTACCATAACGCACTTACTGAGTCCATACTTTTATTATAATGCGCATATCCTAAATATTTAGAATATTGTAGTTTCTGCTTGTGAATCATTTCAATTTTCGCAGTATAAAACACTATGTTTTCAGTTATAATATAAACTTTAAAAATCTTAAAGTTTCCTTTTCGTAGTGGAACGCCTTGAAAGTAGCTGCATGGACACAACTATACAGTAGATAACTCAACGATTTTCCATTCAGTAAGCTTAGTATCTTGGTTTCCCTGCTTTCCCAAGAGCGGAATGTCTTCTAATGCTATGTAAATGACTTTATAACATCGCATATTTCCCCTGACTTCCCAAATGTGGTATGAGGGCCAATAATGTTGTTTGCCGAAGACATGCCATACAAAATATTGGTTACGAGCTTCAGCTCTCAATATCTAATGGGTTTCTGGAGACACTCTTTCAATAAAGTATTCAAATTCGTTACTCGAGTATATTATATTGTTTAGAGCTCCTTCCAGTTTGTTTTTATTTTCAATATAGACTAGAAGAGGGTTTTAAAGATGAACTACACATAAGTGTTGGTGAAGCAGACATATACGAAAAAAAGCTTAATCAGAACAGTCTAATATGTTTTAACAGTTATTAGCAAAACAGATCCCAATATTAAAAATATGAAAGCCAGTACAAAATGTGATACATAGAAATTGGAATTGACACTTGGGTTACTGATGCAGGTTACAAAATTGCCGCAGTAAACACTTTTAAACGTAGTCGTTAGACTGCATGGCCGGTTTAACTCATGATACAAATAACGAGAGATACGATATTCCGACTGCCTATTTTTAGACCTGTCACGCGCATGGTGTCAAGTGGTGAGTCCAATGCAACAATAATATGCTGTCGTACAGTGAGGTTTGACGTTTCATCACAACCTCTTAACAAATTACGTATTTTACTAATATTTAAGTGCATACAGTTGGAAGTAATAAAAATAAAAAAGGTTAAAATTAGTGCTGTGATCTGTATTATTTGAAAAAGACAATATAGGCGTAACTTCAACCGCATTAAACTGACGTATAGAAACTTTTTGATTGCGAATGACTTTGTTTTAAGTGTGTAGTTGGACATCTATAACGTTACTCACCGCGTGACGTCAGAGGAGGGGGCGGGGCATATGCGCAATATCATATCTCTTCTAAGTCATTATATCATGGGTTTAACTCATGATATAAGATTTCGCATATGCCCCGCCCCCCTCCTATGACGTCACCTGGTGATTAACGTTATAGAAGTCCAACTACACAGTTAAAACAAAGTCATTCGCAATCAAAAAATTTCTATACGTCATTTGAATACGGTTGAAGTTACATTTTACATTCCACTTCGTCGCCTAAATTTAATCTTTTACATTTTTATATTACATATACAGGGCTTTCATTAATTCCCGAACCCTACGTGACCGGATTCTAGCTCTCTCTTAGTGGAATATGATTTTATGAGTTGGCAGTCAAAAAGAAACCAAAAAAACACACTAAACTAGGGACCCTAAAGTTACTAAATCAATTGACAATTGACAGTTCAGTCTATTGGCGCTCAATTCCCTTTTGACGGTTATTTTGTATGTATATTGTGCATTTTCCAAGTTCGACCAGTGTTTACCTTCTTCAAAAAATTTTCTATCTGTTGGACAATAAAAATAAACAGTTTTTATCAAAACTTAGCATTTTCATTGAGTTACGTAAGTTAAAAATGTAGGTATGTTAAGGTTATGTTGTTGACGATATTCTACATCGCATGGAACGAAGCCCTACCAAATCTGTTCGTCGGTAGCCTGTCCAAACAGGTATATATTTGTTACATGTTACACAATACACATTTCTAAAACCGTAAATTAGAAGTTTAAATAATCGGACCACAATTTGTTTACGTACATTACAAAATTTTGATATCTATACAAAATAAAAGTAATATTTTCTTATGTATTTAGTGAATTTTCTTTAAAAAAAATTCACTGATGAGGAGAAAATTCACTACCATAACACACTTGCTGCGTCCCGAACTTTTTTATTTATTTTTTAACAATCAAAATAACAGAAAATCTAACATGAACAGACTTGCTGTTAAAAATACTAATTAATAAATACATTTAAGACATTTACTGTTTCAACTAATTTTATAATTTTTATATTTTTTATAAAACCCCAAGGGAAATATGAGACAACACTGGCATCTTAGGGATTTCATTAATTCAGGTTGTACAACCGTGTACGCCGGGTTGCCTAACTTAAGCGGTCACGTAGGGTTCGGGAATTAATGAAAGCCCTGTGTAAGCACAAGATAAGTATTATAATTAAGGGACAGTGGCGGTTCGTGACTTTGGGGGTGGGTAAAGCAGAATCCGCGCGGCACCAATGGGGGGTCCAGGGAGACAAAGACCCACCTCTGCGCCGCAGACGATTTTTTTTAATTTCCAAGGTCACGCGTTCTCTTGGCACTTCAGCGTTTAAATAAAAAATCAATTTGTACAAAAATATGGACTTTCACAAGGAATAATTTTCGGAATAATGATCAGGAATATTCGATTAGAGGACACTGTACACGCACGCATACGGTAATATAATAAGGCGCGTATTACCTATGAAAATCTATTTATAGAGGGACGGGCTACAAGCATTTTTTTTCAAATTCAAGGCCCTTCACTTTTTTTTATAACTTGAAACTTGTTATCTAATATTTTAAGCTGGATACGGCCATACTCAGGGCCACGCGTAGATCTATTCATACAACAGGTATAAACCACACATCAACGGTAGCCAAACTAAATAAATACCAGCGATCAAGCATACTATCCGAACCAACAATGGTGAATTCTCGACCACAATTATGGAAAATGACTGACTACATGAAATACAAAAATTGCCAAGTGATTGTTATTTAACTGGGGGATTCAATCAATTATTAAAATACACTATATTTGTAGCTTTATGAACGGCCCCAAATACAGCTTTAGCGCAGCATAGATAGATTATGCTGTGGTTTCAGACTGAAAGTGTTACATAATATAGTAGAAATGTAAACAAATACAAGTCGAGTCTATAAAAATTATGAATTTCTTTTATCTTTAACTTAAACATAAGACTTCATATAAGACCGAAACAATCCTTAAATGTGTTTCAATGGCAATTATACTAATTCTATGATTAATTGTTCCGTATACTTTCATATACTACCCCGCGAATGAAGAAAGAAGTGTTAAGTATCATGTAACCAAAACGCTGGTTGACGTATTAGCAGATAGCTCAGTAGAAGCGTGCTGGTCTTCTACGCAGAAGGTTACATGATCGAATACAACTCGATAAATGTATGTTTTTTATGTTTTATTTTGACATTTGGAGAAACAATAGTGCACAAATTTCATGCGTTTTGAACAGGATCTCATTTTTGTTTAAAACGCCTGAATAAGTTTGTCACCTTTTAGTCTGAAATTATAATTTTCAGCATACATTTTGTTATTGTTGATATTGAAAAAACAGGTTTGATTAAAATGAAATCATGCTGGCCATAAATAAGGAAAAATAACTACTACGTTAATAATTTGGCAGATACTTTACTTTTCTAAATATAAATTTAGTTTTTTTCTGGACATCTTTTGTATAACTATAATTAAATTTGTAATACAAGTTTCTTTTAAAGAGACTTACACTATCTACAGATATAGCAGTATTTAATTCTTTAGCTTTATAGAAAATTGGTGCTAAGACTACAGGCAACTGGGAGCAATATAAAACCGCTCTAACACATTATAACAAGTAGATAAGGAACGCTAAGAGGGAGTCTTGGAGGAGGTTCTGCGGGGACATTAATAATTTGCCCAGCAGCGCCAGAATCCACAGGATTCTCTCACGCGACCGTGTTCAGGAGCTGGGATCGATAAAACGACCAGATGATTCCTCTACTGAATCTCGGAAAGAAACGTTAGAGCTCTTAGCACACACACACTTCCCAGATTGTCTGATCCTGAGCAACAGAGAGGTCCTACCGGCCGAGGGACGATTTAAACGCCCTCATGGGGAAGACTGGCGGGTTGCTCGGAGAATAGTTACAGCCTCGGCAGTGGAGTGTACTGTGAATCATTTCCAGCCATTCAAGTCGCCAGGGGAGGATGGGGTGGTACCGGTCCTACTACAAAAAGGACTGGAGCTTCTCCTACCTTTCCTTATCAGGCTGTACAGAGCCAGTCTGGCCTGGAACTACATTCCATCGAGCTGGACGGTGGTTAGGGAGGTTTACATTCCTAAATTGGGACGTAAGGACCTCCTACCTACATCACTGAGACCTCTCAGTATTACATCATTCCTCCTGAAGGGATTGGAAAATACTGGACGGACACATTAGGGGGAACACCTTACCCAACAACCCCCTAAATACCCACCAGTATGCCTATCAAACTGGCAAATCAACTGAGTTAGCGCTCAATAACCTCGTCGAGAAAATCACACACTCTCTGGAAAATGGAGAGGTTACGGTGGCGGCATTTCTGGACATCGAAGGATCATTTAATAATGCATTACCGATCTCCCTCTACGAGGCCACTATCGCTAGGGGGGTTGAACCTACCATCTGTGGCTGGATCGGAAACATGCTGCACAATCGGACCATTATTGCCTCGTTGCGGAGGGAGGTGGTCGGCGTCAGGGCTGCGAGGGGGTGCCATCAGGGGGGCGTTCTATACCCCCTGCTGTGGTCCCTATTTGTGGACGATTTGCTGGCTATCCTCGAACCCTGGGAGGTTGAGGTCCAGGCGTATGCTGATGATCTCGTCATAATGGTTAGAGGCAAATCTGAGGAGGAACTGGCAAGTACTCTTCAAGAGGCACTAAATGTAATCAATGATTGGTGCCGGAGGGAAAAGATGTCTGTGAACCCCCGCAAAACGATCATTGTTCCATTTACCAGAAGAAGAAAGTTGGACAAATTAAAACCACCTATTCTTATGGGGGAAACCATTCCATTTTCGGACCAAGAAAAATATCTGGAGTTACCCTAGATAAGAAGCTCAACTGGGACCTACAGTTAGAAAATCTTATGCGCAGGGCTAAACTGTCCCTGTGGACCTGCCGGAGAATCTGTGGTAACAACTGGGGAACAAACCCCCAACAGATGTACTGGCTCTATGTAGTGGTTATCAGACCAATGATAACATATGGAGCCATAGTTTGGTGGCCTAAGGCACTTCGTGGTATCGCGAGGGCCAAACTGGTTCATCTGCAGAGACAAGCTTGTCTGATGATAACGGGAGCGATAAGCACCGCACCATCAGCCGCTCTGGAGGTCCTCCTTAATATTTCCCCTCTTCACATATGGTTGGCGAGGGTGGCGAGGTGGACAACGTACAGACTAAAGCAAACGGCAGACAGCATGCGGAAGGTCAGTCTGGGAGAGTCCGGTCTCCTTGATGACATTGATGGTCACAGGATTCTGGGAATGGTCTCAGACTTGATGCCTACAAAGATCAGCAGAGATCTGTCTTTCAAGATCGTCCTCCCGGAAAGGGAGGACTGGGACCGAAATCAAACGACCCTGTTGAGAGCGGACCTCTGCTGGTACTCTGACGGCTGGCTCGAAAACCAATTTGGGAGTAGGAGCCGGCGCATATGGGGGCAGCACCGATGCTAGACTATCAGCTAGCCTCGGCACGTACGCAACCATACACTAGGCAGAAGTGTATGCCATCGAGATGTGTGCAAGGGAAAGTATAAAAAACCTGTGCACACACAAATCGATAAAGATATATGCAGATAGCCAAGCTGCAATAAAGGCTCTTGGTTCCTACGGGTGTAATTCAAAGACGGTATGGAGTTGTAAATCTGCCCTTAACGAATTGGGCAGCTGTAATGATCTGTCGCTGGTCTGGATACCGGGTCACTCGGACCATGATGGCAACGTTGCGGCCGACGCGCTTGCCAAGAGTGGTGCCCAGAGAGACTTTATCGGACCAGAACCGGTGCTGGGGATAACATCTTGCACAGCAAAACGCACCTTAAAGACCTGGACAGAAAGAATGACAATCCAATATTGGCAAAATCTTCCAGGATTATCTCACTCTAAGGCCTTCATAAATGGCATGTTTGAGTCAAGGGCTAAAAAACTTCTAGAGATTAACAGACAACAACTGAGTACTCTAGTCGGCCTGTATACAGGACACTGCCGCTTGTGGCACCACATGCACCGTATTGGGGCCGGTCAGGGGACCGAGTGCCGGCTGTGTATGGAGAGTGACGAGACAGCAGAGCACGTGCTGTGTTCCTGTCCGGCAGCGGACAGGACTAGAGACCTGCTCTTTGGCAAGGTAAAGCTTGCTCCAGAGGATCTGGATCAACTTTCGCCCACAAAGATTATCGACCCCTGTAGGAGGCTGGATTTTTTGGGAGAAATATAGACATTAGGCGTGACCCACAAAAGACCTTATGGTCGCGGTGGAGGGACCGGTATGGCCTACTCACATACAAACCTAACCTAACGTAACCCTATACAAAATTGAGTTTTGGGAACTTTTCTCAAAAGGAGTTAGAACGCAAGATTTTTTTGATAATAAAGAGATATCGATGGTAACACTTTTGAAAGAATTCAAATGTGCGTGTACTAGGATCTCTAAAAGCCACCTTTAAGGTCTGTGTAAGTTTAAATATTAACTTTGTTAGTATACCGTATAATAATGGTCTACAATTCGCTACTATGACGCACTTGCTGCGTCCCAAAATTTTTTTTATACATCGGTAAGAACCCAGTAGAAGATACTGGTTCTAATTTGATAAACCAAACTTCCTGACTGGTCATGTGCATGCTTGTATACGACTACGGCTTCCTAATATTAGTAGTAGTAGTGGTGGGGAGGCCAACGCCAAGCAAGTAGGCCACAATGGGCCCTTTTTGCCAGCCTCAGCAACCATGCTCTACTCTTCCTCAGTTCCGTCGCCAAACCGCCTCGACCTCGAGATGAAGGCCGTGGCGGTCTTCAATTGGACGGTACTTACCTGATTTCTCTGCAGAGTCCTCGATCCGAACAATTCTGCTCGAAGACTCCCAAAAGCCTCGCATTCACACAGGTAGTGGTAGGGCGTTTCTTCATCCTCGCCGCATTCTTGGCAAATGGGTTCCCTCTCTACGTTTATCAATGTGAGGTGTCTTCTAAGGGCGCAGTGGCCTGTCAGCACCCCAAGGATGCGGCGAAGCGTAGGTCGACTCCTTCCGAGTAGCCAGACAGCTTTATCTCTGTCCGGCCCCTCCACGAAGTCCCTCGCCTGCCTGCAGCCACCAACTGACCCCCAGTGCCTCTCCATTGCTTCTTCGGTCCACTTGTCTAAGGCGACAGAGACTGTCTTCCTACTTATGCCTATTGCAGGCTCCGGTCCACGCCTAATATTAAGCACTCTGCTAACAGTGAACGGTAAGCAATTAACATTTCAATTAGTGTCTATAAAATTGAAATACAAAATATTTTACCAGTGGTCTACATAGCATGCGATGTAATAGATACGTTTTGAAAACCAACAATTTTACAAGATATAGAATCATAAATAATCTAAATATTTGCATGCTAACAGTTCATCCTAAAAGAACTACCACATATAAAATCCACTAGAGTTGCTTCTAGGTCACACAAAACCCAAATATTATTTTTGTCAACGTTTACTTTGATGGTAGCACGCTTTTCAGCGTTCCATCTTTGGAAACAGCAACCTTACATAATAAAGCCATTAAACAAATGTTAATTTTATAGTTATAAGTCACCTATTCCCTTTCGGATTATTGCAGATGTGACACTAACGGCATGTTCATGCGTGTAAAATGAACACATCACTCATAAAAAAATAGGATTGTTCATTATAACATGTAGTGGAGGGTGTAGGGTAGCTGAGACAAAGCGGTGGGTTCTGTAGGGGCAACTGCAACACTTGACAGACTGGGGATGGTCACGCAACTGCGTCATTGTGAATGGAAAGGATATTGTGCTCACTTTATTTCACCACACACATTTGTGTGGTGCATACGTAATTTTGTGCTGACGAATTTTGATTATTAAATGGGTCATGCCAAAGAATCAGTAAATTATTCTGTGACTTTGCACAATTCAGCAAGGAGAAATACTACGGCGCATCAGCTTTTCGTCTGCTTTTATCCTGACTATCTCAGTCTTCAGGCGACGTTTTCTTGTCTCTGCAAGCGTGACTTTCTGACTTAGGAAATACTTTTCATTTTGCTGTAGCTTTCCCACTTCATTATTAACACCAGTTTTTCTAAAATTTTGTGTATAGAGATATACTTTTGGTGAATTGTCTTTAAAAAATTCACCAGTGAGGAGATCCCGAATTTGGAATTTTGAAAAAATTTATTTAAATGAGTGCGAACTAGGCCCCCTAGAACCCATATCCAGGCTCAGGTCAGGTCAGGTCAGGTCATTACTGGAGACACGTACTAGTTTCGCTCTTATTTCAGCTCATTAGTGCGTTATACCAGCAATAATCATTTTCTTTCTTTTTTTTTGATTCAGGAGGGGAAAATGCTCGTGCAGACCCCATTCACGGCCCCGTAGGTGCCGTGGGATATCGAGGTACTGTGAGACTGTACTCACTAAAACCCCTTCCCTAGGAGTACCAGACCTCCTTCGAAAAGATTTCACACAATGACTTTTTGGGTATGAATGTTTCCATTCTGTTTTTGGCCGCGGGGGCGTTAGTGGGTAAGTATAAGCTTTGGACGCTTATGCTTATGTGGAAGTTGCTCATCGTAGTCGGTGGCACTACGGACAAGAGCATTTGGGTGAGAAGCGGCTTTTTCGAACTGAGATGTGGATAGTTGAGTTATAAACTCAAGTATCGAAAGCATTTCCAGATCAGAGTGAATCTGACTGTTTCGGACAAACCATGGCGCTCCGGTAACCATTCTCAAATTTTGTTCTGGATGATTTGAAGGGTATTGATGTGTGTTGCGGCCGCGGTGGCCCATGCAGGTGATGCATAGGTCAAGGCTGGCCGGATGATGACTTTGTACATGAGCAACTTGTTGTTAATGGACAATTTGGAATTTCTATTTAGAAATGGGAACAACTTCGAGATGAACATCGAGGCTTTTTTTCGGGCGTGATCATAATCGAAATATATCTAAATTAGTTAGATTAACGTAGCCAGATTCCGAACTAAACGTGAGATGTATAGAGCTGCTGACATCTAGGACACAACGAGGAACTTCGCAAGCGGGTTCTGGTACAAATTTTGTACGTCAGGCAATGAACTGTATACTAACTGGAACGGACCCGATCGTACAAAGCAGTTTGAATAATTGAGGCAGGGGCAACAGATAAAGAACGATATATAGTGGTAGTATTCCTTTCTTTGTCGCACTCGCAAGAACGAATTGGGTATTGTTATAAAATAATCGGCGGTTACGTTATAGATTTTATTTTTTCTCTTGGTTTATGGACGTTATACGCCGTTATTTGTGCTTGTGGTTTGCTATGTAGTTCGATTCATTAAAAAGAGTGTTAAAGTGTGTTCTAGTATATTTTGTTGGCATTATTTTAACTGTTGTTTGACAACCAATTTGTGTGAAGCATTTGCAGTGCAGTGGAAAATAAAAAAAGTAATCAACCAAACATGGTACTTCATTGTGTTGCTTATAATTGTTCTAATTTACATGATAAGAGGGATGTCACGTCTTTCCACAGGTAATTAGAATTACGTATTATGTTTTTAGGGTGGCTTTAAACTGATTTAACCTCACATTGCCTCTATGAAATAGCCATAGCCTAAAAAGCAAACAAGAATTTAGACTTTATCCTTTATTAATGGGTTGCTTTTATTACATAAATATTATATAAGGTTTCAATAACTATTGTTTCAGGTTTCCATTCAAACGCCCTGAGATTCTCGAACTTTGGGTCAAAGCAATTCGAAGAGAAAACTGGGTTCCATCAAAAACTAGCAGACTTTGTAGTGTACATTTTCTACCACGAGATTATTTGGAAAAACCAGGATCCGCAGCAAAAATTCTAAAACCTGATGCAGTACCAAGTATATTTTCGTTCCCAAAACATTTAATGAAAAATGTAACTTTGCCGAGAAGGACAATTGTCAAACATGTAAAGGTAAGTACTACATTTTAGGTTTAATATCATTTGAATTATATTTTGATGGTCAAAAACTAAACCAATTTATTTTAGGAACTGGAAACACCTATTTCTATGGATGTTGATTTTCCGTCTACATCAGATAAGGGATATACAAAAAAATTTATTGATACTGGAACACAGACCAATGCAGAAAATATTGTACCGTTGCTAAGACGAAAAGTAAAATCTTTGAAGCAAAAAATGCACAGAAGAGATCTGAAGATATCTACCATGAAAGATGTCATTAGAGAAATCAAAATTAGTGGACATAGCAATGACTCTTTGAACACTGTTCTACAAAATTATTTTGAGGGTAACTTTAACATTAGTTTACTGTATGATAGTTCCCATTTTAATGTCTTTATTTAATTTAGGTTTGCCGTTAGAACTGGTTTTACTTCAAAAGAAAGAACAAGAGGACACTGCGACTGGACAAAGAAGATACTCTGATGTAATGAAGCAGTTTGCTCATACCTTATACTTTTACTACTCCCCCAAAGCATATGCATTTTTACGAAAACATTTTGTCTTGCCCAATGGCCGCACTATTCGTAAATGGTTATCCAGCGTGCGCTGTGAACCAGGACTTTTGGCTGAGGTTCTAAATTTTTTGAAAGAGGAAGTTGAAACAAAACAAAATTTAAAAAATTGTTGCTTGATAGTAGATTCTATGGCTATTCGCAAACAAACACTGTGGGATAATCAGAGTGGTAAATACACAGGAAATGTTAACTATGGGGGTATTATTGATGTAGATTTTCAAATGTCTGCATCTGAAGCTTTATTTTTTCAGATTGTTAGCTACACGGGTCATTTTAAATGCCCAGTGGCTTACTTTCTTATAAATAAGGTAGATGCGAATTTGCAAGCCCAGTTAATAATTGCTACAATAAAAAGTTTATTCGACATTGGTATAAATATCAGGTCAATTACATCAGATGGGGCTTCGACAAATATTGCAACATATAATACGCTGGGATGTAATTTAAATTTGGATGATTTGGTTCCTTACTTTCCTCATCCCAGTAAACCGACAATTAATGTGTATTGCATGTTGGATATATGTCACATGTTAAAATTAATGAGGAATGCACTGGCAGAAAAAAATTTAGAGTCGCCTTCAGGCAGTATTAGCTGGAAATATATAAAAGCTTTAGATGCGCTACAGGAAAAAGAACAATTAAAGCTAGCTAATTCCCTTTCATCCCAACATATCAATTTTAAAAATAAAATAATGAACGTTAGATTGGCTGCACAGACTATAAGTAGTGGAGTTGCTGATGCACTTGAGTATTTAGATCATTGTGGTATCAGTGACTTTCAACATAGTACTGCAACAGTAGAGTTTTTAAGAAAAGGTGATAAAATTTTTGATATTCTGAATTGCAGGAATCCTTATGGCAAGGGATACAAAGCGCCAATAAAACCAAACACTTTAAATTATTTTGAAGAAATATTTTTAGACGCAATTAATTATTTCCAGTCATTGAAAATTGATGGGAATCCTGTTACCAAGCATGCTAGAAAAACATTTGCAATCGGTTTTATTCTCACAATGAAAAGTACTTTGGGATTAGTCAAAGACCTTTTTTCATTAATAGAAAATCCATTGCAATATTTTCTAACTTACAAGTGTTCC
Source organism: Tillus elongatus (assembly GCA_964006375.1). Classification (NCBI taxonomy): domain Eukaryota; kingdom Metazoa; phylum Arthropoda; class Insecta; order Coleoptera; family Cleridae; genus Tillus; species Tillus elongatus. Next base: position 20,714,030 of record OZ023263.1, on the reverse strand, counting down.
CAAGATCACTTAGAAATATTTTTTTCTGCTATAAGGTCACGTGGTGGGTGGAATAACAATCCAAATACTCAACAGTTAAAATGGGCGTTAAGACAATTGCTCTTTAAAAACTCTGTAACAGGCAGTGTAACTGCGAATTGTATGCTTTTTGAAAATCTCTCTACACCAGCTTTTGAATTTAGGTCAGAAAATAGGCAAAAAAAGGAGATAACAGAGAACGATATTGACATTGAAAAAATAGCAACCTATATTAATTATCTTGATAATAAAAACCTGACCGATGTACAAGAAAATGTAATTTTTTATATTTCCGGATATCTAGTACGGAACCTAATTAAAAATACTTCGTGCAATGATTGTATAAATATCTTACTTTTTAATGATTCTAACACAGTATCATCAGATCACAGTTACAATGCGCCTACGGAGTCCTTTACATTTTTTACAAGTTTTATTACTCGTGGTGGGTTAGTATATGCCTCAGATATTATTTTTCGAATCGTTAGCTTCTGTGAAAAGCAATTTCGAGTATTTTTAGATATTGATAATATTTATACTACAAAAACAAATATAAAACAACTGCTTATTAATACAGCAATTCATCATTTTTCTTCCAAGATCCACCTTTTTAAACCACCACATCCAGTAGTTCAGGAGTTGTTTAGCGAAGAATGTCATGAAATTCAAATAATTAGAAAAGTTATTGAAGTTTTTTTAAAAGTCCGAATGCATCACCATTCTAGGTTAATTAATCTTAAGATTCATGGAAGCGCTGCAACTGTGAGACAGAAGATGACCAAACTCATTTTATTTAAGAATTGTTAAGTGTAGAATATGCCGATAAAAATATAGGTAACTGTATCTGTATTTTTGTATTTTAATAAATTTATATATGATATGTTTGTTTTTTTTTTCTACTACTTTGTTGGAAGTTTAAAATACAACTACGTGAGTGCGTAAAGTAAATTTTTTATGCACATACTGCATAAAGTAAATTATTTTTGCACCACATGAAAAAACTATGGTTTGTCTTGTTCTTTTTGCAATACAATAAAGTTAAAGGTAAAAAATATGTTGTATAACACTTAAAATTAACAGATATTTTATTTAAATAATCTTTTTGGGTCTATTCCACTATTTTATAGACAAAATAAGTAAAATATCCTTGAATATTTCTTAATTCAAATCTAGTGGGTATCTAACATGTACAAGATAGAAAAGGATGGGGATACTACCACACTGCTGGTTGCCTACATTTTACATTTGCCTCACTTTGCACGATTTATGGGTCCGTTCCAGTTACAGAGTATATAGTTCACTGACGTCAGGTGGTTGTACGGCGGCACCTGACGGACAGAATGTGTACCGGAGCCATCTTGCAGACAAAGGTTTAAAGACAAAACAGTTATGGTCACTTAAAGGAAAAAAAATGGGGTTTTCCTCAAAACGTCAAAGTCGCGATTTGAAACGTCAAAATTGGCAACATTTAGGCAAGAAAACTTAAACAAATACGGATTATGCTTTGGCGGTAGTTTTAGTTAAGTTTATGGTTTAACGGTCAATAATTTTAGCTCATTTTCGTAGAAAAAATTTGTTAATGAGGAGACAGCGACTTTTGCATTTTAAATAGATTTCTTCAAATGAACGCAATATAGGCACCCTAGAATCCATCTACGAGTTTAGTTTGTGTTTCTTTGTTTGCGTATATACAGGGTGACGCATTTCCACGGTAAAGCTCAATATAATTGTTGTTATACCAGATACGAGAAAAAATTGTTTACGTTAATTATAGGGTGTCTTGAGCTATATATTATAAAATTATTTTAACAATCACGGGCTGACCCATAAGTCGGTGGTGATACATACAATTTTCTTTTTCGAACACCCTTATATTATTGCATTTTTGTATTTTCAATTGAAATGTGATGCATGTTTGTAAGAAAAAATCGAGACGTAGTAAGCGCGTTTTGGTATCAAATTTTCGTTAAAGGCTGCAATTTTCAATAACTCAAGTTGCTATTAATCTAAGGTTTTTTGGCTAGGAAGCCAGTTATCTCAGAAACATTTATAGTTTTTTTTGGCACATTTTTGTACATTATCGAACAATAAGTTATTTTGATAAAATATGGTACATTGATGGCAGCTTGCATTAGAGAGGCATAATTGCTATTAAAAACATTTTTATGTTACTTGCTACATCCAGACTTTTTTAAATTGAAAGAATCTTATTTACAAAAAAGTCTTTCCAATCTTATTATTATCATTGGGCCCTAAAGTCCAAACAATATTTCCTGCTGCCTCTTGATATTCTTTAGTAACCATGTTTTTTCTCTCCCATCTCGCATACTTTTTTCGTCTTTTGTAGTGTCAGCCCTTTCAAAGACTAACAGTACATTTATAAATCAGCTCATAAGATTAGGTTGATGCACCAAAAAACAGTATGCTTTATTTATTAAACCGTATCTTACTAGGTATAAATAAACCTATAAAATTAAAATTATATAAATTTTATCATCGTATTGATAAATCCTCGTAATGTATCAATTTGCAAATCAAATCTGTTGGATGTGATTTAACCATCGCTTTCTAAAATCTACAAACTGTTTTATTGCCAATAAATACTGTTTATTTCAAGCCACATTTAAATGACATATTAAACAACGAAGCAGTTTAGAAGTAATTAGAGGCATAGACCCACAATTTGGAAATAAGTAAATAATAAACTCTTGGCTATGTCACCAAAGAAGGCCTTATAGTTAGTCCTGAATAATCCACAATAGTACCATTTACAGAAAGAGAAATACAGAAGGAATCAGTTTTCTGTTTCTGCAAGGTACGAAATTCCTATGCTGGGAGAGGTAATAAACTTGGGAATCATCGTAGACTCTCAACTTACCTGGAACCAGCATATGGAAAAATAGTGACCAAATCGGCGAGGACGCTAGTTTAAGGAGCGGAGGATAATAAGGGATAATGGTTTATAACTAGGATAATATGAACATGGTAACGATGTAATTTGTAATAAAAATTTGATAAATAATAAAACGAATTAACAACTGTTTTAAACTAACTTAACTGAATAAAATTTAAAACCAAAACATTTTAAGAATCTAATCAAAAATATCTCTTAATATATACAAACACTGATATATATATATATATATATATATATATATATATATATATATATATATATATATATATATATATATATATATATATATATATATATATATATATATATATATATATATATATATATATATATATATATATATATATATATATATATAACCTTGCTTGGTCCACATTCTTCACAATGCGCAATCAGCAATAGTCAGCATTCTTCAATATCGCAAACTGCAACATGTTTATTTATTGCATAAAGATAAGAGCAATTCCAGGTCAATAATTATAATTTTTATGCGACCTACTTAATTATAAACGATATTTTTTACTTAAAAATAATATTAAATATGTTTTCACGCCTCGAGCCGCCCTTCTGGGTTGCTTTGTGTTCCATGAACATCCTGCCGAGTCAACAACGGACGGCTCCCTCTGGCTGACTATGGGCTATTAGAATCAACAGATGTTTCTTCTAATCTACTCAACTCTGCCATCTCTATTGGTTCGACATCGGGGTAGGCCTTCTCGACACCAGTTCTTCTTTTCTTCGGCAGCGCTGACCTTTTCTTAGTTTTCTTCTGGATCCTCCATATTATATAGATAGCGGCTATAATTACTATATCTACTCTCGCTGTGGTGGCCAGGCTCGTTATTATAGAATGATGTGTGACCGTGCGCCATCGTATTCCTTGGAGCTGGTCCTCTTGTAGTTCTTCCTGAGCGATATCCGTCAAATCATCATATGGGCGAACGACTGCTTCTTGCGGAATTGTCGCTGGACTGCTTAAGGCTTTTGAAAACGTTAAGTTGGTTGGCACTGGTTTCACGAACCCGCCTATGATCGGCACTCCCTCTATCTGCTTGGGATTTAGCACCATATTTTTTGTCTTGATGATACAGTCTTGGGAGATGGATATAATGCCATACTGCTTCATCGAAACTTCTTCCCTTTGGCCGTTACATATGATTGCAACTCTATCTTCTCGTGGGTTGATAAACATCCAGGAGTTTCTAGTGTAAAGTTGCTTCCAGATTGTCGACTTGACTTTCTAGTGATGGATTGGACACGTAATTTTGTCTTCCCTTTGGTATATCTCATCTATTGTGCAGTTGAGGTTGCTCTCCATGCTTCTTGCCATGGCTGGGAATACACATATATATTCTTGGAGATTTGGATGCTGCTTGTGAGTGACGGTCAGACGAATTTACGACAAAAACTGATGTTTAAAACCTTGTATGAAACCTTGGCTTTATACCAGGGTGGTAGAGCCAGCAATAACATTCGCCGTGCTAGTATGATGGCCAAAAGTTAGACAACAGTCAGATGGCTGAACTTATGTCAGATGACACAAGCCAGAACCGGAAATACAAGCTTGGATCGTGATGTGGGGGAATTCATATGTAATAGGAATTCAGATCACATAATTTAATCCAGTTGGGCGAAAAAAACTGGGGATGCTATTAGTGTGAAGACACCACCATCAGAGGAAACCTAATGGTTAACTAGGTATAAAGAAAATCCAAGGTTGGAGCCCATAGGGTATTACCTCTAGTCTTTAGGAAGCGTTTCTAAATGTTATTTGCACAGAAAACGAAACAGCAACTCATAACCTAGACAGCTAACTTTGTCACGACCTCTATTACCCAATCTCTATGATAACTTCCTGATGTCAAAAGAAAAGAAAGCGACCACCGTTGCCAACTTTCCAATACGGCCAACTATCAAATAGAAATGTCAAGTATTTTGATATTTCGCTTAGCCAAATACTATATAGTATTTGGCTTAGCCTATGCCTATAGACTAAGTTACTCTATAGATGATTGAATCTAGTATCCAGCAACAAAACTTAACTTAATTTTTCATCGGTAGATATCACAGGGATGCACCTCTGTTGTATAAATTTATCCAGACTTACCAATACTTTTAACTACGTAAAGGTGGGAATATTTCTATCAGTGTACCTAGTTTTTGTATTTTTTTATCGCAACTTTGACGTTTTAAGAAGAAAAATTATAGAATTTTCAAAATATTTTTTCTGCTACTTCTAGAACTTTTTGCGTCAAGAGAACTTAACCGTTATATGTAATAGTCAATTGGTTTTGTTAAACACACAAAATATTTTGTTGTTGCGCTTTCCTTTCATCACCAGTGGCACCCAACATTTGTTCTTTAAATGCCTATAACTGTTTGTTTGTTTCAACGTAAAGAGCGGAATTTCGGCTTGTATGGTAGGACTGATAGTAGAAACGCACATGCCAAATTTTGTTGTCATATATTAGTGAATTTTCTTAAAAAAATTCACTAATGAGGAGATCCCGACTTTTGAATTTTGAAAAAATTTCTTCAAATGAGCGCTAATTAGCCCCCCCAGAAAACATATCCGGGGTCAGTTTCAATTTTTATATGTTATATATATATATATATATATATATATATATATATATATATATATATATATATATATATATATATATATATATATATATATATATATATATATATATATATATATATATATATATATATATATATATGTATGTATCACACCGATAACTCAAAAAATAATGGGCCGATGCAAATTCCATTTGCAAATGGCTTGGATAAGTTCGTTAGCCAGGAAAATCTGCCCAGTTTTTCCCGGAAAATTTTGTGTTTTCTTTCAAAAAAAAATTATATCTCCGGAATTAACAAAGTAAGGGCAACCAAATTTGGTACACATGTTTACATCGTTATAGGTAAGTTACCCACCAAAATTTAGCTATGTAGGTCAAAAGACAAAAAAGGTTTAAGCATTTAAAGAAAAATAAATTGGGGTTTTCCTCAAAACGTCAAAGTGGCGATTTAAAATGTCAAAATTGGCAACATTTAGGCAAATAACTTGAATCTAATACGCGCTATAGAAATAAAATGTCTCAAGAAGGATGTTTTACAAACCCTAAAGTCTTAGTTTCAATCGTCATTGTCCTTCATTTTACTAAAATATTTGCAGAAAATTCATTTCAAATAGACCCTCTCTCTGATGCTTGGCAGTAGCCTTAGCTATAGAGTGTATCGTTTAATGGTATATAATTTTTGTCGAATTTTCGTAAAAAATCAATAAAGCTCAATATATCCGTCATTATATAAGATATGAAAAAAATTTGTATATATTAATTATAGGGTGTCTTGAGCTACATCTTAAAATAATATTTCTACAATCACAGGATGACCGATAAGTCGTTGGTGATACAAATTTCCTTTTTTTTAAGCAAACACGCCTTAAGTTATTGCATTTTTGCATTTTCCATCGAAATATAATGCATGTTTGTAAGAAAAGAAATTCTGCACGCAGTAAGTGCGTTAGGGTAGCGAATTTTGATCAAATGTTTCATATTTGAATAGCTCAATTTGCTATTAACCTATAAGGTTGACCAAGAAACGTGTTTTTTCGGGAACACTTTAAGTTTACTTTTGGAAATTTTTGTACATTTTCACACAATAAAGTTATTTTGATGAAACATGGCACATTGTTTTTACTATATAGTTTATACTGGTAACCAAATCTGATGCCTGCTTTCTTAAAAAAACACACATATTTGTTTTTAAAAACATTTTTATGAAAATTCACTACCATAACGCACTTGCTGCGTCCAGAATTTTTATTATTTTCGGAGATACAAGAATTTTCAGAAAGAACACTCAAAATTTTCCCGGAAAAACTCGTCCAATTTTCCTGCATAACGAATTTATCCAAGCCACTTACAGGAGGAAGGCACCTACCAAATTTTATATATATTATTATTATTATTACCTTTATTGCTTAAAATTATACAGCATGTTTATTCAATAAGTCTAAGACTTGTGGTGAATATTAACATAATTTTATACATAGTTGCATCCAAAACTGCTTGACAACACTCCAAATTCAACAACCTTAAAATTTTGACATTCTAAAAAATTTATTTCCTCTTCCATTTCGTTCTTCTAATATTTCACCTGATACCTCCATTTACAATTAATACTAAACACTCCATAATACTTTTCCAGCTGCAAACCTTTCTCAACTACCCATATTTTTGCCGAAATTTTATATATATATATATATATATATATATATATATATATATATATATATATATATATATATATATATATATATATATATATATAAGCACAGATCTCATCAGTGAATTTTTGGTTTCACGAAAAAATGCGCAACTAAACTAAAATACGAATCCTCCTAACTCAATTATCAACTGAGAAGGTTTTAGTGAGCCAATGAATAGTGCCAGCAGCCCGAATTATATTAAAACATAAGGTCCATGCAAGGTAGCAAAATACGTTACATTCGGAGGGATGCAGGATATTAAAATCAAAATTAATTTAGAAAACACGTGAAACACAAAATTGGATTTGTCCAAAAAATTGTATTTTCCCGTATTTTAATATAAAGAATCCAACAAAACGGATTTAAAGTGATTCAAAAGAACAATATATTAAAAATACGGCCAGGACAATAAAGTGCTGTGAATTTTCTTCCACTTTTCTTTATCCACTTTCCAACGAAAGAAAAATGACCATATTAAAAACAACACTTCATTATTTCCGGCAATAAACATTTCTTGATGTTCTACTCTTTTTCATTTTCCGAAACTTGTAAATATTACAAACAAATGAATCCGGAGAATAGAACAGAACCGCAAGTATTTATTCGTCACGTCGACGCTGATAAAGAAAAACATTCGCATCTCGACTTAAGGGGATCGTTTTTCAGGAGCGGTCTTATGTAATAACGGCCTCCTTGTATTGCGTAGTCATGCTGACGAGAATGTACAAGTGCCAATGTGAGTGAAATGAAAAGAACCAGAAAAGTATTAGGTCCCTTCTGTAAGTGGCCGTGCTTTTATGACAGTTCAAAGGAAAGTCGGAAAGCTGCGCTCTCACAAAGATTTGCTTACTGAAGATGCAATAACACAAAGATATTCACAATACTTAAAGCGACTTTTAAAAAAACGTTCCCAGACATTCGTGTATCATCTCCTTGGCGCAGTCGACGCAAGGATCTCTTCACGTCAAAGTGAAAAGTAGAATAGCTGGGATATTAAGAAAGGCATTTTAATTAACTGTTTTTGTGTAAGATGTCAGATAAACAAGTACACCTGACAAGGACGGAGAAAATGATAAGCATAAAGTTTCCTCCGCTTTTTAATTTTTTTATTCTAAATTATTCAAGAGTAATAATATACCTATTCTGCTTATAAACGTCTGCGAAAGTCTTGTTTGTGCTTTAAAGCTAAATAAGAGTATTTTTTGATTATGTACTGACTATAACTCAACTTTCTTGTGAAAATATACCAGTTCATGTATATTTTCACAATAAACTTTAATCTGTCTCGCTGGGGTTTACATTAGTTTTATAAAATGGTGTTAACAAATAAACAGCGCAAAAATATGTATTACTATTTGACTTAGTAATATATAATAAGATAAATAGTAATGAGAAATCCTTCTCTCTTTGATATGCTGGTAAACTAGTAAAAAAAGTTAACAGTAAAAAAAATATAAACATCAAGTCGATTGCCGTCATTTTTCTCATTCGGTTACCTGTGCCATGTAATGTTATGATTGTTAAATAGTCTTACCCTGATTATAGCAGTCATTTTTTCTTTAAGGTCGGTCAATTTCCGCGACTATGGCAAAACACCGAATCCAGGAAGCAGTTTTACCTCACTATCCTGTAAATTTTGCCTAACCCCTGCCTTTCTGTATTCTGTAAGGAGAGTAGGGATCTCTAACGTGCCCAACGTCCCCCCGACGGGCAGAACGTTCAGACATGCAACTTGCTTAAATACAGTGGCACCACCTCGGTTGATGTTAATGTTAAAGTATGCACCGAAAAAGTGAAAGGAGAACTCTGGGATCGAACTCAGTACCTTCGGTTCAGAGGCACACGTTCTTTTTTTATTTCAACAACACACCACAAGGGCTTACAACCTAAATACTATCGTACCGTGGGTGTCGACAAGAAGGAAAGAGGCAACTTGTTAATTCTGGACTTGAAGGTTTGGAGGTTCGGGGGAGAAAGAAAAGCATGTGCTGGCAAGGAATTCCACAACTTTGAAGTCCTCGGGACAAAAGACCGGGCATAACAAGATGTTCTATGTCTGGTTACCTGGACAGTAAAAGGGTGCATTCGCTCTGTTCCCCTGGTTGGGGGCAGCAGGTGGAGGAATTATGGAACAAAGCTCATCTGAGCAGTGCCCGTGCAGATATCTATAAAAGAGAGAGAGGGGGAGGTTACCAACGGAACGTCGGTGGCCAAGGGATGGCAGCCTTTGGGTGAGGGTAGGGTGACCGATAATACGTATAGCTCTCTTCTGAATGGAGTCCAGGAAATCGAGTGTAGAAGCGGCAGCAGCACCCCAGATGTGGGAGCAGCATTCGAGGTTTGGTCTTATTTGTGAAGTATATAAGATATAGAGATTAGCTGGTAAAAAGTATTTGCGAGCCCGGAAGAGGAAACCTAATTTCTTAGCAGATTTCGAATCACAAAAATGACAACAAGTGAAAAGGACTCATTACTTTGAATAACTTGGTTGTTCATTGTGATGAGTCTAGGGCTCGTGTATATCTTATTAGAAAGAAAGCAAGACTGTGATTTGGCGGGGTAGAATTTTGAATTGTACAAGATTTCTACTTCCCCAGTCTAATATTTTTTGGAGATCCACGTAGACTGAACCCTCCATGAGTCTGCGATCCTCATCCAATTGGGCTAAAGAGACAGGCTTAGAATATTGTATATTTGAGTGGAGGGTGCTCTCGTCCGCGTAACTGTGAACTGGGTTGGATATGCTAGAGAGGAGGTCATTGATGTGGAGAAGAAACAAAGTAGGGGCTAAAGCTGAACCTTGAGGAACTCCTGCATTAATTGGCTACAGTTTAGAGGAATGGCCATCCACGACAACAGGAATGCTCCGGTTGGAGAGGAAATTTGCTGTCCAGGTACAAAGTAGGCGCTAAATCTGAACCTTGAGGGACTCCTGCTGCATTAATTGGTGGTAGGCCATAGGCCATAAGTTTAGTAAGCAGCGCTGCGTGCCAAACCTGGTCGAATGCTTTGGATATGCCTAGAGCGACAATCTGGGATTCACCGTGTAGTTCCATAAACTTGTTCCAAGAATGGGTGACAAAGGAAAGAGGTCGGTAGTTGATCTGCGCTGACGGAATCCATACTGCCTTTCGTGGATTAGACTGTGTTTTTCAAGAAATTTTAGTAATTTGGTGTTTATATACTTTTCCATCACTTTAGAGACGACTGAAGGGAGAGAAATAGGCCTGTAGTTGCTAGGAAGCGCTTTGGATACTTTCTTGGTGACGAGTTGTACTCGAGCAGTTTTCCAGTTACTAAGGAATATGCCTTTATTGTAAGATATCTGAAACAGACGAGTCAGGACAGAAGCAAGTTCTGGTGCGCATTTTTTAAGAACAACTGCTGGGATCTCGTCTAGGCCAGAGGCTTTCCTGGTATTAAGAGAAGAGAGCATATTTCGTACCTGTTTAGTTTTGAAAATCATATCTGTCATTTTATGCGCGACATTGGGGACTGTTGGTGGTTGAACATAACTTCCCACTGAACCATCGAGACTGATTATAAAAATGAAGGGGTCACCAAAATGTTCAGTTTGGTAGGGTGAAACTGCTCCCTGGCGTCCAGGATTGGCTGTAGTCGGTGAAATACGTCGGTATTAATCATCGAACTATGCCCCATGACACGCTGGCTTCAGCAGATCTTTTCATTTCGTCGTATCTTCCGCAACTCAGCAATTTGACCTCGTTTTTTAAGTGTTCCTATCGGTCTACCCCTTCCCCTAGGAGACGAGGGTTTTTTAACTGATTTTGTGAGTGTCACATCATGGTTTGGTAAAAACGTCATATTTTCTTTATAAAAGCGATAGTTCCTTAAGCATTTCTTATTGTCTTTCCTAAACCTCGATCTTCCTACCGTATCCTATATTTTCAGTATAAAAGTTTAATTGGGGCCGATCATCAAGTTACAAGTCAAGTTATATTTTAAACATTTTATTTAATTCCCCCTATAAAAACAATAACTTCACAAATTTTTAAATTCATGTCATCTGTCATTCTAACGTCGTAATTGTTGTCAAACGATTTAATCGGTTTTCGCGAGTTTAGTGGCCGATATTTCTCTATCGCTAGTTCGGGTATTTTGTTTTGCGCATGCTATTTGTATTGTTTGATTATCGTTGAATTATTAATTCGGCTATCAATCTAAGCAGGGCAGCTGCCTACTCTGTCTTTGTAGGGCATTGAACTTTAACCACTTAAGTCGCTTAAATTCATGTCTTTCAGATTTTATAAACATAACTCCAAATTTTGTAAACCAAATTACTTAAAATTCACAACAGAGGTTAACTTAGACCATTTATAGGTATATGTAGTGTGTCATTTCAGTTACCCTAATACTTGCATGTTCAAAAATATATTTGTATATTTTTGAGGGAAAAAATTGTCCGTTATAGCCGATTTACGAACTCGTGCAATATATTAACAAAATGACGATATGTGCCAAGGTTCGTTTAAACCATAAGAGTATTTTTTGGGTTACCTTTTGGATACCTATCCAAGGTGATCTACAAGCTATATGACAAACTTTGCCAGATAATAGCTCTCATAATTCTAAACAATTTTTCCTAATGAACATGGGCCCGATTCGCTTTTGTTAAGAATTTACAAGCATTGAACCTTTATTAACAATCAACAAAAAAATTTAACTTAAATGAAAATCACAAAATTAAAGACTATAAAAATTGTTCGAAATGTCCACCCTCGGCTTGAATGCATATCTCACATCGACGAACTAAAGATTCGGTCACTCGAAGGATGAGATTTGGATCTTTTTTTTTTTTTGGTTAGCTGCATCTTGAATTCTTTCAAGTAACTGCTGATGGGTAGTGATTTCAACATGGTAGACCAGCTGCTTCATGTGTCCCCATGAATTAAAATCCAGAGGATTGAGATCGGAGCTACGAGGTGGCCATGATATTGGACTTCCTTCACCTATCCATTTATTTGGGAAATGTTCATTTAACCAAGCAGCAACTTGTCTTCCTCTATGTGGTGGTGCGCCGTCCTTTTGATACCACATATTCTGAATAATATTAAGTTGTACGTCATCAATGAACTCTAAAAGGTCGTGTTCTAAGAAATGTCTATACAGATCTGCATTTAAACGTTCATTTAGAACATGCACAGGTAATAGATTAAACGTTGACACTGAATCGTTGCTGAAATCGTCTTGATCTAATTTCATGTAGATTTTGCCCATACATGTTAATTATGATTATTATTCATGCCGTACCTAGTAAAGCACGCTTCATCAGACCACATGACGAGCGAAATGAATCTATCATTTTGTGCTTGTTGCTGAAGTAACCAGCGACAAAATTCTAATCGCTGTGTGGCATCTCTAGCATGCAACGCCTGTACATTTTGGCGATGAAACGGATGTAACATTTCTCTGTTCAATACACGCCATGCAAAATTCGGTCATATATGAACCTTACTAGATATACACCGAACACTGAAGGGTTATCAAGGGCAGCATCTATTACATTTTCTTCATTTTGTACATTTACTTCAGTAGGACGAATGGCCTTCTTTGGAGCGGGGTTACCTGCTTCTCGAAGTCTACGAAATGAGGCACTAAACACCGTGTGGTCAGGTTGGTGTTTATTTGGCTATCTGCGTCGATATTCTCGAGCTGCTTCTTTGGCGTTCCCATTGGAATATCCATATAAAAACATAATATCTGCATATTCCTCAGTTGTGAATCAATGCATTGTTTATTTAGAACTTTTGCACGCAGTATCAAATATTGTACAATTAAAATGACACTAACAATATTTATTGCCATAACAACTGTCATTTTAGTGAATTTTCTTAGAAAAAATTCACTAATGAGGAGATCTCGACTTTTGAATTTTGAAAAAATTTCTTCAAATGGGCGCGATCTAGGACCCCTAGAACCTATATCCGGGGTCAGTTTCAATTTTTATATGTTTATATATATATATATATATATATATATATATATATATATATATATATATATATATATATATATATATATATATATATATATATATATATATATATATATATATGTATCACACCGATAACTCAAAAAATAATGGGCCGATTTTGATAAAATTTGGCATGTACGTTTCTTTTGTAAATGGCTTGGATAAGTTCGTTAGTCAGGAAAATCGGACGAGGTTTTCCGGGAAAATTTTAAGTTTTCATTCGAAAAAAATTCTTATCTCAAAAAGTAATAAGCCGATTTTAATAAAATTTGGCATGTACCTTTCCTTTGTAAATGGGTTTGACAGGTTTGTTAGTCAAAAAAATCTGACGAGGTTTTCTGGGAAAATTTTAAGTTTTTATTCAAAAAAAATTTTTATCTCGAAGAATAATGGGCCGATTTTGATAAAATTTTGCATGTACCTTCCCCTTGTAAATGGCTTTGATAAGTTTGTTAATCGAAAAAATCGGACGAGGTTTTCTGGAAAAACTTTGAGTTTTCATTTGAAAAAATTTTTTATCTTAAAAAATAACAAATCTATGATTACCAAATTTGGTAGGTAGGTTAACGATATAAAAACTAAACTATACACCAAAATTTAGATTTCTATGTTACAATAAAAAAAAGTTATAATAAAATATTTTGTGCCAGATCATTTCTATGAAAATTCACTACTATAACGCACTTGCTGCGTCCAGAGTTTTTATTTATCAACCTACTTTTGACTGAGGTAGGTGTACCTATATTTTATAGGTGTGCATTGTTTCACATTCAAATGATTTCGTGTCACTTCCTGGTTGACTGGAAAAATTATGATTCTTTAAATGCTTGTAACTTTTAAACAAAAACGAACCGGACCCATATTCATTAACAAAAATGTTTAGAATTTTGTTAGCTATCATCTGGCAAAGTCTGTCATAGAACTTGTAGAACACCCTGTATATATATATATATATATATATATATATATATATATATATATATATATATATATATATATATATATATATATATAGAAATTTATTAAAATTATTAAGTACAATATTATTTCAAAATGGTGGTATTATAAGAGTAATGTATAAAATATTTACATATTAGGTTTAGCTTGTCACAGAAGTTACTTATGTAACTTGTGCGTGACATTTCAGTTACAAAAAAAAATAAACAAAAAATAAAAAACTTAAAAATAAATTGCAGTGCTGACAAACAAAAACAAAAATGCGATCCATACTATTCATATGCGACACAATCGTATACAAAACTGTTTATTATGCGCTTTGTTGCAGACACATGCCCCAACCGCTACGTTTGAAGACCAACAGGTATATTATTTTCGATTTTTCGATTTGTTTATTACTTATAGGTATAGGAAACATAAGAACAGGTAACTTCCAAATAACCAGAAGAGGTGTGGCCTTCTTATAATCAATAATTGCTCATTATATACATACACACATGCAAATATAACTATATGAGGAGACCCATCTCTACATTGGATCTCAGTATCCATGCTTTTACCTGCCTGATGTACCGATGTTAACTCATGTTTTCTGTCTTTATGAATGTTGGTAAGATATTACCATGTTGGTAGATAATAAGTGAAATATTTTTGTCTTATTGTTTTATTTGCCCTGGGTATAATACACAATGGGTTGTATTTTGAACGCGAGTCATATCCATGCTGAAATACATGTAAAGTATTTCGATTTTTAAAGAAATAGTTCAACATTTCCAATATATATAACTGCCCAATCCTCATAACTTTGTACTCTTCAAAAAGAGTTTTTGAGGGATATCTCATTGGTTTGTTGCAAATTATTTTTATTAACATTTTTTGTATGGTTATAATTTTACCGACATTTTTATTATACGTGCCACCCCATGCTAGGATAGCGTATTTAATAAGTGACTGAACCAATGCATAGTAAGCATTTTTGAGAAGTTGTTTATTTAGTATATTCCGTAAAACTCTAAATAGATACAAAAATTTGCGCAGTCGTTTTGCTAATCTATTTATGTACAAATCCCATTTTAAGTGGTTGTCAATTATTACCCCTAGGTATGTTATATGACTAACTTTTTGAATTGACTGACAGCCCGCACAGTCATCTTTGCTGCAGCTATTTCGATGGATTTTTATTTGATATATATAAGGATATAAAAATTCAAAGGGAGCTTGGGTATGGATTAAGGTCCCTAATTCGCGTTCACTAAGAAAAAATTCTAAAAGTCTCACCATCGTAAAACGAGAGAATCAACCATGGCCTTTGCTCAGGATTTTTGTCGAAGAGTGTACATTTTGCTCTAAAACTGAGTAAATATATTAAAGAAAATTTGCGTATCGTCATTTATCTAAAATAATTAGTGAAACCTGCCTTCGCTTTCATAATTCAAGCTTCCCTTGGTTCTATAGCGCATATACATATAACGAGTAAATCTGAAAGCATTTGAAATAAACCTTTTTAACTTGATTTAAACTTTGCAATTACGCTTGACATGTTTGCATCAAAGGATTTATATTTCACTGAAACTGAAAGCTAATTGACTACCAAGGCAGCTTCTCCTAAAAGCGTAAACTTTATTGATTTCTAGTGATGGGAAAAACAGTTATTTTCTGTTAACAGTTGAAGCCGTTAAGGTTATTTAATAATAACCATTGAAAATAACGGTTTCAGTTATTTTAAACTGGATAGTCGATCGATAGTATCCTACATTCCCAAAGCTGTGAGCGAGAGCGAGCACACTAGTATAAATGCATTGTATTTTTACCCCGTTATTTCACGTAGTGTATAAATCTCAAATTTTGTCGATATGAAAAGGAAACAAAGGGTTAAGAAATTATAATAAGCGTGTCGTAGATCTTTTGAAACTCTGAAGTGAAACTTTTAGAAATCAGAAAGGAGTCTTATATTAGTATTTACTTAGATGTTTTAGGAATTATAAACTAGTCATTTCTCACAAATTTATTTTATCAGGGTCTTTACGTAAATGTCAATGCCACAGCAAGAATCAATAAATATCATTATTTATCACTCCTTGGGACGTTAGACGTTAGAACTTTTATTGCTACACAGGGAGTGATTCTAAGAACTCCATAACATAACGCAGCTAATAAAATTTCGGTAAAGAAACAGTAAAAAAAATTGAGTTTGAGTTTTAAAAAAAATTGGAAGATATATAGTATTAATTGTTTATTTACTTATTTTAATATTCGTTGTTTTAAAATTAGTTTCAAAAATTTCAAAGGGCTGTAACTTGGAGGAGAAGGGGTTTCAAGAAAAACTTAATAAAAAGACACCCCTTATTTTTCGCCAAAGAATCACCCTGTAAAATTTTTCGCATCCATTTGGAAACACCCTTATATATATATATATATATATATATATATATATATATATATATATATATATATATATATATATATATATATATATATATATATATTCATTTAATTTTTTATATTGAAATGTATACCTATAGATATTAAAAAATGTATCATTATATTTTTTTAATCAATTTGATAACTATTATCAGACAAACGAAAATGGCGTGTTAACTGTTTTCTTAGGTAATGTATATAAATTTAAATAAATAAGTACTTTAATTTCACGTGAAATAACCCTATTTTGCGTTGTCTATAGTGAAAGTAATAACACGTTTTTACAGAAATTCTTCTTTTCACCCAACATTTTAGTGAATTTTCTTAGAAAAAATTCACTAATGAGGAGATCTCGACTTTTGAATTTTGAAAAAATTTCTTCAAATGAGCGCGATCTAGGACCCCTACCCATATCCGGGGTCAGTTTCAATTTTTATATTTATATATATATATATATATATATATATATATATATATATATATATATATATATATATATATATATATATATATATATATATATATATATATATATATATATATATATATATATATATATATATATATATATATATATATATATATATATATGTATATATATATGTATCACACCGATAACTCAAAAAATAATGGGCCAATTTTGATAAAATTTGGCATGTACTTTTCTTTTGTAAATAGCTTGGATAAGTTCGTTAGTCAGGAAAATCGGACGAGGTTTTCCTGGAAAATTTTGAGTTTTCTTTCGAAAAAAATTCTTATCTCAAAAAGTAATTAGCCGATTTTAATAAAATTTGGCATGTACCTTTCTTTTGTAAATATCTTTGACAAGTTTGTTAGTCAGAAAAATAGGACGAGGTTTCCGGGAAAATTTTGAGTTTTTATTCGAAAAAAAATTTTATCTCAAAGAATAATAGGCAGATTTTGGTAAAATTTGGCACATACCTTCCTTTTGTAAATGGCTTTGACAAGTTCGTTAATTAAAAAAGTCGGACGAGGTTTTCCGGGAAAATTTTGAGTTTTCATTTGAAAAAAAAATATATCTTAAAAAATAAAAAATCTATGATAACCAAATTTAGTAGGTAGGTTTACGAAATAAAAAGTAAACTATACACCAAAATTTATATTTCTATGTTACAAGAAAAAAAAGTTATAAAATATTTTGTGCCAGATCATTTCTATGAAAATTCACTACCATAACGCACTTGCTGCGTCCAGGCTTTTTTATTATTTAATATTTGGCTTTACATACTAGTGGGAAACTCAACTGTTTCAAAAATAACACCTTCTCAGTTTAACAGAATAACTCTGTGTAGTAGTGTCTGTATGCCGTATCCTTATCAACAACCGGTTAAAGTTAAAATTAAAATTAAACCGTTTCATTGTACCGAAAATCCTACGTTCCTAAAGCTGTTAGCGAGAGCGAGCACACAGTATAAATAACGTGTTTAGCATTCCTAATCTCAAGGCTATTCATCCCGTTAAATAGTTAAATAAACAGTTGCCGATGAAAACCGATGTTTATTCATCGAAGCTGAACTAGTTGCAGTAGAACTGAAACAGACAAGACTCCGAAATCTAGTTTAGTGTAAAAAGCGTTATTTTTTAAGCTGCTATTTTTATAAATCCATAGCTGGTGGTTACCGTTACGGCTCGGTAACCGTTTAAAAATAGCTGACAGTTAAATAACGACCCATCACTATTGATTTCAGTCCAAAGAAACATTTGAGAATAAAGCACAATTCCTTTCTATTATA
Organism: Tillus elongatus; assembly: GCA_964006375.1. Lineage (NCBI taxonomy): Eukaryota > Metazoa > Arthropoda > Insecta > Coleoptera > Cleridae > Tillus > Tillus elongatus. The sequence goes on along the minus strand of OZ023263.1, from coordinate 20,695,689 downwards.
TGAGTCAGTTCAAACCCGCTTCAAACTGGACTCTCTAGCAACTGTTTCGGTATTATGTTCATAAGCAAAACCATATTAAAAGACTGAATAAATCTAATTTTCCCGAGAGGCAAATTTAAACTTTCCTCACTATGAAAAGTCTTTTAAAATTGCGTGTGAAAACACACACAGAGAGAGAGAGAGGCACCGTATAAAGCTGTAAAGTCGTTATGCCTTACATTAGGGGTACATAAAAGCCATTCTGGCATGACTCGTATGTGCCAAGCAGGCCATGGAAGGGCTGCAAGGGCTTTGTTGGGCTGTCAGTGCTCGTCACTCCTCTGAGGATCAAAGCCTGTTTTGCATCTCAATGTTACTTTCCGTCCAAACAATGACGCGAATTTATTTTGGGGGATTTTAAATTACAGCGGGCTTTTGTCAATTTCTTCTCCCATTCATATCGAACGCAAGAAAATGAATTATACTGTTATTGTATTCTAAAGTATCTTGAGAACGGCTGCACCTTGCTTTACTCAAATCGCCCTCTTGCCTAAAAATGGAATTTTATTTTTATGTTGCGTATCGATGAAATGTACTTTTAAATGCATGTATAAAGGAGTCAAAAAAATTGTGTAACTTCAAAGAGTCTAGACGCAGCAAGTGCGTTATGGTAGTGAATTTTCGTAGAAATGATCTGGCGCCTTACATTTTTTAACTAAAATTATTATAACTTGTTTCGCTTGTAAGATAGAAATCTTAATTTTACTATATGGTTTACTTTTTAGAACGTTAACTCATGTACCAAATTCCATTACCACATTTTTTTATTATTTTCGGAGATAAAAATTTTTTCTAAAGGAAAATTCAAGATTTTCGCGGAAACCCAAATCCGATTTTCCTGGGTAACGAATTTGTCCAAGTCACTTAAAAAAGGAAGGTACCCGCGAAATCCGCCCTTTATTTTTTGAATTATCGGTGTGATACATATGCAACTTGAAACTGACCCCGGACATGGGTTCGAGGCGTCATACTGCGTGCTCATCCAAAGAAATTATTACAAAACTAAAAAGTCGGGATCTCTCCATTAGTGATTGTTTTTAACGAAAATTCACTTAAATAAAATAATGTTTAATCATTATCATCGTAAGTTAGTTTTTATTTTTTATTTCAACAACACACCACGAGGGCTTACAGCCTAAATACTATCGTACCGTGGGTGTTGACAAGGAGGAAAGAGGCAACTTGTTAATTCTGGACTTGAAGGTTTGGAGGTTCGGAGGAGAAGGAAAACATGTGCCGGCAAGGAATTCCACAACTTGGAAGTCCTCAGGACCAAAGAGCGGGCATAACAAGATGTTATATGTCTGGTGACCAGGACAGTAAAAGGGTGCATTCGCCGTCGAGAAGAAACAAAGTAGGGGCTAAAGCTGAACCTTGAGGAACTCCTGCATTAATTGGATACAGTTTAGAGGAATGGCCATCCACAACAACAGAAATGCTCCTGTTGGAGAGGAAATTTGTTGTCAAGGTACAAAGTTTTGGTGGTAGGCCATAGGCCGGAAGTTTATTAAGCAGCGCTGCTTTGGATATGTCTAGAGCGGCTTTACAATAAATTTGTAAAGTTGCTTAAAATAGACAATCTGGGACTCACCGTGTAGTTCCATAGACTTGTTTCAAGAATGGGTGACAAAAGAAAGGAGGTCGGCAGTCGATCTGCGCTGACGGAATCCATACTGCCTGTCGTGGATTAGACTGCGTTTTTCAAGAAATTTTAGTAATTCGGTATTTATATACTTTTCCATCACTTTAGAGACGACTGAAAGGAGATAAATAGGCCTGGGGGTGGGTTGTACTCGAGCAGTTTTCCAGTTAGTAGGGAATATGCCTTTGTTGTAAGATATCTGAAACAGACGAGTCAGGACAGGAGCAAGTTCTGATGCGCATTTTTTGAGAAAAATTGCTGGGATCTCGTCAAGGCCAGAGGCTTTCCTGGTATTAAGAGAAGAGAGTATCTTTCGTACCTTTTTAGTTTTGAAAATGATATCAGTCATTTTATGCGCGACATTAGGAACTGTTGGTGGTTGAACATTTGGGGGTGGGTTGAGAGTAGAATTGCCGGAAAACAACGAAGCAAAAAGTTCAGCCTCGCACAGGGCGGTAGAAACAATTTCATCCCCTGAGACAAGAGGTGGGAACGTGATTTTGCAGAAAATATTCCCAATAGATTTAGCAAGAGTCAAGAAGGGTTTGCCGCCGTTGGAGCTTAAGAGGACTTTGTTTTTGATGTGGTTATTAAACGACTTTCTTGCCTCAGAAAGAATGCGGACATAGCGGTTTCTTGCGTCGTTAAATGCTTGACGGTTTTCTTGACTGGGATTGTGTAGAAGCGTTTTGTAAGCTATGACCTTTTCAAGTCTGGCCTTGTCACAGGGTTTAGAGAACCAGGGCTTTTGAGTGGCTGAAGAGGTTTTCTGTGTACGTGGAATAAATAATTCCATGCCAGCTTGGATAATTTCGGTGACGTTTTGTGAGATATCAGAGGGGTCAGGATGAGAGAAGCAGACAGACGCCCATGGAAATGAGGAAAAGTAATCCCGCATTTCGTCCTAGTTTGCGGAGTTGTAGTGCCAAACGATACGTGGGTGTGATGACTGTGTGACCTCGGGTTGCATTGCGCAGGAAGCAGTGACCATACCCTGGTCTGAGCGACCAAGGGGGGCGGTGACTGATATCTTATAGCATTCAGGTTTTGTAGTAAGAAGGAACTCCAAGGGATTTGAGCTGTGTGTTGGGATACGAGGAAAGTAAGTATGTTGCTGAACCATATTGGCTAATTGGCTATTGGCTAGTTTATACGTGTGTTCTCGCTGTAATTAGTATACCGCACTGGCGAGCTCTAATTAGAGCAAAACCGGTCTGCGGTTCTAATTATTGTGTGAATACATCTAGCCTTAGCCTTATATACCTATGTTTGTAAAATTGACACTGGCCGGGTATGGGTTCTAGGGTGTCCAGTGCGCGTTCATTTAAAAGAAAAAAAATTAAATAAAAAAGTCGCGATCTTCTCATTATTGAATCCTTTTGTACAGAAAATCACTAAAAACTCTGGGCGTCCTCGATTCCCGCTCACTCCAAGGAATGTTACGATAATTTAAAAATTGTGACCTCTTTAATACCGATTTTTTAAAATGGAAATTTGATAAAAGTACATTTTGCTTCCATCTGCATACACCGAATAATCCGAAAGTTTGAGATGAGAAATGTGAAAATTGCTGGCGCGCTGCTTCATTGAAAACATTTTAAGGATACAAGGATACGGTATAAATCCTTGACGCAAATCGGATAGAATTTCATATCTCCAACTCAACATCATCTATAAATCTGGGTCAAAATAAATGAAATCTCTTCCTGGAAAACCCCATGCAAGCTAATGACATAAGATTACACTTTCGATGGCGGTAGAAGTAACCATCCGCCATAGGATCCCGCATCTCTCCGGCTTATCTTCTTATTATGATGATGACCCCCTATAACAGTTATGACCATTCCAGAACATTTTTCTACGTTTCCACTTTTCCACATAATTTCAGTGGTGCCTACACCAAGGAGAAAACCCGTGAATCTCTCTCTACGGATAATTTATCATGTGAAATTTATTTAGGGTGCGAAGAGCAGGGCGTCCTACGCTCTTTTTACACCAGATGATGGATGGCTAACTCATATGCGACGTTAACTGATTCCGCTTTATTTATGTACCATAAAATTCCCCAGCAGATGTGACCACATATAAAACAGATTTTTCAGCAATGTTCATTGATTATACGTTAATTAGTTCAGAAGCTTGCGCCATTATAGTCTTTATTATATGTTAGAGTACACCTAAATTGATCATGATCATCGCAATCTAAAGGAGATGTCGCCTTATCGTCGAACCACGGCTCACTGTCTTCAGTAGCTCCTTATTTTATTGTAGCTTTCCCCTTTATCAATTACGCCAGGTTTTGTACTGTTGAACCCGGACAACCCTACTTGGGTCGAAGCACAAATAACACCAGCAGGAATTTCAGAAACACATAACAATCATCCTTTACTTCGACCATATAGTATAGAAGAATTAGAATGTAGTCTGAAAAGAACACACAATACTGCACCAGGGCACGATAAGATACACTATGCGATTATTACAAATTTGCCTATTCAAGCAAAGCATATTTTGTTGAATATAATTAACGCGATCTGGCAGACTGCGAATTTTCTCTTCTGCTCGTGGGGCAATTCCTTACTAAAAAATAAGAAAAAAAGTTACTGTGCACATGGGCCCGGAAACGCATAGTTTCCAATATACAGGGAGTTGAATATTTTTTTTTAATTTTTTATAAATAATTTCAAAACCACTGGATTGATTTTAATGAAACTTGGAACTTGAAAGTGTATTATGAAAGTGCATATTTTCAAGTGAAAATCTGCTTACAACTGCGTCAGTGGCGTGCGTACGGGGCAACTGTAAAAATTCATTTGGGGAAAAATATGTGCGCCACTGTCTTTTTCCAATTTTGATACATCAGTTATGAAGCTTATTACATAAGCGACAAAAGCTGCCTCTTGGTATTTTTTAGTTCAGGGTATCCCCTAGGAGATATGATTAATTTTATAAAAAGGGGCAAAGTACCGATTAGTCGGCGTAATAATAATAATAATAATAATAATAATAATAATAATATATGTTTACTGCAACCATAAGAATATGAAAAACAAAACATACAGTAAACATTACAGCAATAAACGTGCAAATAACTAACCTACGTAAAACTTATTGGTGATAAACATTGAAATGAATATTACAAACATTGATAAAAAATGATAAATAAAAAATAAAAATAAAAAATGAAAAAAGTAATCGTAAAGACACCATGATTTTTCCAAACTCTTGTTTTTTGTACATTACTCAATTGACTTTAATAACAAAGCTAAAGAAAATGTTGAAAGTGACCAGCATTAGCGTCGTTACAATTATTTAACCTTCTGCGCAAATATCTTCTTACTCTTCTGCAAATATTTTGATCTTCTCTAATGCTGTCAAATGCATATTCTATTCTTCCCAACAATTCTTCTCAAGTATTTACTGGTGTTTTATACACTATTTCTTTTAAATGACCCCACAAATAAAAATCGAGAGGATTCAGGTCCGGAGATCGAGGTGGCCATGACACCGGACCTCCACGACCAATCCATCGGTGACCGTATGTGTTGGCTAAATATGTTCTTACAACTGCTGCAAAATGTGCGGGCGCACCATCATGCTGGAACCACATTGTACCATTTCTCATAAAAAGCGGTAGTAACAACGGCAAATCATTTTGTAAAAAGTTTAAATATGATTCATGGTCAAGACGATTCGGTAGAACAACAGGACCAATTATGTGATTTTCAATAATAGCAGCCCAAATATTGATGGAAAATTGATACTGCGAATTTGCAACTCTTAGAGAGTGTGGGTTTTCATCGGCCCATGTATGTAAATTGTGAAAATTTACGATACCTTTTCGCGTAAATGACGCCTCATCAGTAAATAGTACACGTTTAGAAAAATGTTGGTCGTGCCTAAGTTTGTTTAAGAACCACTGACAAAACATTACCCTTGGTTGAAAGTCTCTAGGTAGGAGTTCCTGGACACGTGTAAAATGATAGGGATATAAACTTTGATCCTTCAGAGTTCTGTGAACTGATGATGCCGAAATATTACCCAGTTCGGTGGCAATAATTCTCGTACTTGTACTAGGATCACGTTCAACTCTATTTAATATTGCCTCTTCAACTCGTACAGTTCGGCGGTATCTTCTGCGTCCAGAGTCAGCTTTTAAAGGTTTTAAAGAACCAGTTTCTCTCAAATGTCTTACAATACGTGGGAAAATATTTTTGTCAGGAATTCTTCTTTGCGGATAAGTTTCCTGATAAACTCGCACAGCTTGTCTAGCATTTTGATTTGTTTGTCCATAAATTAACAACATATCAGTCAAATCCGCTGAAGTGTACTTAATGAAAACCATCTTGAGAGGAGGAAATAATATTAATGAGCAGCTCAGTATCAACAAATAACTAAAAACGAAAATACTGCACCGTATCAAAATTTAAAGAATAGCACGAAAACTCTTTTGACGCCTACAAAGCACTTTAAAATTGTAGAATTTAGAGAACTGTCAAAAATTATAGTTTCATGGCACTTTACGATTACTGTTTTCATTACTCCAACGAATCGGTACTTTGCCCCTTTTTATAAAATTAATCATATCTCCTAAGGGATACCCTGAACGAAAAAATACCAAGAGGCAGCTTTTGTGGCTTATGTAATAAGCTTCATAACTGATGTATCAAAATTGGAAAAAGACAGTGGCGCACATATTTTTTCCCCAAATGATTTTTTACAGTTACCCCGTACGCACGCCACTGACGCAGTTGTAAGCAGATTCTCATTTGAAAATATGCACTTTCATAATACACTTTCAAGTTCCAAGTTTCATTAAAATCAATCCAGTGGTTTTGAAATTATTTATAAAAAATTAAAATAAAAAAAAATTCAACTCCCTGTATATTGGAAACTATGCGTTTCCGGGAACTTTTTTTCTTATTTTTTAGTAAGGAATTGCCCCACGAGCGATGGTGCATGTTTTTTGAAACAGCCTGTATATTCTATTAACGTTTTTAAAACCAAGGATAGTTTCGCTGAGTCTGGAATTCTACAGAGGTGTCTCTTTAGCCTCATGTATATTCAAAACGTTTGAACGAATGTTAAGACGTAGACTAGAAGGTTGGTTATAAAACAACAATATTTTCCCAAAAACCCAATTTGGCTTTAGAAATGGGCATTCATTTAACGAAAGATTAGCACATTTAATCACAGATACCAACATGTCCTTTGCCAGCTCAAAATCCATAGTAGCTGCATTTTTAGATGTTTGCGACACTTATGATAACATTAATCTAAGCGTGCTAGTGAGAAAAATGTCTTCAGTAAGGATTCCGCCAAGCTTTAGTCACGTAGTTGTGCTACTACTCTATACCAACAGACTAATATACGTGCGGACAGATAACGGCATACCAGGGCCAAGATTCACCAACAAAGGACTTCCTCAAGGAGGTATATTGAGCCCCTTGCTGTACGTTTTATATACAATGGAAATATAAAAAAGTCTGGACTCAGAAAGTGCGTTATGGCAGTGAATTTTCATAAGAATGTTTTTAATAGCCAATATGTCTCCTTAATGCAAGCAGGCATCAATTTGGTCACCGGTATAACCTATATACTAGAAAAACTGTACCATATTTTATCAAGTTAACTTATCGTTTGAAAATGTACAAACATTTTCCGAAAATAAACTTGAAATGTTTCCGAGAAAACTCGCTTCCTAGCCGACGAACCTTAGGTTAATAGCAAATTGAGTTATCTAATTTTGAAGCATTTAATAAAAATTCGCTACCAAAACGCACTTACTGCGTCTCGATTTTTTTTAAAACATGCATCATATTTTGATGAAATTGCAAAAATGCAACAACAAAAAATTATGGTAGTGAATTTTTATTAAATGCTTCAAATTTAAATAACTCAATTTTCTATAAACTTAGAGAGTTTAATTTCAATAAGTAGTAAGGTTTTTCCTAAGGCAAGATATCCACAAAATTTTATTAAAATAACTTTGTAATTTTCGGAGAAAAAAATTTTTTTCGAAAGAAAATTTAAAATTTGAATAACTCAATTTTCTCTAAACTTAGAAAGTTGAATTTTGGTACGTAGTAAGGTTGAGGCAACATATATAGTAAATTTCATTAAAACAGCTTTGTTACTTTCGGAGAAAAAAAATTTTTTCGAAAGAAAACTCAAAATTTTTCCGGAAAACCCCGTCTGATTTTTCTGGATAACGAACTCATCCAAGCCATTAATAAAAGACAGGCACTTGCCAAGTTTCATCGAAATCGGTTAATTATTTTTTGAGTTATCATATATATATATATATATATATATATATATATATATATATATATATATATATATATATATATATATATATATATATATATATATATATATATATATATATATATATATATATATATATATATATATATATATACATACATATAAAAATTAAACCTATTTACAAATGAACTTTAATAAGATATTATGCTGTGACAATACCTCTCTCAAGCACCCTAAAATATAATCAAAATGTGCACAGTTATATATGTTTTATTTCTTTTTCCCTTGTCTTAATACACTACATATTTTATGACAATCGATTTAATTTACTTATTTGATTTCATAAATAGTCGGTTAATAGTGACTTGGAATGAAGTAGACACCACATCTTCAAACATATTAAGAGAATATGAGTAAATCAACAGCAACTGGGAATGAATTCGGTCAGTCCCCCAGCCACGTGGTTAAAAAACACTGGCTGTATGAGTGGTTACAACTCTACCTCTAAATAAAAGGACTGTAACAGCGGCAGAAGCAGAAGTCAATGGAAGCTGTGTGTATTCGGAAAGAAACTATTGACTATTAATAACAACAATTGACTAAAAACGCTGCGAGTTGTAAGGGAAAAAATAATTATACTACAGAGGTGATAAATGATAATAAATTACAATAGGGTTATATATAATCGTAAATGCTTCCAATGATTAACAATCAGTGAATTTAGTATTATTGACATTTCTCTGAAACTTAAAAATGAATTTCATGAGTCAATGAAAATAATAGAAGCATTGACTAACCAACAGCAACCACATACTTATGATTTAAACATAAATGTTTCAAATTTGAATAGCTCAATTTTCTGTAACCCTAGAAAGCTAAATTTTGGCACATAGTTAGGTATTTCCCAAAGCAATATTTAGACCAAATTTTATCGAAATTTTCGGAAAAAAATATTTTTTTTGAAAGAAAACTCAAAATTTTCCCGGAAAACCCCGTCCGATTTTCCTGGCCAACGAACTCATCCAAGCCATTAATAAAAGAAAGGCACTTGCCGAGTTTCATCTAAATCGGTTAATTATTTTTTGAGTTATCAGACGGATACATATATATATATATATATATATATATATATATATATATATATATATATATATATATATATATATATATATAAACATATAAACATTCAAACTGACCCCGGATATGGGTTCTAGGGGTCCTAATTCGCGCTCATTTGAAAGAATTTTTGCAAAGTCTCACCATCGATACCTCTCTATTAGTGAATTTTTTTAAATAAAAATTCACTAATTACTGCCAAAGCATCAGAGAAAGTGTCTATTTAAAATGAATGTTGTGGAAATATTTTATTAAAATGAAGAGCAATGATGGTTGAAGCTGAACCTTAAGGGTTCGCAGAACACTCTTTACATAATCCGTATTTTCTTCAGGTTCATTGCTTAAGTGTTGCCAATTTTGACATTTCAAATCGGGACTTTAACGTTTTGAGGAAAACCCCAAGTTGTTTTTTTTTGGCAAATTCGTTGGATTTGGCTGGTCAACGAATTCGTTCAGCTATTTACAAAATGACACAGGCCAGGTTGAGCTAGCACAAAAAGTGTAAATTCGCTTTCAGGAAAGATACTTTGTTTTTCACTTATAAATTGTAATGCTATTGAAATTACTAAAATGTGCCATTTATCGTTACATAAATACCTTTCAAGTTGATTTGTAGAGGGATTTATTACACTACTTAAGCTTCGATATGTCCTGTTTTCTAAAACTACTTGAGATATTTTGTTCCCATAGTGCTTCCAGAGTGTAATCTTATCACATATATAAGGGTTACAAATAAATCACCGCATTCTTTTTAGTTTAAGTATGCCTCTTATCATAGTGAAAGCTATAGCCTGTCATAGAGATAATTATTTTTTCTAATTATTGGAAAATGTTTTGTTCTCTGGCGCATGCCGGAGATACATATTATAGTAGTACACAATTTTATCATTCTATGATGGTTCAAGCACAGCAGAAGAAGACTATTCATTATGCTGTGGTTCAAGGCTGAAGATACTGTATTAACTTTACACTGAATGTCATTCTAACAAGTACTGGTCAAAAAAAAAAAAAACAACCCACCCTTGGTGGATGCTTATCAGAATACTGAAAAACATATTTCCCATATCAATTTGCAAAATAAAATGCCGTTGTTTACATTAGAATATCCAAAATTTTTACAGTTTAACGTGGTTTTTAGTGAATTTTCATCAAGAAAATTCACCATTAGAGAGGTATCGATGGTGAGACTTTCGGAAAATTTCTTCAGATGAGCGCGACTTAGGACATCTGGAACCGAGACTATACTAGTGGTATGCCCGGCGCCTCCTCCCGCCATGTCTCGCGGTCATGGATTTCCACTGTGAAATTGTTTTCACTGCAGATTCGCGGGCTCGCGAAGTCTGACCTCATTTTAAGCATGGGCTCCTTCATGATCTCCTGAATTTTGCAGTGGCCCCTGGAGCCTGGGTTGATTTGCAGTCTACCATGGCAGGCTAGTCTGTATAGTCCTAGCCTGGCCGCATTTAGGCAGAATCTACCAGCGATTAGCAATAGGCTATAAATGAAGATCTCTTATTGGTTGTTGTTAATCGCTGGTACGTTTTGTACAAACATTGCTGATCGCGGGTGGATTTTGTCTCCCTGGTAATACTGTATGCACTGTTGCCAATAGGAGGTATGATTTGCCTTGCTATTGCTAATCAGAGGTATGTTTTGTCTAAACACATGCAGCACCCATTTAAACCTAAGTGCGACTGCAAGTAGGTAGATACTTGTTATAGATATGACTGTGAGGTTGCTGATAGAATAGAGAACATATGGAAAAATACAGGCTTAATTACTTTATTATTTATAAAAAACATTTTAAAGTATTAGAGAAACATTTTTATGTTTAGTGCGACTTCGCATTTGCTACATTTTTATTTACATTAAAAGCAAGATTTATTTTCCTTTTTAATTCTTTTTTTCGCCAGTTGCTGGTCGACCTGCAGGTCGACGCTTACTGCCTCTAATTACGCCTGGTTTTCTTCTTGAAAGGGACGTCGGCTGAACTCTTATTGAACCACCAGACCAAAAGTACTGCCGCACGTACTTAAAAATGTATCCCAACTATTTTTTGTTTTAGCTTTATCCAGCCTTTTTAAACATCTCTTTAAGAGTACTTTGCATGTACCAAACTTAAAATGTTTTCCTGTAGTTCATCGAGGAAATTTTGAAACTCACTATCATTCGCGTTTTTGCTTTCTAGGACTGACAGTGTTTCAGAATTTTCATTTCCGGCATTTACAGGGTCATAATTTAACATAACTATTTCACTATTTGAAGAAGGATTATTTGAGCAACTGGGCATAGTTTCAACAAGCGGTGCATAAAAATCTTTTTCTTTAGCATTATCACTTAATGCCAAAATTGCCATCGCATATCTATCATTAGTCTTAGTTGCAATAGGATCAGAATAAAAAGAAAACACAGCAGCCTGATGCTTACAGAGTTTTCCAAGGATTCCACTTGCGCATGTGCAGTGCCCCACGCTCGTGTCGACATCATAAAATAGTTGCTCACACTTGCTACTGGGTACTTGAAAATTACATTCGTTAATTTGAATTATGTTGTCTTTGGTCAAGTACGACGTATTTTGCAGCAGATTATGAAGAAGATTTTTTGTAGGTACACGTCCATGAGCAAAATTTATCCTAATATACGTATATACACTATACGCCTCATTTTTTTTCGTTATACTACGGCTCACATAGGTGCCATATGCATATAGAAAGACAAATTCATCCGAAACGCGTGAGGCTCTGATAGGAGTCATCTCAAAATTACAGCAAAAAAATTGTTCTATATCATTTATACTACAGTCTTTTTCATTTATTTCAAAATTTGAACTGATTTATGCTTAAAAAGGACAGTTGCATATTTAAAGGTGTTGACAATTTCCATTACGCAGCGAACGTGTTAATAAAAAAATTAAATTCGTTATATTTTCAGAATTTTGCATATCTCAATATCAAATTTAATGATCAAGACAAATATAACAATTGTAACAAGTTTTGATATTCCAGAAAGTGCAGGATTTCAATTAAAAACAAAATATACTTACGTCAAATGGCCGCCAGATACGAAAAATTTTTCTGGCTCAAAAATGGAGTCAACAAACAATTACTGATATTTGGTTTCTATTATGTTTCGGTACAACATATTATAATTAATAGTAAACGCTCCCCCAAATAAATGCGGACAATTAGCAACACCGCGTTCGCATCGCTATGGTTCGCATCATATTGTTTTTACTGCGGTTAATACACAAGTTCAGAATCGCACGGTTTTCTTCGTATCAGACTGTGATTTGTATATCTATTTATTCGCACGAATTTCGTTGCGTGAATTTTCCGTCACGAATCTGCTGCAAAATAATATACCTACGTACCTGCCTACTATCTTCTTTGATGCGGTCTTGGATCTGCGTAACACCTATTAAGTATTCGTTTCGGCAGAAAATTCTGCTATCCACTGAATACATTTTTCATTAGAATTAATGTCAGCCCATAACACTGTTTTTTCTTTCGATTGATTTATCAGTTCATAGCGAAAATTTGTTGGAAATTTTAAATCAGTATTCATATTGTCACGTATAATAATAATTAAGGGACACTGACCACACCACACGAAAACCAAAACAGAAATGCACAACTCACAAACAAGATGATGCAATGCGTGTGTAGACACAACATACCGCTGATTAGCAATGGCAAGGCAAATCCTACCTCCTATTGACAACAGTAAATATAGTTATTACCAAGGAGGCAAAATCCATCCGCGATCAGCAATGTTTGTACAAAACGTACCAGCGATTAGCAACAACCAATGAGAGATCTTCATTTATAGCCTATTGCTAATCAATGGTAGATTCTGCCTAAATGCAGCCTGGCCTCCCCCATGATAACTAAGTGCAGATAAACAACACCTCCCTGGCGGCTGTTGGGGTTGAAGTCATAGACCATGTGATGCCTAGGCATGGATTGGATCTTGCCTAGTTTTTGTTTGGCACTGGATTGTGTCACCTTAGGCCACCAGACCAGTGCCGCGTATGAACGATGGTCTGTTAACTAGGTCTTAGTCCCCACGTTTTTCCATATAGCCGCCTAGTGACGGCTATGGTCATAACTGCTTTGCGCAGTATTTTTTCAACGTGACCATTCCAGGTTAGCTTAGAGTCCAATACGACCCCAAGATATTTTACCTCCCTGGCCATTGAGATGTTTCTACCGTATAGAGTGAGAGTTATACCTTTCCACCACTTTCTGTGCTGTCTGCATACGTCCCCATACTGACTGAGTAACCTTTCCTCGGACTATGATGACAATGTCGTCCGCATACATTAGGCTGTCACTAACAAAATCAGCGTAGTTTTAGGACCCAAAACCAAAACCATCTTTAAAACACAATATAGTCTACCAAGTTCAATAAAACCTTTGCAAAAAGTTTCCGACATTCCTTGTTCCGATGTTCCCCAACCTAAATAGGACAAACAAATAAACGTGTCCTCAATCGAATATATGAACATACCTTTGCTGTTAGTTAGTTCTGGCCTCTCATCCTCACTGGCCATACATTATACTTATACAGGATGTAAAATAGACTTGTTACAGTTAGCTTTTTGCTTCTGTACCATTCTTGCTGGATCTATACAACATATAGGAAAACTTTATGAATCATTACATCTTTAAAAAAATGGCGAATAAACTCTCCGTAGTCCAGATCTTTGGCGATATTTATGGATTCCTTTTTCAGACCACCTCGACCAACATTGTTGATACACTGCGTCCTATGCGGGCGGAAATTTGTCTGAAAAACTGGCTTTCCTCATACAATTCTCCCTCTTTCAACAAAACTTAAATGATTTAATTGTTCCGTAAACGGCTCCTAGACACAATGACAATGATTTAATCACTTAATAAATTGAGCACAAATCGCTACGGAATATTGCTACAAACTGAAGGAACCGCAAATTTAAAGGGATATTTTTTTTGATGAGATAAATGTAACGAAGAGACATGTAACGCAACAAGGGCGTTATGGTAGTGAATTTTCCTAAAAATGTTTTAATAGCAAATTTGGTTACCAGTATAACCTATATCGCAAGAAAGAAAATGTGCCATGTTTCATCAATAACTTTATTGTTTGAAACTGTACAAAAATTTTCGAAAGTACACTTAAAATGTTTCCGAAAAAACTCGTTTCTTGGTCAACCTTATAAGTTAATAGCAAATTGAGCTATTCATTAGCGTTTATTAAAAATTCGCTACCATAATGCACTTGCTTCGTGTGGAATTTCTTTTTTTTACAAAAATGCATTATATTTCGATGTAAAATGCAAAAGTGCAATAAAAAAAGAGGCGTGGTCGACTAAAAAAAAAAAAAAGAAAAGAAAGTTTGTATCACCAACGACTTATGGGCCAGCCTGTGATTGTAGAAATAAGATTTTTAAATGTAGCTCAAGACACCCTATAATTAATGTATACTTTTTTTTCATATCTTGTATAATAACGGATATATTTTGCTTTATTTTTTTAAATGAAAATTCGACAAAAATTATACGCCATTAAACGATAAACTCTATAGCTAAGACTCTTGCCAAAGCATCAGAGAAAGGGTCTATTTGAAATGAATTTTCTGGAAATGTTTTAGTAAAATTAACGGACAATGACGGTTGAAGCTAAGATTCAGGATTTGTAAAACATTCTTCTTGAGACATTTTATTTCCATAGCCCGTATTGGTTTCAGGTTTTTTCCTAAATGTTGCCAATTTTGACGTTTTAAATCGCGACGTTTTATTTTTCTTTAAATGCCTATAACTTTTTTCCTTTTAACCTACAGAGCTAAATTTTGGTATGTAATTTACCTAGAACAATATAAACCCGCGTACCAAATTGAGTTGCCCTTACTTTGTTATTTCCGGAGATATAATTTTTTTTTCGAAAGAAAAAACAAAATGCTGATTTTCCTGGCTAACGAACTTATCCAAGCCACTTGCAACAGGAAGGTATTCACTAGACTTAATAAAATCGGCCCATTATTTTTTGAGTTATCGGTATGATATATATATATATATATATATATATATATATATATATATATATATATATATATATATATATATATATATAGGTATAGAATATTTCGTTGCTGTTGGTCGACTCTTACTCGTGTTCTGATTTTTGTGAAGATCGGCATATATATATAAACACTTAATATATAAACAGGTTCTTGGCGTTCATTTTACAACTTTGTTAAACTTCGCGAATCTCTCACATTAAAATTGGCAAAAAAATCCAACAGTCCCAATTGAAAGATACAGTGTGTTACATAATAAATAAGTTTCATAAATATCTTGGAGGTAAGCTAAAAATGTATCTTGGGAAGAAACTTTTTCCAGTCACAAAATCATTGGTGTTGGTTTAAAAAAAAAAGGTATTAAGCACTTTTAAAACACATATAAAAAGAAAATGTTTATGTTTCAAATAAATCTTAAGTAAACAGATACATTATTTTTTCAATGAAATGGGAGTCAAAAATGCAAAAATGGTTAACATTGGCTAAAAAATCCAACAGTCCCAATTGAAACATACAGTGTGTTATCCGGCTCGAAGGACCATGTTTACGAAAGCGGAAGTTAATAATTAGAATAAAAGATGTAGGAACGAAGCACATGTGTTATGACATAGATAACGGTATATTGGTAACGATATTAATTCACAAAACTTAATATTTAAAAACTATTATATAACAAAAAAAAATGACTTACATAGTTGGTGATATGTTGACTATTAAGATTAACAGTGATTTCTTGTATATCAATGAACAATATTTATAGTAAATTTATCTAGGTTCTAACATTCCTAAATGCTGGCTTCAGCAGATTGCGATACATTGTACGTTTGCTATTTTGCGTTTGTTTATTTGTTGACAAAACAAATGCAGTAGTATCAATGCCAATGTTATTCAACAACATTGACCTACTTAATTTAGATTGATTTCTTAATATTAATTTTTTTTTTTTTTTAATGTCAACAACACACCACGAGGGCTTACAGCCTAAATACTATCGTACCGTGGGTGTTAACAAGGAGGAAAGATGCAGCTTGTTAATTCTGGACTTGAAGGTTTGGAGGTTCGGAGGAGAAGGAAAAACATGTGCCGGCAAGGAATTCCAAAACTTGGAAGTCCTCGGGACAAAAGAGCGGGCATAACAAGATGTTCTATGTCTGGTGACCTGGACGTTAAAAGGGTGCATTCGCTATGTTCCCCTGGTAGATCTGCTGGGGGCAGCAGGTGGGGGAATTATGGAGGAAAGCTCCTCTGAGCAGTGCCCGTGCAGATATCTATAAAAGAGAGAGAGAGGTCACCAACGGCACGTCGGTGGGCAAGGGATGGAAGCCTTTGGGTGAGGGTAGGGTCACCGATGAGACGTATAGCTCTCTTTTGAATGGAGTCCAGGATAGCGAGTGTAGAAGCGGCAGCTGCACCCCAGATGTGGGAGCAGTATTCGAGGTTTGGCCTTATTTGTGAAGTGTATAAGGTATAGAGATTAGTTGGTGAAAAGAATTTGCGAGCTCGGAAGAGGAAACCCAATTTCTTAGCAGCCGCTTCTGCAATTGATGTAACATGTTGGTGCCAATTAAGATTTCGATCCACAGTAATGCCAACAAGAGAAAAGGACTCATTACTTTGAATAACTTGGTTGTTCATTGTGATGGGTCTGGGGCTGCTGTATCTCTTGTGAGAAAGAAAGCAAGACTTATTTTTGGTGGGGTTGAATTGTACAAGATTTCTACTTCCCCAGTCTAATATTTTTTGGAGGTCTACGGAGACAGAACCCTCCATGAGTCTGCGATCCTCATCTAATTGGGCTAAAGAGACAGGCTTAGAATATTGTATGTTTGAGTGGAAGGTGCTGTCGTCCGCGTAACTGTGAACTGGGTTGGATGTGCTAGAGAGGAGGTCATTGATGTGGAGAAGAAACAAAGTAGGGGCTAAAGCTGAACCTTGAGGAACTCCTGCATTAATTGGATACAGTTTAGAGGAATGGCCATCCACAACAACAGATATGCTCCTGTTGGAGAGGAAATTTGCTGTCCAGGTACAAAGTTTTGGTGGTAGGCCATAGGCCGGAAGTTTATTAAGCAGCGCTGCGTGCCAGACCTGGTCGAATGCTTTGGATATGTCTAGAGCAACAATCTGGGATTCACCGTGTTGTTCCATAGACTTGTTCCAAGAATGGGTGACAAAGGAAAGGAGGTCGGCAGTCGATCTGCGCTGACGGAATCCATACTGCCTGTCGTGGATTAGACTGTGTTTTTCAAGTAATTTTAGTAGTTCGGTGTTTATATACTTTTCCATCACTTTAGAGATGACTGAAAGGAGAGAAATAGGCCTGTGGTTGCTAGGAAGCGCTTTGGATCCTTTCTTGGGGATGGGTTGTACTCGAGCAGTTTTCCAGTTACTAGGGAATATGCCTTTATTGTAAGATATCTGAAACAGACGAGTCAGGACAGGAGCAAGTTCTGGTGCGCATTTTTTGAGAACAATTGCTGGGATCTCGTCAAGGCCAGAGGCTTTCCTGGTATTAAGAGAAGAGAGCATCTTTCGTACCTTTTTAGTTTGGAAAATGATATCAGTCATTTTATGCGCGACATTGGGGACTGTTGGTGGTTGAACATTTGGAGGTGGGTTGAGAGTAGAATTTCCGGCGAACAACGAAGCAAAAAGTTCAGCCTTGCCCAGGGCGGTAGAAACAATTTCATCACCTAACACAAGAGGTGGGAACGTGCTCTTGCAGAAATTATTCCCAATAGACTTAGCAAGAGTCCAGAAGGGTTTGCCGCCGTTGGAGCTTGAGAGGACTTTGTTTTTGATGTGGTTATTAAACGAGTTTTTTGCCTCAGAAAGAATGCGGACATAGCGGTTTCTTGCGTCGTTGAATGCTTGACGATTTTCTTGACTGGGATTGTGTAGAAGCGTTTTGTGAGCTTTGACCTTTTCAAGTCTGGCCTTGTCACAGGATTTAGAGAACCAGGGCTTTTGAGTGGCTGAAGAGGTTTTCTGTGTACGTGGAATAAATAATTCCATGCCGGCTTGGATAATTTCGGTGACGTTTTGTGAGATATCAGAGGGGTCAGGATGAGAGAAGCAGACAGACGCCCATGGAAATGAGGAAAAGTAATCCCGCATTTCGTCCCAGTTTGCGGAGTTGTAGTGCCAAACGATACGTGGATGTGATGACTGTGTGACCTCGGGTTGCATTGCACAGGAAGCAGTGACCATGCCGTGGTCTGAGCGACCAAGGGGGGCGGTGACTGATATCTTATAGCATTCAGGATTTCTAGTAAGAAGGAGATCCAAGGGATTTGAGCTGTGTGTTGGGATACGAGGAAAGTAAGTAGGTTGCTGTACCATATTGGCCAAAGAATTGCTGACTGCAAAGGCCTCCGCTGCTCTCCCTTGTGGATCGGTTTTTGAAGATCCTAGCCATTCCTTATTATGGACATTGAAGTCGCCAAGAATAGTGACCTCGGAGGAAGGATATTCAGAAATCAGATAGTCGGTTTTTTCAGAAAGGTAGTCAAAGAGCTGGACAAAGTTGTTGTCAGAAGGTGACCGGTAAATGCAACAGATGAATTTAGTTGCAGTCCTGAGAGAGAGTTTTATCCATAGTATGTCTTTTCTTCCAGCTTCTAAATTGGGAAGTCTGGTGCAGAGTAGATTGCTACGGACGTATGCGCACACGCCTCCATGCAATCTAAAGGCAGTAAGGAGCTCATACCCCGGGAAATTAAGGTGATTAGTGGCTGTTTTGGCACTAATTTGGGTTTCGGTGAGGAAGAGGAGTTGGGGCCTGTTAGCCTGGAGGAAATGGTGGACGGAGTTCAGGTTAGAATTGAGGCCACATATATTCGAAAAGGATATGTTAAATCTTGATGTTGGCGCCCCCTGTACACCCCTCTCCCGGAGATCCGAATGGAGGGGTATTTTGCCTCCGGAATATTTTATACAAGGAGGAGCCATCATCATTTTTGTTTATAAGGGAAACCGACTCATACACCAGAACCGGAAACGTCTGTTGGTACTTCACCGGCCCCTTGATGTATGGGGTGGTACCTCCTCGGGCGTGAAAAAATCCTTTACTATTACTTAAAGGAAAATTCCACTACCACCTGATTTTATTGATCTTACTATGTTTCGTATACGTCTTCTACTGCCATTATGTCATCGCCATGGTTCTCTGAACAATAGGTTTAATAAATATATTGGAGGTAAGCTAAAAATGTATCTTGGAAAAAAAATTCATTCACAAAATCATTGGTGTTGGTTTAAAAAAAGGGTATTAAGCACTTTTAAAACACATATAAAAAGAAAATGTTTATGTTTCAAATACATTTTAAGCAAACAGATACATTATTTTTTCAATGAAATGGGAGTCAAAAATGGGAAGTGTTACCATATAACTGTTTATGTATGAATTGTTTAAGATAAAATGTAAGTCTGAAATTAAACATTTATCCAGTTAAAAATTCACCAGAACCAAATGGCAACCTAAATTTGACTTTGCTGAAAGATTAATGTGGATGTTTTGAGAACGTATTTGCTTGTTCCACCAGAAAATAGCATACACTTCGCCTCCAAGAAACACACATAAAACATTCATGATTTTTCTTGCATATTTTATAGTATATTTGACGAACGGGGCGTAACAAATTTCATTTTATTACAGCTGTATCTTATAACGGAATAAAGAGGTGTTTTTTTTTCTTCTGGATTCCCCATGAATAAAGAATGAGAGCATATAGGAAGGTTTTACACTAAGGCAAGATAGATATTTATGAGTTAGCTGATAGATTGTAGAACTCCGGAAGTCTGAGAGGATTTCCTTACGTTGCCTTGGAGTCTTGGAGGAGACAGAAGCATTCGGGTAGGAGAATTGATTCCTCGCCTATTGGAAAACTTTCCTCTGCTCGGTTTCATATCGAACCATCCTATACATCAATAAGCGATGTTTAATGTAACGGCGGAAATTTTAATATATTCATAATTGTGGAAAAATATGGTTTCAAATTGGTAGAAATTTAGATAGAGTGATGTTATTTTAAATATGGGCATATTTTTTATCTGTCTTCCTAAACTTTCATTTTTAACCTCTTACTACAACCTTCACCATTATCAAAAAAGTCTGCACTCAGCAAGTGCGTTATGGTAGTGAATTTTCATAGAATATTTTTAATTGCAGATATGTCCTTTTTTAAAGAAACCAGGCATCAAATTTGGTCACCAGTTTGACCTATATAGTAGAAGCAATGTACCATATACGAGGGCGGGTCAATAAGTCCGTGACTTTTTGAATTTCCCGCCTCTTCAAAGGAAGGCACACAGAGCGCTTCCTAGCAACTACAGACCTATTTCTCTCCATTCAGTCGTCTCTAAAGTGATGGAAAAGTATATAAACACCGAATTACTAAAATTTCTTAAAAAACACAGTCTAATCCACGACAGGCAGTATGGATTCCGTCAGCGCAGATCAACTGCCGACCTCCTTTCCTTTGTCACCCATTCTTGGAACAAGTTTATGGAACTACACGGTGAATACCAGATTGTCGCTCTAGACATATCCAAAGCATTTGACCAGGTCTGGCACGCAGCGCTGCTTAATAAACTTCCGGCCTATGGCCTACCACTAAAACTTTGTACCTTGACAGCAAATTCCCTCTCCAACTGGAGCATTTCTGTTGTCGTGGATGGTCATTCCTCTAAACTGTATCCAATTAATGCAGGAGTTCCTCAATGTTCAGCTTTAATTTAATTTAATTAAGATTGGTTAATAGAATTAAATAAAAAACAGAAAAATATTTTAAACTGACCCCTACGTGAATCATGGTATGCGATTAAAAATGTAAGTATATCGAAAACTAGAGTCTGTAGGTATAGAGTCCATGAGTCTGCCATTCTCATCTAATTGGGCCAAAGAGACAGGCTTAAAATATTGTATATTTGAGTGGAGGGTGCTGTCATCCGCGTAACTGTGAACTGGGTTGGATGTGCTAGAGAGGAGGTCATTGATGTAGAGAAGAAACAAAGTTTTGTCTTTGTTTCTCCTCTATAAATTTTGTGTTTGTGTTTGCCGTGGTTGGGCCGCAATAGGGACGAGTTATTGCGCCGTTTCGTTACCGTGGAAAAAACATGGATTCACCACAACACACCAGAGTCCAAGCAGCAGTCAAAACAGTGGGTTTCTCCGTGTGAATCGGCGCTGAAGAGGGCCAAGGTGGGTTTGTCAGCCAATAAAGTCATGGCGACCGTTTTTGGGATGCACGCGGTATAATCCACATTGATTACATTCAAAAGGGAAGCACAATCAATGGAGAATATTATACCAACTTATTGTACCGACTCAATGACGATTTTAAGAAAAAGGTACCGCATTTGGCCAAGAAAAAAGTTATTTCCCACCAACACAATGGAAAGGTGTACATATGTGTAGTCTTCATGGCGATAGTGCAGAAATTGGGCTAGGTATTGCTCACTCGTCCACCCTGTTCTCCGGATTTAGCCCCGATTGACTATTTCTTGTTTACAAACTTAAAGAAATGGCTCGGCTGAAAGATATTTGAGTCCAATAATGAAACCGTCTCACAAACAAATACCTATTTTGAGGACCTCGACAAGTCTTATTTTTTGTAAGGGGCAAAGAAAACCGAGAAACCTTAAGACGAAGTGTATAGAGCTCAAAGAAGACTATGTTGAGAAATAAAATGATTTTTTGTCAAAAAACCTGTTTTATTCAAAACGTCACGGACTTATTGACCCGCCCTCGTATCATCAAAATAACTTTATGTTTGAAGATACAAAAAATGTTTCGAAAATAAACTTAAAATGTTCCCGAAAAAACTAGTTGCCTGGCCAACGAACCTTATAGGTTAATAGCAAATTGGGCTATTCAACTTTGAAGCATTTAATAAAAATTCGCTACCATAAGGCACTTACTGCGTCCTGAATTTATTTTCTTACAAACATGCATTATAATTACGTGGTCGAAATTCGATACATTAAAGGTCAGCTCATAACTGCCACGGGCCGGTGGAATCCGACTAACTAATTAAAACAAAGCATTGTTTAATCTATTTGGACTGAGCAGATTTCAATAAAAATTCGCTACCATAACGCAATTGCTGCGTCTCGAATTTGCTTTCTTACAAACATGCTTTATAATTAACGTGGTCTAAATTAGATACATTAAAAGTCAGCTTAGAACTGGCACGGACGGGGGAATCCGGCTGTCTAATTAAAACAAAGCAATCTTTATTCTATTTGGACTAGGTATATTTCCCTGGCTAACGAACTCATCCAAGCCATTTGCAAAAGGAAGGTATTCACCAAATTTAATCAAAATCGACCCATTATTTCTTGAGTTATCGGTGTGAAATTTTTTAAAAATTCAAATGTTGGGATCTCCTCATTAGTGAATTTTTTTAAAGTAAAATTATTTAAAGGCCAGGTTGCAGTAAGGGCATTATTGTAGTGAATTTTCATTAAAATGTTTTCGCTAGCAAATATGTATTTTTTAAAGATAGCAAGTATCAAATTTGGTTACCAGTATAACCTATATAGTAGAAACAATGTACTATATTTCATTAAAATAACTTTATCGTTTGAGAATACACAAAAATTTTTCAAAAATAAACTTAAAATGTTCCCGAAAAAACTAGTTTCCTGGCCAACGAACCTTAGATTAATAACAAATTCAGCTATTGAAATTTGAGGCATTTAATCAAAGTTCGCTACCATAACGCAACTGCTGCGTTCATAATTCATTTTCCTACAAAGATGCCTTATATTTCAATGCAAAATGCAGTAATACAAGGCGTTTTCGATTGAAAAAAAGAAAGTTTGCATCAACAAGCACTTGAGGGCCACACTGTGATTGTAAAAATAATCTTATAGTATGCAGCTCAAGACACCCTATAATTAACCTATACAATTTTTTCTCATATCTTGTATAATAACGGAGATATTGAGGTTTACATTAGAAATGCGCCAGCCTGTATATATGAAAACAGATAAACACTGAACCAATCCCCGGATATGGGTTCTAGGGGGTCTAGTTCGCGCCCATTTGAAGAAATCTTTTCAACATGTAAAAGTTGTCATCTCCTCAATAGCGATTTTTTTCTACGAAAATTCACTAAAAATTATAGACCATTACACTCTATAACTAAGACCACTGGCAAAGCATCATAAAAAGGGTCTATTTGAAATGAATTTTCTGGAAATATTTTAGTAAAATGTAGAACATTGCCGGTTAAAGCTGTAACTTAGGGGTTTATAAAACACTCTTCTTACTACATTTTCTTCTGCGTAACCCGTATTCGTTACACGTTCTTTGCCTAAATGTTGCCAATTCTGACGTCTATTTAATAGCGACTTTGACGTTTGAGAAAATCCAAAATGTTTTTTCTTTAAATGCCCATAACTTTTTGTCTTTTAACTTACAAATCTAAATTTTTGTGCGTATTTTACTTCTTATGATATAAACTCGATTACCAAATTTGGTTGTCATAAATTTGTTATTTCCGGAGATATAAATTTTTCCGAAGAAAAACACAACATTTTACTGGAAAAACCAGGCCGATTTTTCTGGCTAACGAAATTATCCAAGTCACTTGAAAAAGGAAGATACTCACCAAATTTGATCAAAAGCAGGTCATTATTTCTTTAGTTATCGGTATGAGTAATCAGCTTCGGTGGCTCAGTTGTAAAAATCTGTGCCTCTCAAACCGAAGTTTGTAGGTTTGGTTCCCAGTAGCGGATCATTTTACTTCTTCAGTATATACTGTAAAATTAACATCAGTCAAGATTGTGGCAATGCGTTTGAGTAAGTTTAATGTCTACACATTTATCACCTTATGGTGAGGGGTGGTTTTGTAAAACAGTCGGTCCAGTGTGCCATGTGACGTTGAGTTGGTTAAAGATCCCTACGATCCTCACAAAATGGAGTGAAAGTGTTTTGCATCGTCGTTGATTGGCCATAGTCGCGGAAAACAATTGAAAAATGATAATAATTGCTTTTCAAATGTTCAAGCTTTTCGGTCGATATGAGTCACCATCCCATCCAGTAATTATTAATACTGTTACAAAAAATTGTGTATCTTTTGGTAGCATCCTTTATGCAGAAAAATGTCAGAACGCAGCAAGTGCGTTATGGTTGAGAATCTCCTTAAATCGTTCAAATTTTAATATCGCAGTTTCCCATATAGAAAAAAGTAAGCCACTTTTAATATTACCATGTGATTTGGATTAAGCTCATATTTCTGACAACCTACATCACATCGAACACTTATCCAACAACAAGCAGTCTCGATTTCCGTCATTTATAGCATTCTACCTACTCTCATAGAGAAAATATTTATACGGAAGCGTCAGCATTCTAGTATAATCTGAATGTGGTAAGTGGGGACTGACGATTTAATTGATTACAACCGCTAAAACGCTAATTGTTTCGTGATTTCCATATTTTGATTGCTGTCATGTTCCATTCTGCCTAATCCAGTCAAGTCGATGTGTGTTTATATGAGCGTGTGTGTGTTAACCCGCATCGCAGCAACCATTGGAACCGCTGGAGCTGTCACACGACATGTCAAGTCACTTGCCGGCAGATATATTTAATATAAATAAATTGTAGACACGTACAAGACAGTGGTGGCTCGTCGTATTTAAAAAAACAACTTCTGTTAATAGTTAAATGGTTTATTAAACTTTCCACGATTTAGTACAAATTCATTCTATTTTCGTCTTGACAGTACACTCTAGAAGACCGATAACAAAAACTTGGCGAATCGATTGGTTGAGCAAAGTATACATAATGTATAACAACTAGGAGATCGGTTAAATGTAGAAAGATTTGGCAAAATACCTACAAATTCAAATTTATTGGAATATTTGTAGTTATTTTCATTTCACTGTAGCTTTGGCATTTCATCAAGCGGACCAGATTTTTTTTTAGAAGTTTTTAACCCCCGGGTGGTGGGGTTGCTTTCCATATCGATAAAAAGTATATCCTCATATTCTGCGTGGTCTCTGAGCAGTATAATAATAATAATAATATAATATATAATAGTAATCCTCCGTTGACTGGTCGCTCCTGGAACACTTTACTGATGTGGATGAATGTTGTGATGCATTTTATGCTGAACTGTTTTCCATTGTTGACATCTATGTACCCAGATTTGAGTCTCGCTCCCGGCGTAACTATCCCCCTTGGTATTTAAAAAAAAAATTTCAAATGAGCGCAAACTAGGCCCCCTATAATATATATCCGGGTTTAGTTTCAATTTTTATCTGTTTAATATATACAGAGTGACGCATTTCTAGGGTGAAGCTTAATATAATTGTTATTATACAAGATACGGGAAAAAGTTGTATACGTGAATTATAGGGTGTCTTGAGCTCCATCTTATAATTTTGACATTCAAACGGTAGCCCAAAAGTTGTTGGTGTTCCTACAATTTCTGTTTATATTATTGCATGTTTGTAAGAAAAAATTCGAAACGCAGCAAATGCGTTTTGATAGAGAATTTTCATTAAATTCTTCAAATCGATAACTCAATTTGCTATTAACCCAATGTTTGTTGGCTAAGAAATTAGATTTGTCGGAAACATTTTAAGTTTATTTTCGGAACATTTTTGTACATTTTTTATATATGGCACATTGTTTCTACTATATAGGTTATATCGGTAACCAGGTTGATGCCTGCTTGCATTAGAGAGACAAATTTGCTCTTAAAAATATTTTTATAAAAATTCACTTCCATAACGAACTTGCTGCGTCTAGACTTTTTATGGTATAATTTGGGTACCATATTACTTTGTTATTTCTGCAGATATAAAAATTTTCCAGTTCGTTATCAACAATAAAAAATGTCTGCTGAAATTAATGCATGCATAGAGCGTGCTCCACTTAGATCTTCCATTAGCTGTTTCTGGAGTACGGCTCAAATTAAATTCTTAAAACTCAGGCACGTGTGTTTCTAGAAATTTCCAGTTCACTGAAAATATTGACGTTAGTATGGGAGTTTCGGTTATACCGGAAGTATACGTCAACTTTCTTATTTCAACTGAAAGATGGTGTTTTTATTACGAATATAGATTGCTCATAAAATATAATGGTAGGTTTTACTAACATGTTATGTCATTTTGCTAAACCATTTTCGAGATATTTGACTTTTTTCAAAAATTTCTTAAAAACATTGTCACATTTACACACCTGTATCTCTCTTATTTTTCAACCTGAAGAGTTGACATTTTAAAGTGCAAATTCTAAAATGCCACAAAATATTTGGAATTTACTAAAGCTAGTACAAGTTAGACAGGGTGTCCGAAATAGACCGGTCAGTCGTAATAACTTTAAAACCTAATAAGTCTCTTATTATAAATAGAACACCCTATACGTTATAACGTTAGTTCATGCACTTTTTGTTGTTCTTTAGATTGGTGTCAGCATTCCCTATACCTAAGTCCCACCGATTTGAAGATATCTAAACATTATTTGCGATAAGAAATAATTATTAGTCAGTTTATCAGGTTGCCTATGAGATGAAACTTTTAAACGTCATGAAATGAATATAACTTTTATTCACGAGGAGTATTGAATTATTTACAGAAGATGTCATGTGGTTGCAAAAATATTTCCACATAAACACAGATCAACTCGTCACATGATCAGAATACTACTAAAAAAATTCTAAGAATGGAGTTTTTCTTCCAAAATTTCATAAGAGTAAAGCATTATTAGGGAACAAAGACATTTGTGTGTTATCACTTCACAATAAATGTTCGAAATTTGCACCGTTCACTTCGAGGCATTTGATGGCTCTTTAAATGACGGTACCCGTGGCTCGAGAAAGGTAATCTTGCTCCATTGCATTGAAAGCCTCTAATACTCTAGCTATCATATCTTGTTTTGTAGTAGGTGGTTCCTGGTAAACTTTGTTCTTAATGCACGCCCAGATACTAACATCTAGTGGAGGCAAGTCTGGTGAGCGGGCCGGCCAACGATGAGGACCACCGTTAGTTATCCATCTGTCTTCAAATGTTTCCTGGAGTACGTCGCTTACTATCTGTGAGTTGTGTGGTGGAGCTCCATCTTGTTTATATCAAACTTCTGCAACTTCGTGGTCATGCAAGGAGTTCAGCGCAGGTATTATTACTTGCTGCAGAATGCGACAATATCCAGATTTGTGTTTAGAATTTCTTCTTACCTTTTTTTACTTACCATTATTACTGATAATACTGATAAAAGGGTCATATTTTCAAATTTAGTTTCAGTGCGTTTAATAAATATTTTAATAACATAATCTACTAATACGCAAATGAAATTCAGTATTGCTTAATATTATTGGTACCGTCCTGTTAAGTTCTCATCATAAATGTTGAGGGCAAAGATTCTATTGTATTTTACTGCGCAAAATACATTTAAATTCCAACAATCCTGAAGATTTCGTTCTCTAGTAATGTGAAGATTTTCGTCCGACCAATAGTGACTGTTGTGACGATTGAACATGCCCCTCTTTGAAAATTTTGACTCATCGCACCATATAATTTTTCTTGAGACATTTTCAAAAGATACGATTCGCAGAATTCTATACGCCGGGAAAAATCCCCAGGTTCTAAATGGTGTATTAAAGTGAACGAAAATGGTGTCCGTTTGTTAATTTTTAGAAGTCTGTGAATAGTTCCTCTTGAAAGATGCAAATTTCTACTGCAGTCTCTGATTGACGCATGCGGATAAGCAGTAAAAAATGCCAAAACATTTATTTGTGTTTCTTCATTGTCCAATAGCGGTCAATTTTTATTACTTTCTGAACGAAACGTTCCATTCTCAGAACAATTTTTCAATAGTCTTCTGATCGTGTCAGGAGTTGGTCTATGTCTATCTGGAAATCTCTCTGCAAACACACGACATGTTCTACTAACAATTCAATTACACTCCCCGTAAATAATAATTAAATTCAAAAAGTCATCGTTTGAGTAATTGAAGTGTGCCATTATTGTGGAAAATACTCTCTTTTATTAAAATACAATTGACAAATTGTTTACAGTACAACCATTAAGTTTACTGTCGGAAGATGACGTTTAAAATCTTCATCTCCTAGGCAACCTGATAAACTGACTGATAATTATTTCTTATCGCAAATATGCCTCAAAGTGAACGGTGCAAATTTCGAACATTTATTGTGAAGTGATAACACACAAATTTCTTTGTTCCCTAAGAATGCTTTACTCTTATGAAATTTTGGACGAAACACTACATTCTTAGAAATTGTTTAGTAGTATTCTAATCATGTAACGAGTTGATCTGTGTTTATGTGGAAATCTCTTTGCAACCACACGACATCTTCCTGAATAAATCGATCATACTCATAAATAATAGTTATATTCAAAAGTCGTCGCATATTTTACTTATGTCGGAAGAAGACGTTTAAAATTGTCATCTCATAGGCAACCTGCTAAACTGATTAATAATTATTTCTTATCGCAAATGACGTTTAAATATCTTCAAATCGGTGAGACTTAGGTATACAAAATGCTGATACCAATCAAAAAAACAATAAAAAGTACATGAACTAGCGTTATGACGTATAGGCTGTTCTATTTAAAATAAGAGAGTTATTAGGTTTTAAAGTTGTCTATTTCGGACACCCTGTCTAACTTGTACTAGCTTTAGTAAATTCCAATTATTTTGTAGCATCTTAGAATTTGTATTTTCTTCATGTTGAAAAATAAGAGAGATACAGGTGTGTAAATGTGACAATGTTTTTTAAGAAATTTTTGAAAAAAGTCACATATCTCGAAAATTTTTGAGAAAAATCATATAACATGTGAGTAAAACCTACCATAAAATTGACGAGCAATCTATATCCGTAATAAAAAACACCATCCTCTACTTAAAATACGAATGTTGACGTCCACTCCCGGTATAACCGAAAGTCCCATACTAACGTCAATATTTACAGTGAATTGGAAATTTCTAGAAACTCACGTGCGTGAATTTTCAGAATTCAAATGTGAGTCTCTTGCACTCAGGGTGTATGTATTTAATCAATCACTCAATATAAAACCATCTGTTGTTAAAAAAAGGTTAAAATGATATCAAGATTGATAAACCCGATATATGATAAAAGTAAAATTTTCATATGTACCCTTGAATTTAGTGTTTAATTCAGTCATTATTCAGTTGTTGTTTAGTAGCTGCATTTAAAATATTGTGTTTTACCATGGAACGGGGGTATTTCGCTTTAGACGAAATGAATCGAGCGGTAGGCCTTCTTCAAGCGGACATGCGACGGAACGAAGTAGCTGAGTGGATGGGTGTTTCCAAAGTGTGATAAGTCGTTTATTGATGCGTTTTAGGGAAACTGACAGTCCGGCCGAGCAACATCCAGGACGAGGACGCTCTACGACGGCAGGTCAAGATAGATTTTTATCTCTAACTGACAGAAGGCAACCTATAATTACGGCACCTGAATTGGTTACGACTTTGCAAAGGACGCATAATGTAATTATTAGCCGAGATACTGTAGGAAATCGTCTTCACGAAGCAAACCTCTCTAGTAGACGTCCACTCAAATGTCCAACTATTTCCAGAGGCAATCGCGCCACAAGACTGGACTGGTGTCAAAATTATCTGAATTAGACTGCAGATAACTGGGCTACAGTTTTATTCACAGACGAATCTAGGTATGATTTTTATCCGGATTCTCGTTGAATAAGGATGTGGAGACGATTTGGAAATGCGGAACGTTTAAGACATATTCAGGAAGTCTACACATACATAGGTGGTACAATATAGGCATGGGGCGGAATAATTATTGGCGGCAGAACCGAACTCGTTTTTCCAAATCACTTCCTAACGGCTCAGCTCTATCTGGATACCATTCTTCACCCCGCATTCTTTTGTAGGCGCTGTTGGTCAAAACTTCCGCGCAATGCATGATAATGCCCGTCCACATACCGCACGCATCGTAACCAACTGGTTAAATAACGCAATAAGTGAAGTTTGACCATGGCCAGGAAAATCCCCGGACCTGAATCCGATAGCATATCTGCGATATGCTGCAACGAAGAATTACTCCACATATGGGCAACATCCACGCGCCTGACGGGGGGCATCCTCTGGACAACCTGTGCCGGCCCGCAGTCGCGGGACTGGCTGCGGAAAACGATCGGGGGCCTCGGTCAGATTTGGGAGGGGGCGGACTTGACAGCCGTCGAGCCCAAGGAACTCCCAAAGAGACGCAAGGTCCTCGTACGGATCCCTGACACCGTCCCGCAGGAGACGGTGATCAGCAGACTTAAGATCCAGAACCCTGAACTGGGGACGCAACACTGGTCGGTTCTAAGCAGGAAGGCAGAGGAGAAAGGACAGACGCTCGCCTTCTCGATCGACCCGACATCTTACAGAGCCCTTGAAGGAACCTCCTTCAAGGCATTCTGGGGCATGGGAAGGGTTAGCTTCCGCCCACTGGGGAAGCAACTAAGGGTTAATGGGACTTAGGTTCCTTCAGGTCAACCTCCAACACAGTAGGGCAGCCACGGCCGGACTACTAATGGCTCTGAGGAACACGGATGTGGCCCTCATCCAGGAACCGTACTCCTATAAAGGAGAGATCAAGGGACTCGGCGGAGCTATTGGAAAGCTCATCTACAGCAGATCCAGCGAGAACCCGAGGGCCTGCATTTTTGTCAGGGAAGGGATAGAGTTTCTCCCTCTAATGAATTTCTGTTCCAGGGACCTGGCAACGATCAAAATCCGATGTGGAGGAGCGGATGGGCTGAGGGACATTACTGTCGCGTCAGCCTATCTGCCAGGGGACAGCACGGACCCTCCTCCACCCAACGAATTGGAGCAGCTGATGGTGGGTAGCAGAGCAGGTGGATGGCAGACCATCATCGGCATGGATGCGAATGCGCACCATGAGTTGTGGGGTAGCTCGGACACAAACTCTAGGGGTGAGGCACTTTTACAATTCTTTATGAAATTTAATTTAGACATATTGAATAGAGGTAATAAACCGACCTTCGTCACAACACGGCGTGAGGAAGTTTTAGATCTAACAGTTTCCACCCAGTTTCTGGGTGACTTTGTTAAAAGCTGGGCTGTGTCTGGGGAAGTGAGTAGCTCAGACCACAGATACATCCGGTTTGAAATCGCCAAAGTCGAAAGAGAAACGGTATGGTACCGGGACCCCCGCAAGGCGGACTGGGAAGCCTACAGGGCAGACCTGGCTGTGGAACTGCGGGGGGTTAAGAGTACCATAAAAAATTCAATAGACCTCGAGATTGCAGCAGTCCAATTGCGAGACGCAATTACCTCGGCCTATAACGCCAACTGCCACCTGTAAATGAGGGTGTCCACCAGGAACGTCCCGTGGTGGAACGAGGACCTCAGGCAAAGGAGGACGCAGGTTCGTAAGCTGTTTAACGCGGCCAAAAGGTCGGGAGCATGGGATGAATATAGACAGGCCCTATCGACCTATAACAAAAGACTGAGTGACGCCAAGAAGGAGTCGTGGAGGAGGCACTGCGAAGAAGTGGAAAACACGTCCGAGAGTGCTCGACTACACAAGATCCTGTCTAAGGGCCCTCAGACTAACATAGGCTCCCTTAGAACACCCACGGGAGGCTTTACAAGCTCGGGGGAGGAAACTATGGAAATTTTACTCCAGACGCACTTCCCCGGCTGTAACATAATAAACCAATCACCTCCGGACTGGGAACATTCAGAAATAGAGGCGCCTTATAGGCGGGCATCTAGAGTAGACTGGACAGTCGCTAAAGAGGTGGTTACCTGGAGCAAAATCAGATGGGCCATTAACATCTTTAAGCCATACAAATCGCCGGGATTTGATGGAATAATGCCCATCATGCTCCAACAGGGGATAGCTATACTGGCGCCGGTGCTTACCCTCATTATGAGGGCCAGCCTGGCTCTGGGGTACATTCCGAGGGCATGGAGACTGGCCAGGGTTGTATTTATTCCTAAACCTGGGCGTCCAACAGACCAGGCAAAGTCCCTGAGGCCAATAAGTCTCATGTCCTTCTTGCTGAAAACAGTGGAAAAACTGCTCGACCGGCACATTAGGGGCGGTGTACTGGAAGCATATCCTCTACACTGCGGACAATATGCATACAGAGCAGGATTCTCAACAGAAACAGCACTGCACCAACTGGTGCTGAAACTGGAGAATACGCTGGAGAACAAGGAGGTGGCGCTGGGGGCCTTCCTAGACATAGAGGGGGCCTTTAGCAACACCTCGTTCGGATCGGTTCTGGCAGCTGCCCGGGAGCGTGGAATAGAGGAGACCTGCTGCAGGTGGATCGGTTCCATGCTCAGGGACAGGGCGGTGTTCACCTCACTCGCGGGAGGGACTCTGCTGGCGGGGGTCGCGGCTGGGTGTCCGCAGGGGAGCGTTCTGTCTCCCTTGCTCTGGTGTCTAGTCGTGGACGGCCTGCTGGGGAGGCTCTCGGGAGGGGGGTATGAGGTACAGGGCTATGCGGACGACATTGTCATCATAGTCCGAGGAAAGGTCACACAGGCAGTGTGGGAGCGTATGCAGACTGCACTGAAAGTGGTGGAAGGGTGGACGGTTGATCAAGGGCTCGGGGTGAGCCCCGAG
Source organism: Tillus elongatus (assembly GCA_964006375.1). Lineage (NCBI taxonomy): Eukaryota > Metazoa > Arthropoda > Insecta > Coleoptera > Cleridae > Tillus > Tillus elongatus. Next base: position 20,662,956 of record OZ023263.1, on the reverse strand, counting down.
AAAGCAACCGTCGTGCCGTTTACGAGGAGGAAGTGTGAAAACTCCAGAACTCTCACTCTATACGGTAGGAGCGTTCCAATGGCCAGGGAGGTAAAATATCTTGGGGTCGTATTGGACTCTAAGCTAACCTGGAATGGTCACATTGGAAAAATACTGCGTAAGGCAGTCATGACCTTAGCCGTCACTAGGCGGCTATATGGAAAAACGTGGGGACTAAGACCTAGTATGGCCCACTGGCTGTACACAAGGGTAGTCAGACCATCGTTAACATATGCGGCACTGGTCTGGTGGCCTAAGGTGACACAATCCAGTGCCAAACAAAAACTAGGCAAGATCCAAAGGATGGCTTGCCTAGGCATCACAGGGGCCATGTCTTCAACCCCAACAGCCGCCATGGAGGTGTTGCTGGATCTACCCCCCTACACTTAGTTATTATGGGAGAGGCCAGGCTAGGACTATACAGACTAGCCTGCAATGGTAGACTGAAGATCAACCCAGGCTTCAGGGGCCACTGCAAAATTCAGGAGATCGTGAAGGAGCCCATGCTTGAAATGTCAGACTTCGCGAGTCCGCGAATGTGCAGGGAAAACAACTTCACAGTGGAAATCCCTGATCGTGAGGCATGGCGGGAGGAGACGCCGGGCATACCACGGGACGCGCTCGTCTGGTTCACGGACGGATCTGGCGGGGAGCGTGGGACGGGGGCAGGTGTTTACTCGGAAGGACCGAGGGTAAGTCATAGTATTTCCCTCGGAGCCCATGCAACGGTGTTTCAGGCCGAGATGTACGCCATCCTGCACTGTGTGCGGGAGAACAAGAGGAGGGGCTACACAAACAAGCGGATCCTCATAGCCACAGACAGCCAGGCAGCCCTTAAGGCACTAAGTAGCCCACGGGTAAATTCCTGGCTGGTGAGTGAGTGCCGAGACGAAACGAGCGACCTGGCTGGGCAGAATGAGGTGACCCTCATCTGGGTGCCGGGTCACTCGGGGGTCAAAGGCAATGAAGAAGCTGACAGTCTCGCGAAGAGAGGGTCAGCAGAACCATTTATGGGACCAGAACCGGCTCTGGGCGTGTCAAAGAGCACTGCCAGGGGAGCCATTAAGTCCTGGGTCAGAAACCAACACAAGGTGTACTGGGCGGACTGTCCAGGGCTCAGACATGGGAAGTCAATAATTGACGGACCCAGTTCAAAGAAGGCTGTGGAGCTGCTAAACCTTAGCAGAGGACAGCTCAGAAACACAACAGGTCTCTTGACGGGACACATGGCCGTCAAGAAACACCTACATAAAATGGGGCGGTTCGAAGGGGACCTCGCATGCAGACTCTGCGGCGAAGGGGAGGAATCAGCCCAGCACATCTTGTGCGAGTGTATAGCTCTGGACCGGAAAAGACAACTGATCTACGGTCACTCTAGACCGGAGACAGAGCAATATAAAACTTCACCCTACCAATCGCTGTGCAGACTAGTTCAAGGCACAGTGATTTTGGAATGGGTGGAGTAAGACTAGGGGTATGCACAATCAACCAAGGGTTGCGGTGCTATCGGGGCGGCAAGGCCGCGGACGAGCCCTGAGGGAACAAAAAAAAACATCCACAATGCGTTTACATTCCAGCAGCTTCTGACAGCAAAGTGGGCACGTTTGACAATCTCGTTTTGACTATCAGCAATAGATGTATAGCTGTGATTACTCAACGTGGAGGTCATACTTTGTATTAAACTTTTTTCCAACATGTTCGGAAATGTTTGAAAAATTCTTAAAACAGTGTATTTCAGTATATATATTGTTTTGCATAATATTCTAGGTTTTTTTTATAAAATATTTCGTTTTCTTCTTACATTAAATCAAGAAAAAAATACCTGCATTTTTAAAAATATTTCTAGACTTTTCCGATATATATATATATATATATATATATATATATATATATATATATATATATATATATATATATATATATATATATATATATATATATATATATATATATATATGTTCAAATGGACTTTGGATATGGGTCCTAGTTTCCCTAATTCGCGCTCATTTGAAAAAATTGACCGAAAGTTTAGGAAGTTTCTGTTGCTTGCCTTGAATATCCGCCCATGGTACCTACGTAACTTTTAATCCGTACAAATCTCATTAAAAATGTTCTATAGTTGATGTTGCGCTGGACGTACAAGCATACTGGACCTGGACACCAATCGATCGATCAATCACCTGAAAGAATAATGTAAACGGAATTTAAAAATGTAGTTATATGTCCCGAGAGAGCGTAGAGTATGGAATACATAGGTTCAATCCACGAGTTAGATTGGATACGTAGTAGTACAAGTTGCTTGTTACTTGTTGCCAGATCGATTGAACTCCTGTCGGGACTCTTTCGCTTTTAATCCTTTATCAATCAGAAACTGGACATTTAATTATGATTACTAGTAAAGATAGCCGTACGAAAATAAAAACACTTGCAAGAATAAGACTTGTGGAGTCATGGGTACATGCACAAGGATCCACCTTAAGTACACGCAGCTTTACGTGCCGCAAGAGTTTTAACAACGAAAGAAATCAATCCAATTAAGATTACTTTCTCGGAGGACGAGTAGCCAAGTTTGCAGGGAGAATAACCTGGTAAAGTTCCCGCACATGCTGTTACTAACAATAGCAATAGCTTGACAATGTCGAAGTGGACCACATTAGTAAGGGTAGGAAATTGTTTTCCCGCCGGTTCATACCTGAAGTTTATTACCATTGCTGTTATATGGGAGGTATAGTTTTATTTCCTGTAGTGTTTGAAGTAAGCAATTCGTAGACTTGACACGACCCAACTATCAATTTCTAATTTTAGTGAATTTTCATTATATATATATATATATATATATATATATATATATATATATATATATATATATATATATATATATATATATATATATATATAGGGTGGCGCATTGAAAATGAAACAGACCGATTTGCGTCCACAGATTATTTTTTTAAGAAACGCTAAAACACGTCAATTTTAATATTGAGGGGGACATGTTTTGACATAAAACTCAACTTTGTCACATCAACCCCTTAAGGGTAGTGATAACAACCCTTATATTTTAAATAGGGAACATGGGTCGAGTGTTACATCATTTGAAAGCTCTTTTTTTGAAGTTTTATCAACTCCTTTAAAAATTATTCACAGTTGAAGATGCAAAAACGCATTTCACTCATTCCGATTAGAAATGTGCTGATAGTCAATATTTTGTTGGTTTGTTAACAAAAAATTGACTATCAGAACAGTTCTTTATCGGAATGAGAGAAATGCGGTTTATTATTTCAGTTTATCGGTCGGTTTGATACTTGATATTAGTACCGAAAATTAATTTCACAATGGTGTATTCTGTAGAAGAAAGAGTTGAAATTATTACTTTTTTTTTTCAAAAACGATGACTGTGCCAACCATACCGCAAATTTGTTTAATGAACGACATCTGAATAGACATGTTAACAGAAAATACATTTTGGAGTTAGTTGCAAAGTTTCGACAAGGTGGTTCAGTAGCCAACAAAAAAACGGGATCCTGAACGTGAATTTCCGGTTAGAAATGAGACTACTGAGATTGAAGTTTTAGGACAAATTGCTGCAGACCCAACTTTGAGCACGAGAAAATTGGCCACTGTTTCAAACATCAAAAGAAGAACTATTCAGCGAAGCATTATAAATTTCGCCCGTATAAAATTCATCTTGTACAACAACTGAATGGAGATGATTTTGATCGGCGGTTGGAGTTTTGTGAAGTTATGACTGCACGAATAGCTGATAATGGGAACTTTCTGTTTAATATCTGTTGTTCAGACGAGTGTACGTTTTTATTAAACTCTACAGTCAATCGTCATAATTGTCGCTATTGGGCAGATAATAATCCAAGAAATTTTTACGAAGTCCACACTCAAACTCCACAGAAATTGAATGTCTGGACTGGCATTTTTGGAGACCGTTTAATCGGACCAATTTTTCTTGATGGCAATTTGAGTAGCAAAACGTATTTGGAGTTACTAGAAGGTATCGTTCACCCTCTACTAATTGACATTGTTGAAAATGATGATCGCTATCAAGAAAATCAATTAGTGTTTCAACAAGATGGAGCTCGTCCGCATTTTTCACAACGTGTTAGGGAGTTTTTGAACAGAGAGTTTCCAGGACAATGGATTGGGCGTAGAGGTGCTATTGAGTGGGCCCCTAGATCACCGGATTTAACTCCTTTACACTTATTTCTATGGGGCCATTTAAAGAGTAGAATTCACGCAACAGAGCCGGAGTCTCTGGAAGAATTACGACGACGCATTCCAATCTAATAACTGCACAAATACTCCAGAATATCAGAGCTGGTTTTGATCAAAATTTGTACTTTTGTATGGAAGCTGTGTGTGTGTTTGTGTTTCTTTTACGTCAGCCTATTTCCGCGACTATGGGCAATCACCGACGCCAGGGAGCAGTTTCACCTCACTATCCTGGAAATTTTGCCGAACCCCTGCTTTTCTGTAAGGAGGGTAGGGATCTTTAACGTGCACAACATCGCATGGACACGGTACTTACGGCATTACGCCCCCTCCGAAGGGCGGAACGTGTAGACATTCAACTTGCTCAAATGCAATGCCAGAATCTCGGTTGATGCTAATTTTACAGTTTGTACTGAAAAAGTGAAAGGAGTACCCTGGGATCGAACCCAGTACCCTTCGGTTCAGTGGAACACGTTCTTACCCCTGAACCACCGAGGTGCTGTATGGAAGCTGGTGGTCAACAATTTGAACACTTACTTAACTGAATAAACATTTTTGAACGTTTGGTTTTGTTTTTTAGTTTTTTTTTAACGAAAAATTGACTAATTAGTGCATTTATTATGACAATGAATGAAATACGTTCTTGCAACTCCAACTGTGAATACTTTTAAACGAGTTGATAAAACTTCCAAAAAAATTAGTGTGCTGAATTCCTGAAAAGAAAGAGCTTTCAAATGGTGTAACACTCGACCCTTGTTTCCTATTTAAAAGATAAGGGTTGTTATCACCACCCTTAAGGTGTTGATGTGATAATGTTGACTTTTATGTCAAAACATGTCCCCCTTAATATTAAAATTGACGTGTTTCAGCGTGTTTTAAAATAAAAACTTCTCTGGGCGCAAATCGGTCTGTTTCGTTTTCAAAGCGCCAACCTGATTATATATATATATATATATATATATATATATATATATATATATATATATATATATATATATATATATATATATATATATATATATATATATATATATATATATACATATACGTAGCTGTCAAACATTTTAGGTTGACCTTTAACTAAATTATGTCTAAACACTTTACAAATCGAAGACTTATCTGAAAAATAGGAACGCACTCCGGATATGGGTCCTAGTTTCCTCTAATTTGAAGAAATGTTTTCAAAATTAGAAAGTTGCAATCTCCACCTTATTTTAGTTTTTTAAAGAAAATTCACTAACAAATAAATATAATAAGAAAACCTTGTGTTATAAGTTAACGCAAATATAAAATAAAATGTTCCCCCAAATGGGCTTGATGGTTCTAATAACATTACTCAAAACCATTAAATATTCATCATGCAGCAACACTGAATGCGATCCGGGTGGTTTATGAATATTTATGATATAAGTTGTTCTTAAAGCATATTATGCCATTTACTTTTGATTGCCGGAAGATGTACAACATTTTGTATTCTTTAAGTGGGTGGAGTTATAAAAATCTATACACAACAAAAGAGCACTGCTTGTGCTGAATATGGATTGCAATAAGTATAGTCTAGACATTTTGAATTTAAATTGCACACATGTTTGCGGTGGCACCACATGCACCGCCAATGCCATATGCGAATTATTTAAACAATTACTTATGTAAATTTAATTATGCATTAGTAATATTTAAAAAGCTATACAACTGTTTAACTTTATTTATTTCAACAACACACCACGAGGGCTTACAGCCTAAATACTATCGTACCGTGGGTGTCGACAAGCAGGAAATAGGCAACTTGTTAATTCTGGACTTGAAGGTTTGGAGGTTCGGAGAAGAAGGAAAAACATGTGCAGGCAGGAAACTCCACAACTTGGAAGTCCTCGGGACAAAACAGCGGGCATAACAAGATGTTCTATGTCTGGTGACCTGGATAGTTAACGAGTGCATTCGCTATGTTCCCCTAGTAGATCTGTTGCGGGCAGCAGGTGGAGGAACTATGGAAGAAAGCTCAGCTGATCAGTGCCCGTGCAGATATCTGTAAAAGAGGGAGAGGGAGAGAGAGAGAGAGAGAGAAGTCACCAACGGCACGACGGTGGGCAAGGGATGGCAGCCTTTGGGTGAGAGTAGGGTCACCAATGAGACGTATAGCTCTCTTCTGAATGGAGTTCAGGATAGCGAGTGTAGAAGCGGCAGCAGCACCCCTAGATGTGGGAGTAGTATTCGAGGTTTGGCCTTATTTATGAAGTATATAAGTTGATGTGACTTGTTGGTGCCAATTGAGATTTCGATCCACAGAAATGCCAACAAGTGAAAATGACTCATTACTTTGAATAACCTGGTTATTCATTGTGATGGTTCTAGGGCTGGTGTATCTTTTATGAGAAAGAAAGCAAGACTGAGATTTGGTGGGGTTGAATTGTACAAGATTTCGACTTCCCCAGTCTAATATTTTTTGGAGATCCACCGAGACAGAACCATCCATGAGCCTGCGATCCTCATCTAATTGGGCTAAAGAGACATGCTTAGAATATTGTATATTTGAGTGGAGGGTGCTGTCGTCCGCGTAACTGTGAACTGGGTTGGATGTGCTAGAGAGGAGGTCATTGATGTGAAGAAGAAACAAAGTAGGGGCCAAAGCTAAACCTTGAGTAACTCCTGCATTAATTGGATATAGTTTAGAGGAATGGCCATTCACAGCAACAGAAATGCTCCGGTTGGAGAGGAAGTTTGCTGCCCAGGTACATAGTTTTGATGATAGGCCATAGGCCGGTAGTTTATTCAGCAGCGCTGTGTGCCAGACCTGATCAAAGGCTTTGGATACGTCTAGAGCGACAATCTGGGATTCACCGTGTAGTTCCATAGACTTGTTCCAAGAATGGGTGACAGAGGAAGGTCGGCAGTAGATCTGAGCTGACGGAATCCATACTGTCGTGGATTCGACTGTGTTTTTCAAGAAATTTTACTAATTCGGTGTTTATATACTTTCCACCACTTTAGAGACGACTGGAAGGAGAGAAATAGGTCTATAGTTGCTAGGAGGCGCTTTGGATCCTTTCTTGGGGATGGGTTGTACTCGATCAGTTTTCCAGTTACTAGGGAATATGCCTCTATTGTAAGATGGCTGAAACAGACGAGTCAGTACAGCAGCAAGTTCTGGTGCCCATTTTTTGAGAACAACTGCTGGGGTCTCGTCAAGGCCAGAAGCTTTGCTGGTATTAAGAGAACTGTTGGAAGATATAATGCATATGCTAAATACGGCTACTTTAGTATTCCATTTCCCTCAAAATTTCACCTTCCCTATTTTTCATTATTTTAGATCATTATTATTATAAAAGAAACGAATGTATGAGATCCAAAAGGCAACTGACTCGTTGCAGAGGTAGGTTTCCCTTCCAGCTAGCAGTTACGGAAGTAAGTGAGTTGCAAAAAAAAAAAGAAGAGAAATTAGCTACAACGCATAATAACAGATTTGAGGAAGATCCATTGGTCAGCCCAGTGCAAAAAACTTACCGAAGACATATGGGGGGCAAGCCGCCAGATTGTGATAAAAGAGCTCAGACACCGTACCCCCGAAGTCAGCCAGAAGACGTATTACAGAAGACCTCTTCCCCAGACGATTAGACTACTGGGAAACAACTAGGATAGCGGAGATAGAGGAGTTTAGAGAAGATGAGTTGACGGAAGCAGCTAAAAAAAATAAGATCCGGCAAGGCTCCCGGTCTAGATGGGTTACCAGCAGAGACCATAAAACAGCTGGCCGAAATAGCTCCACAGTTGCTGCTAAACGTGATGAATGAAATACTCCGGAGATAAGAGTTTCTCCTAGAGTGGAAAATAGCAAATGCTGTGTTGCTTTAGAAAAACGGTATGCTCTGCTGGAAGATTCGTCACGGAGGTCGCAAAAAGCTGTTGCGTTGGGCATACAAATGAGAGAGTTAATGGATCTTCTGGCATTTCGCGTGTTGCAGGGCACCTTATACTGTTTACACATCCTCCTAAGAGAGGACGGATGAGTGACAATGATTCTTCAGTGACAGTAAAACAAAAGTCTGAGGCAAGGCCCTTTCTAGAAAAAAGGTATGATGGTTATAATTATATAATCATACTCCAAATCTAGACGAAAGAAAAAAAAGTTCAAAATGTAATTTAGAAGTCCATCTGTGTTTCATAAAAGGAAGAAATTGCTTTTCAAAATTTCATTCGAAATAATTTTTTAATTTTTTTTTATTTCAATGAAATACATGTATTCATAAACTTTGTTTTGTATTTTTTACCACACCAAGACATAATGTCCCTGCTGAGGGACATTACAAACAATGGGAAAAGGTTATGAGAATATAACTTTTAAAAATAATTATCCTAAAAGGATGCCAAATAAAGTAAATAAAGTATATAAAATAATTTTTTCCACAAAAAATGAGAGATATGTACTGCATGGGTACTTAACCCTTTGAAGCGAAGTGGTTTCACACAGAAACCACTTACCTAATGTTTTTTTTTTCTATATGTAGACTGGTTTTACAGTGAAACCACACTTCCTACTTGGGTATTAGTGCGTCATCTATTGATCTCCATCGCAACTTTGCAATTGGCGAACACTGTATTGCTAGTATTCGTTAGAAACCACGTTTTATGAATGATTTCGTTTTTTATCTACATTTTTGCAAAAAGTGTTATAACTACTCCGTTGTTTTGGACGTTTTTCTTACTGAGGCACTAATAGAAAGGTAAAAATACTTGTTTTACACAGTTTATTGTTTTTACTTTGTCAATCGGATATGGTTTTGCGGCGAAACCAGTGTGCTTGCAGTAAAGTAAATTTGTTTTTGTTGACCGGATGTGGTTTCGCGGCGAAACCAGTGTGCGTGCAATGCACTAAAGTAAATTTGTTTAGGTTAGGATGGAAAATCAAATTGATTTGTCGCAAGTGATGAAAAAACAAATCGATTTGTCAAAACTAACCTCGGATGAAGCTTACGCTCTGCTTGATGAAATCCCTTTTGATGGAGAGTCAGTAATAAGCGAATATGAGGAAGAAATGATTGAAGACATCATTGAAAATAATGAAACTACCGAAGCGATTGTTCAGGACACTATTTTGGGTGACGACGATTTGGCAATTGGGAGCGACATAGATGCCGACGCAGGCGATTTAGAAGATAATATACCACTTATCCACTTTGTGAACTGGAGAAAATAAGAAATTGCTCCGAATCTAAATCATTTTCAGCAACTAACTGGTCCCAGCTCTGAAGTACCAGCTGATGTCACAAAACCTATAGATTTCTTCTTGCTTATTTTTAGCGATGCTATTCGTTTAGTTACAGAACAAACAAACTTGTATGCCAACCAGGAAAAAAGAAACTTTATTCCGACAACTGAGGAGGAAATGAAAATTTTTATAGCGGTAAATTTGCTCATGGGTATAAAAAAGTCTCCCTCCTTCGCGATTACTCGTCTTCGCGTCCAGAACTACGTGATGATTTCATAGCATCAAAAATAGGCGTAAACCGTTTTGACTTCCTGCTAACTAGCCTCCATTGCAATGACAATGCCACAATGGCAAAAAAGGGGAGCCCGGTTTTGATCAATTGTTTAAAATCAGACCATACATTGAACTCCTAAAGAAAAACTTCCAGAAATATTATTGCCCATCAAAAGAAGTGTCAGTTGATGGAAGCATGGTGAAGTTCAATGGCCGAATAGCTTTCAAGCAATATATGCCAATGAAACCTGTAAAAAGGGGGTTTAAAATCTGGGCGTGCGCCGAGAAAGAAGGTTATCTAAGTAATTTTGAATTATATACAGGAAAGGAACAAAATAAATCTGAGAAAGGTTTAGGCGAACGGGTAGTGCTTGACATGACTAAGTGTCTCGAAGGAAAAGGACACCACGCTTACTTTGATAACTATTTCACAACAACTGACCTTTTACTTTCTTTACAAGAAAATAAAATCTACGCGTGTGGAATTGTACGCGCAAACAGAAAAAATCTTCCCACTGGATTGAAAGGCGGTAAGGAAATGAATCGAGGTGATTTTGATTGGGCAGTTTATAGAGACAAAGTATCTTGTATCAAGTGGAAGGACAAAAGAACTATTCAGATGCTCTCTACTATACATTCTCCTACAGATCAAACTAAAGTGAATAAAAGGGAGAAAGATGGAAGTATGACTGAAGTCAATTGCCCTAAAGCAGTTGTAGACTACCGAAGGTATATGGATGGAGTTGACAAAGCTGATATGATGAAATCTTACTACGCCATCGATCGGAAATCCCGAAAATGGTACCACCGTCTATTTTGACATTTTCTCGATACATCAGTAATCAACTCATATATAATATTCAAACGGAGGACCAAAAATGCTATGAGCCTCAACATTTTCCGATGGGAAGTAATACTGAGTTTGATTGGGACTTCCGTTTCAAGAGGCTCTTGTGGAAGCCCATTTTTTTTAAAAAAGTTGTATCCAGATTCAAGCCTTATGTACCAATAGACCAACGGTGTGATCAAGCAAAACATCTACCTGTGCACGGAACATCAAGACGCTGTGCTCAGTGTAGTACGGCCAAAAAACCTCATTGAACCAGATGGAGCAGCATACAGTGTCAAGTCGGGTTGTGTTTACTGGCAGAAAGAAACTGTTTTCTAACTTATCATCAATAATATAAAATATATGTAATCTTTCGATTTTGTATGTGTTCACTTGCATTGTGGTTTCATATCGAAACCACTTGCAAAAGTTAAAATAAATGTTTTTTTGCAACAAAGAAGTGTACTACATCATTTTTCTACACATTAAGATGATATATACCAAATGTCCTTAGAATTGGAAATAACATTGAAATTCGTGCTTCAAAGGGTTAAGTGGCGTTTCTTAGGAGGGTTAAATATACTGAAAGGGTTAATAGTTATCGATTAAAAGAATATAAATTCCCCAGATCACCATGAAAAGTAAGTGTGTTGTGTAGATTAATAATTTCTAAACAACTACCTACATGTTTACTAATTTATTTCCAATGACTTGTGTCCACAGTAATTTTAATAGTCATCGTTATCAAAAATGCCGAAGCAACAGACCACAGTGAAAAGATGTTACTTGTTTTATATCTCAACAAATCGCACAGCATGATCATAACGTACCTGCTTCGACCGTCATATTCAACAAATTATTAACATACCTTGTAATAACAAACATCAGCATGGATATGAATTTATCCCATACTCTGACATCTAACACAGCTTACATGTAGTGTTCTTGAGCACCGTAAAATAAATCCAGAGATTTTACTGTATACTCAGCTATCCTATTTGCTAAATAAGCATTATTTCAATTCGAACACGACAAAATTTAAAGTGGAATGTAAGAAACTAAACTTTATTGATATCGCATATCTGTTTAACATCAAAAATTTCGAGATGCAGAAAATGCGTTACAGTAGTGTATTTTCATAAGAATTCTACACTATTATTATACAGTATATTACTTATGTTGTGTGTATGTGTTTTGTTTCTTTAACGTCGGCCTATTTCCGCGACTATGGCCAATCACCGACGCCAGGGAGCAGTTTCACCTCACTATCCTGGAAATTTTGCCGAACCTCAGCCTTTCTGTAAGTAGGGTAGGGATCTTTAACGTGCCCAACATCGCCTGCACATGGGACCGACGTCTTTACGCCCCCTCCGAAGGGCGGAACGTGCAGACATTCAACTTGCTCAAATACAATGTCAGAACCTCGGTTGATGTTAATTTTACAGTTTGTACTGAAAAAGTGAAAGGAGTACCCTGGGATCGAACCCAGTGACCCTCGGTTCAGAGGCACACATTCTTTACCCATGAACCACCGAGGTTCTTCAGCATATTACTTAAATTAGTACTTTAAACTTACACAGACCTTGAAGATCGTTCAGACGTTGTAGTCCGCTCACATTTGAAGAATTATTTAGAAAGTATTACCATCGATATCTCTCTATTATCAAAAGAATCTTGTGTTCTAACTCCTTTTGAGAAAAATGCCGAAAACTCAATCTGCTATGAAGCTAGAAAACTTAATTTTGCTATACGTATAGATAGTGTACATCTATTTAAAGTAGGACACTTAATTCACATTTAGAAAAGTAAAGTATCTTCCCAATTGTAAACGTAGCAGCTATTTTTCCTTATTTATCACCTGAAAGATTTCGTTTTAGTCAACCAAATCAAACCGATTTTTTTAATATTACAGTTGCGGTTCGTGCCTTAATGCATTGGGGGTGCGCAAGAAAAAAAAGTTCGGGATGCAGCAAGTGCGTTATGGTAGTGAGTTTTTATTAGATGTTTCAAATTTGAATAACACAAGTTTATACGAAGTTAGAAAGTTGAATTTTGGTGTATAGTAGGTTCTTACCCAGGGAAACATATCCACTAAATTTAATCAAAATAACTTTGTAATTTTCGGAGAAAAATTTTTTTTTCATAAGAAAACTCAAAATTTGAATAACTCAATTTTCTAAAAATACAGAAAGTTGAATTTTAGTGAGTAGTAAGGTCTTGTAGAAGAAAATATATCCACCAAATTTCATTAAAATAGCTTTGTAATTTTCGGAAAAAAGATTTTTTTGAAACAAAACTCAAAATTTTCCCGGAAAACCTTATCCGATTTTCCTGACTAACGAACTTATCCAAATCATTAATAAAAGAAAGGCAATCACTTGCTTATTTTTTGAGTTATCCGTTAGATACATATATATATATATATATATATATATATATATATATATATATATATATATATATATATATATATATATAAACATATAAAAATGGAAACTGACTCCGGATATAGGTTCTGGGGGTCCTAGTTCGCGCTTATTTGAAAAAATTTTGCAAAGTCTCTCCTTTGATACCTTCTATTTGTGATTTTTTTTTAAATTCACTAAAAATGAAAAATCAAATATTATCCACTGAATTAATAACAGTGTCACAATTATTTTGTCCACTTATTAAGCAACCCGAAGTAGTAGCTATATAATAATAATTGTCTTGTTAGAATATGTAAACAATAACGAAATGATCTAATTAAGATCAATCCGACGCGCAGCACTACACGAAAATTACTTAACACATGCTAGACACAGACACGATCTGCCAAAATTCCACTGCAAACTGCAAGTGTGGAGTTTGAAAGCGCACATCAGATTGCTTATTCGGTCGTTTTCGACGATGATACTCGATCATTTCGCAATGAAGTATCGCATTTCCTCAAGAGCGCCGAAAAATACACACCGCCGGCTACTGATGTATATATGGATATTTGGATAACGTCTGCAACCAACCATTAACACTATACTTATTCTGATGTTGTATAAATGGCTGCCGACTCTGCGATCCCGACCCTCGATATACTAATTTTGTTTCTTGAATGCAGGAATGCACGGGGTAAAAAAGCAAATAAAAAATTATTAAAATATAGCATAGCAAAAATACTATAATTTTTTCCACAGCAGGCGGCAGTGCACGCGCACGGACGCGCTTATTGAAGAGCCGCCCCTGCAATATCAACACTAACACTGCTGAAATTTATAATTTTAGACTCAAAGGTGACAAAGCTATTCAAGCGTTTTACACAATAATGAGATCTTGTTCAGAACGTATGAAATCTGTTCACTATTGTTTTTCCAAATGTCATAGTAAAAAAAAACGATACATTCATCAAGCGGGAATCGATCTCAGAACCTTCTGCGTAGAAGCACCCTACTACTAAACCATCTGAGATACGTTAACTAACGCTTTGTTTACATGATACTTGACGCCGGTTTCATGCCCCGGGATATTTTATATTATATTAACAACGTAATAATTAATTACAGAATTAATAGAATTATCACTTGAAACACATTCAACGACTGTTTCGATCTTAGATGACGTCTTATGTTTATGTTTGAAGATAAAAGAACAAACTTTTTTTAAATCATTTTTATAGAGACCTGACTTGATTGTGTTTACATTTCCATTATATTATGCTGCATTTTCAGCCTAAAACTGTATTTGGGACTGTTCATCAAGCTACAAATAGGGTTTATTTTAAAAATTCATGGAATCCCCCAGTTAAAAAATAATCACTTGGCAAATTTTAAATTTAAGGAAAAATACCTGCCATATTTGTAATTTGGCAGGTACATTCCGTGTGTAAATAATTAATTTTATTCTGAAAAACGTCTGTAACTTTAATGAAATTGGTACCACAATTTTTTTTAAAGACTTGCAGTACTTAGATATTATATCTAACACAAAATTTTTGTTTTCTAGCTCCATAAAAATATTTTTTTTGCAAATAATCGCTAACTGGGACTCTAAAACCGATCTCCAAGGTCCATTTAAATTTAAAGAATTAGTTTTAATAATATATCTTACTAATAGTGTACAATTCTTATGAAAATTCACCACTATAACGCACTTGCTGTGTCGCGAACTTTTTTTTAAATTTAGTTTCAAAAGTCATTCCAGAGGGGTAAAAAATTCAAGTCGCGATCTCTTCCTTCGGGAATTTTTTTGCGTTGTTAGTGAAACGATCGTCAGTTCTTTTGTGGTGATTTGGGTTCTCCAAGTGTACTTATAATATGTTTATTATTTTTAAGTGTCCTGATATCATAGATTTTTATTTGTGTGTTATTTTGCTAGGCACTTACAATTTTAGTTAATAAAGCAAGATAGATAAAATCTTGACAAAATAAATAGGTGGCTGGTTATTACTTTTACTTGCTTTTACAAAAATTAGATAAAGTCAAACAGCTTTCACTTACATTATGTTATGACCTACAGAATTAAGTAAAGTCTTTTATGGTGGGTAATATAACTAAATTACCACGATGAATGTGATCTTAAATTTCTCCTTTCTTTACGACATTAGAATTATTAGTACTAACCATGAGGCTATCAAGTATTAAGGCATCACAGCAACACATGTTCTATATAATTTCAAGAAATGAATTACTCCATTCGGCTATTAGACTCGAATTTCAAAACTCACTGCTGTTGAAAACATTAAGCCAAATTTATGTATAACACTCATATTATTCAGTGAGAAAGTGTCATGCCTAAACAGCATTATTATGCAAAGAAAATAATATAATTATAATGTATTTGAATCTTGTTTTTTTTTAAAATTAACTGCTGATAGACTCAGGGGCGGCTCCTCAATAAGAAAGCTCGTGCGCGCGCACTGCCGCCTGCAGGAGAAAAAATAATATTTTGGCTATGCTATATTTTACTACATTTTTATTTTTTTACCTCCTGCGTTCTACAAATACAAACAAAATTAGTATATCGAAGATCGCAGAGTCGGCAGCTATTAATACAGAATCAGAAGGAGTATAGTGTGTTAATGGTTGCCGACGTTATATACATTCATATACACTGAGTCCTGCGTCGGTGTGTATTCTTCGGCGCTCTAACTAACAGGGAAACTTCAATGCGAAATGATCGACTATCCTCGTCAAAAACGACCGAATAAGCAATCCCGTTGTGCGATTTAAAATTCCCAGCACTGAATCTTGTAAGGCGGCACTTTGATGTTGTGAGAATAAAATATTTGACCTTCCCCCCTTCGCTCCAGTTTAACGGACCAGGGTGGGACTCAGCATACAGTTATGCTATTCTAGAATCACAGGCGTAATGGCTCAGTTTATCGCCAGGACCGTATTATCTTTCTTAAAGCAATGTTATTATTGATTTGTTAACAGCAAAATATTACGTAATTGAAACAACGATAATTAAATATAGTCTAAAATATAGTGTTAGTAGAAGAAATATAACTACGATAGATTATATCCTCGTGAATAGCATGTCGAATAATCGACTTAATGCGCTAGCAATGTTGGCAATAAGTAGGGATTTTGTATTTGAAATACCGAACTTTGATGAAAGAATTTCAGCACAGTTTGTGGCTACCAAAAATAGACGTATTGATTTTTCGTTTAAGGAATAAGTATAGGTCTGTTATGTTATAACTTATAAACTAAAGTGAATGCTGAGTGTTGACAGAATTGTGATTTGTGTTAGTAATTATCAAAAGAAATGACTTTTTAACTACTATACCTTATAACTAACTAGAGGAAAAGTTGGTAAGAAGTTAATAATTATTAATTTTAGTAAGTAGTTTTTTTTTATAATACATTTTCGTGGAAAAAATAGGCGAGCCCTTCATTTTTTTTTTCTTGCGCACCCCCAATGCATTAAGGTACGAGCCGCTACTGGAGAGACCACAACAGAGCCAAAGATGTTTTATAATAAAAAAAGTCCACACACTTAAGCCGCGTCTACTCGTTCATGCAAGGCTTGCCTTTGGTAACCGGCATTGTTAAAAGCGGATTCCAATGCCCAAAAAAAGTCTGGACGCAGCAAGTGCGTTATGGTAGTGAATTCTCATAGAAATGATCTATGAATTTATTTACGAAATTTATGTATGCGACAAGAAGCATTTAAATTGTCCTGTAATGTTTAATAGATTTTGTTTACCACACACAATTAATTGATGTTGTGCAGTGCTCTGACCCCTAGCGGCGATCAAATTTATTTGGATCAAAAACATTTTTTTTCTTCAACTTAGAGATCAAAATTTTGACAGGCATTACATACTTATCATAAAATAATCCTGTGTACCAAGTTCTGTTGCCATAGCTTTCTTATTTTCGGAGATACAACAATTGTTTTTTTTAACAACACACCACGAGGGCTTACAGCCTAAATACTATCGTACCGTGGGTCTCGACAAGGAGGAAAGAGGCAACTTGTTAATTCTGGACTAGGAATGTTCGAGGGAGAAGGAGAAACATGTGCCGGCAAGGAATTCCACAACTTGGAAGACCTCGGGACAAACGAGCGGGCGTAACAATATGTTCTATGTCTGGTGACCTGGACATTAAAAGGGCGCATTCGCTCTGTTCCCCTGGTAGATCTGTTAGGAGAAGCAGGTGGAGAAACTATGGAAGAAAGCTCCTCTGAGCAGTGCCCGTGCAGATATCTATTAAAGAGCGAGAGAGAGAGAGAGAATGGAGTCCAGGATAGCGAGTGTAGAAACGGCAGTTGAACTCCAGATGTGGGAGAAGTATTCGAGTGTTGGCCTTATTTGTGAAGTATATAAGGAATAGATATTAGCTGGTGAAAAGTATTTGTGAGCCCGGAAGAGGAAACCTAATTTGTTAGCAGCCGCTTCTGCAATTAATATGACATGTTGGTGCCAATTGAGATTTCGATCTACAGAAATGCCAACAAGTAAAAAGGACTCATTACTTTGAATAACTTGGTTGTTCATTGTGATGGCTCTAGGACTGGTGTATCTCTTATGAGAAAGAAAGCAAGACTGAGATTTGGTGGGGTTGAATTGTACAAGATTTCTACTTCCTAGTCTAATATTTTTTGGAGATCCACGGAGACAGAACCCTCCATGAGCCTGCGATCCCCATCTAATTGGGCTAAAGAGACAGGCTTAGAATATTGTATATTTGAGTGGAGGGTGCTGTCGTCCGCGTAACTGTGAACTGGGTTGGATGTGCTAGAGAGGAGGTCATTGATGTAGAGAAGATTTGGGTGAATTGGTGTATGGTGGTTTTTTATCGTTCTACATGTTCCCTCCATTCTACTTTCCAATCGTCACTTGCTCTCTGCTTAATTTCTGTGACAAAGTCTGTATATGATACTGTTTATATATGTACATCATACAATTTGAAAAATCCTACTAACCACACATCATTGTCTCTTCTTGCTTTAATAGTATTTAATTATGTGATGATATAAGTGAGATAATACCCTGTAAGCGCCTCGTGAAAGCTGCCAGTGACAATTTCAGAAACTGAGATGTTTATTAGCTGTAATTGTGATTATTATTATAATTATTCTTACACTTATTATAGTAAAACTATTATTTCCCGTTACATACCAGCCCCATTTCTCACGATCCTAACACAGACACTTTATTAACAAATATAATACACTATTGAAACTATTAATTTTGCTACAATTATGGTGCTTATGTAAGTTATGAAAGCTGCAATTATATTTTGCGTTCATTAGCTGAATGCACGCGATGCATTTTGCAAATAGCGTGTCTTTAAATTCGCAACTAGGGAGAAGACAATTACTCGAAAAATTATAGGAAACTTTGCAATGCCATATGACACATGTTTTAGGCTGCTGTATTCTTCGGATTCGTATAACCCTTTTAAAAT
Source organism: Tillus elongatus (assembly GCA_964006375.1). Classification (NCBI taxonomy): domain Eukaryota; kingdom Metazoa; phylum Arthropoda; class Insecta; order Coleoptera; family Cleridae; genus Tillus; species Tillus elongatus. The sequence goes on along the minus strand of OZ023263.1, from coordinate 20,644,496 downwards.
TGTCGGATATAATATGCCTAGCACACTGATAATGCACGAGATAATTTAATGAAAAGTCTGGACGCAGCGAGTGCGTTATGGAAGTGGATTTTCATTAAAATGTTTTTAACAGCAAATATGTCTTGTTTTTAAAAGAACATTTGGTTGGCATTATTACCTGTATAGTAGTAACAATGTACCATGTTTCACAAAAATGGCTTTGTTGTTTCAAAAAGTACAAACATTTTCCGAAAATAAACTTAAAAAGTTTCAGAAAAAACTGGTCCGATTCTCCTGTACAGGGTGTTTCAAAAATGATGGTCTATGTTACAGGTGCAAATTCAGCACAAAAAAATAATACAATTTTTTCATACAAACATGCGTCCGCAAATGCTAAGGTTTTTAAATACAGCGTGTTAAAGTTATTTCTTTTTGTCAGCTTTTCACGAATAAGTCCGAGTCAAATTAAAATTTTGGAGTTAAAATTGGCATGTGGAGGTTTTCGAGGGCAAGAAATTTAAATATCTTATTGTTAATAACACTGCTGGCAGAGCGCGCCACCTGTAACACATGGCTTGCATTCAATTGGCTATAATTTTTTACACCCAGTAATATCGACCTACCGTATAGCTACATTGCAGCCCTTATCAATTGTAAGCAAAAAATGTATACTTGATTTAAATCTCCCAGACACACCATTTTCGAGATATTTCAATTTTTGTATGTCGATGTCGCTTAAAAATTAATTCTGCGACAAACCATATGAATAAATTTTTCACCTTTTAATTGCTATCAGTATGTATTAACTTAATTTTCTTATTCTCTAGTTAAAAATTAAAATCTTACCAGAAAAAGGAACTGACAAGACACAATCATGAAGATAGAAAAAATCCATGATAACAAACTTTGAACAAACCATTTAACAAAGTGGTTTCCATCGTTACGGGACTTGACTTTTGCGTTTTCGTCGTGACATATACTACATTTGACTTTTACGTTTGAGACTTCTCACTATTTTCAAGTAATTAATTGTATTGTCCGTAATTTTTCTAATTAAATGTGGAAGTCTTTACCAACAATGAACTAACAGACATGCATGTTATGTATTCACGGGCTTTTGGTAACTGTTATGAGGCGAAACGACTGTATGAAGAAGCCTTCCCAAATCGGAGAATTCCAGACAGAAGGATGTTTCAACTTATTGACATCCGTCTGCGAGAAACAGGTATATACTTACATTATCCAATACATCGATATGTCTCTTTGGAATATATATTTTTTACCAGTTACCCTTAATAAAGTTACTGCTGATCGAGGCAGATTACGAAGTGCACGAAATCCTGATTTTGAAGAGGCTGCTCTGGATGAAATTGAACAAAATCCAAAAATAAAGTACTAGGGAAATGGCCAATCATCTGGGAGCATCCAATGCAACGATATGACGAGTTCTTCACGAGCAAAAATTGCGTCCATATCACATCCAACGTGTGCAGGCACTATTGCCTGAAAGAGATTTTTTACCTCGCCTACAATTTTGCCAATGGTTTCTTCAACATAATAATAATGTAGAGAACGTGTTGAATTGTGTATTGTTCACTGACGAGTCTGGATTTAGGCGCGACGGGATCGTCAATTTTCGTAACAGCCATATTTGGGCTGACGAAAATCCACAGGCAGTTTTTGAAAGCCATCATCAACAGCAATTTTCCTTAAATGTATGGGCTGGAATTGTAGGGTGTGATTTGATAGGACCAATGTTTTTACCTCACAGACTTAATGCCACAACTTATCTTGAATTCCTGCAAACCAACTAAATGGGTTATAAGAAAATGACTCTTGACATAAGACATAACCTGTGGTTTATGCATGACGGAGCTTCCCCACATTTCGCCCTAAATGTCAGAAATTACCTAAGCAATACTTTTGGACGCAGATGGATCGGACGCGGTGGATCTCAGCCATAGCCGGCTCGCTCCCCTGATTTAAATCCTATGGACTTTTATTTATGGGGGCGTCTCAAAAGTATTGTTTATGAAGCAAATGTTGAAAATGTTGATGATCTGTAGCAAAGAATTGTACTTTAATGCGAACAAATTAGAAACATGTTTAACTACAACTACCGCCAAACCATCAGAGAAATGGTCCACTTGACATGAAATTTCTGGAAGTATTTTAGGAAAATGAAGGACTATATCGGTTGAATTTTAAACTTAAGGGTGTGCAGAACACTGTCCTTGCGTCATTTCATTTTCTTTACATAATCTGTATGTTATTTCAAGTTCTTTGCCTAAATGTTGTCAATTTTGTCGTTTCAAATCGTAACTGACGTTTTGAGGAAAATCCCTTTTTTTCCTTTAAATGACCATAACTTTTTGCCTTTAAACTTACAGACTAAAGTTCTGGCACATGGTTCACCCTTTATAATACAAATACGCTTACCAAATTTGGTTGCGCTTACTTTGTTACTTCAGAAGATATAAATTTTTTTCGAGCCCATTATTTTTTTGAGTTATCGTGATACATATGTTTATATATATATATATATATATATATATATATATATATATATATATATATATATATATATATATATATATAAATTGATACTGACCATGGCTATGGGCGGCCTAGTTCACCCTCGTTTGAAGAAGTCGGGATCTCCTCATTAGTCAGTTTTTTAAGAAAATTCATTAAAAATAATGTTTTCGACAAATGTTTTCATCGTTTTAAAAAGTTACCCAAAATTAGGCTCTCCTCTACCCGTTAAATTCTTGTATCTTTCTGATATGCTTAGCATGTTGCCTACCAAAAACTTAGTTTCTGGCACAACCACTTTTGTATTTATAGTTAGTATCCTTTGAAGATGGCAGTATGACGCTTTTAATTTAACCTTAAAGTATGTCAATCTCAGAAATACTTATTTGGTGTGACAGATGCGTACAAACTCCAAGAACCGAATTTATATCTTATCATATTTCTTTTGCGATTCCTTTATGTGCGAATTTATATATGTAAATTTTCCATTGTATCTAAAGCACAAAGTAATATTTTCGAAGTCTCCAAGGTGAATTCGACGATATTATTGTCGCAATGAAACATTCAGTTCGTTGGCAGAACATCGTCTTAACAATAAAACCTCCCGATGCATTTCCAGTAGTGACTAATGAGCCAATATAGGATCGTGTTATCCATGGAAATGTGTATGTATATAGAGTGTTTGTTTATGCAGTACACCGAATGTCTGTTCCATAAACACATAAATCTGTCCGCACGCCGTTCAAACCTGCACTTTGTCTCACTACTGAAAACAAATCACATGACAAACTGAAAACTGAACATTCTAATGGGAACCTTGTACTTTGCTCCTACTTCTGATCATGTGAATCATCCGGAAACACTAAATAAATTGACCCTGTGTGTGTTTTTATTTTCAGGAGTTCAAATAAATTTCAGAAACTGGCGTTTTGTTGAGTGGCTATGTTAAATCGTTCATTTGTTACTGAACAAATGTTTCCTTTTGATTCTCCTAAGCTACTGTGTCTATTTTAATAGTTTTGGCAGCGTTTCTAGACGTCTTAATTATGTTATTAAGTGCTAAAATAATTTCGGGCTAATTGTGTTTTATTTACTGGGAAATTGAGATGCATTCAACCTAGGCAAGGTTTACCTTGTCCAAATTTTCATTCATAAAAAATTGTAACCACCTTAGCTACAACTTCAACTTTTTGCAACAAAACAAACTTTATTGACCTATTGCGGACGCATTGAAAATGTACGGTTGTTTTGAAAAGGGTCAACTTTTTCGAATTCAAAGATGTTTACTTTTTTTGTGTGAAACTAAATTGGATTTCTTAATTTTTGTTCGAAAATGTGCATACAGCGTGAACAAAAAATTATCACCATGTTAATGAACCAGTGTTGCTGTCGGTGGCGCCACCTAGGGGCAGTGAGGAAATTGATACCGTCATCGTATTACGCACGATGCCTAATAATACCATGTCATATCTCATAATAATATGTTGAACCACTTTCAAGATATTTAAAAAAATAATTTTAAGAAAAATTATTTAAACATCCTAACAGAAATGAACGAAGACATTTTACTAAAACATGTTGAGCCCAATCGATTTATTTTTGTGCCAGCTATCACCCCTTAGCTAATGTCTAATTAATTATGGGGCAGCCTGTATATATACAGGGTTACAACTAATTAATTGCTCACTATTGGCATCTCAGTAACGGTAAGAGATACAGAGTTCATTAGTTGCCAAAAACTTGCCTAAATTTTAGCTGATCCAAATTTTGAATATGTCGATTCGTTCCTGAAATATCCTGAAAAAACTGAAAAACTCAATTTTCAAAATTTTACAATAAATTCCTTATTAACAAAAATGGGCCCCTGATTTTTGCTTTGTGAGCATATTTGATATGGGCAAACAACTGACGGCATCAGAATTGACGCACCTACTCTAATTTTTGCGCAGCGATAGTCAACTTTTTTTCTCTTATGGCCGCCATATTGGAGTTTTAATTTTTCAGATCGAAAAAAATTCACCTTTCGAGTGGTATAACACACTTCATATTTTTCTTCATAAACATTGTATAAATAAATAAAAAAAGTAATTATGGACGAAAATATCAAGTAGGTCTGTGTCATTGTTTTGTAATTTGTTGTTACAATTTATTTTAACCGTCAGTTTGAAATCTTCTACTTGATTTATGCATGATAAACATTTTATTTCAAGACTTGTGTTAAATTTGTTCTAAAATTGTATTTCCAAAATGGTTCGCTTTAGTGTGGAAGAGAGAAGAGATATGTATGAAGCATACATCCGAAGTTTTAAAAATTCGACCCGTGCTTCCCAGTTATACCAAGAAAAATATCCAGAACTTATGCAGCCAAGTCGGCAAATCTTCGTGAGAATAGCAAGACTGATGGATGAAACTGGTAATTTGATGAGAAAGCGTGTTCCCTACAATGTGGAACCCAGTGCTAAAGAAATCAAAGCTCTTGCTCAATTCAATATAAATTCCAACTTATCCACGTCACATATTACGAGAGAATGTGGAATAAGCCAGCAGCTATCGTCAAAGATTCCCAAAAACACAAATACCATCCTTATAAATACACCATAGTGCAAGCACTTTATGAGCCAGATCAAGACCGGCGGTTACAGTTTTGCCAATGGTTTGCTAAGAAGTTACAAATACACAATGCTTTCACAGCTAACATATTGTGGTCGGATGAGAGTACATTTACAAATAACGGTTTCTTTAATAGACAGAATCGTCGTTACTGTAATACAGAGAATCCTCATCTTTTTTATGAGTCGCGACATCAAAATAGGGTGAGTGTAAACGTTTGGTGTGGCCTTTTAGACGATCGAGTTATAGGACCATTTTTCATAAGCAATAGGTTGAATGGCGACGGATACCTTCATCTGTTAACTAATGACTTTATGGAATTTTTTTATAACCTCCTTTTGCAACAAAGAGCCAACATATGGTTTCAGCAAGACGGTGCAGCTGCACGCAATTGCCGAGCCGTAAAAGCCTATCTAGACCAGACGGTTGGAGATAGATGTATAGGCAATAATGGACCCGCTCGCATGCCGACAAGATCCCAAGATCTAACCCCAATGGACTATTTCGTCTGGGGATATGTCAAAAATTAATTTTACCTTGAGCATTTTGACAACGAAGAAGAGTTACAGAATATTGTAATAGATAAAATTTGCTCCATATCTCCTGCTATGATAAGATCAGCAACACAGGGTATGCGCGAGAGGGCTCGTCCATGCATAAATAACAATGGAAGACATTTTGAACATCTTCATTAACATTACACACATTTATTATTTAGTGGGAAGTATTTGTTATGTATTGTAAGTTAATATGATTTTATTCTTTTAATTAAAATCTTCTGTGCTAAGATTTTGACAAATAACCAATGTTGATAATAAAATGACACATGCCTACTTGATATTTGCGACCATAATTAGTTTTTTATTTAATTGTACAATGTTTATGAAGAAAAATATGAAGTGTCTTATATCATTCGAAAGGTGAATTTTTTTGCCATCTGAAAAATTAAAAATCCAATATAGGGGCCATAAAAGAAAAAAAATTGACTATCGCTGCGCAAAAATTAGAGCAGATACGTCAATTCTGATGCCGTCAGTTGATTGCTCATATCAAATTATGCTCACATAGCATAAATTACGAGCCCATTTTTGATAATAAGGGATTTATTGTAACATTTTGAAAATTGAGTTTTTCAGTTTTTTCAGGATATTTCAGTAACGAATCGACGCATTCAAAATTTGTTTTCAGATATTAAATCAGCTAAAATATACGCAACTTTTTGGTAATTTAACCAACTCTGTATCTCTTACCGTTACTGAGATGCCAATAGTGAGCAATTAATTAGTTGTAACCCTGTATACAGACTGTCCCAAAAGTCGTAAATCAAACGTCACAAGAAGATAGGCTAGCGCAAGCCGTTTCAGAAAAACCCTATATTATCTTCAACAAAAAGTTTATGGTTTTCAAGATGTTGACAATTTTATGAAAAAATCAAAAATTGACAAATTTTAAGGTATTTTGGCGCCACATGCGGAAAGAAACATTTCCGGAATGTTATTTTTGTGCATGCTGATCCTCAATAATGACATTATTGATTCAGTCTGAAATATGTTGTGTTATTATTTTAAAAATCTGAAAAGAAAAAAAATCGCACTTTTCTTCCCCAATTTTTAAAAATTTGGAATAAACCTCTATACTGAAAAAAAATGTTAGTAAAATTTACTGGCTCACAATTTCACAAACTTCACTGTTTTATGGAGATTCTAAAATGGTGCAAAACATTATCAATATCTCTAAAAGTCATTCACTGATGACGATTGAAAGTAAATTTGGAAGTGAAATCAGGTAGCTAATAAACAAAAACGCACAGATTTTGTCATTTATGAAAATTGTTTCTGTCAGTGCTAGTAAGATTACTAATTTGTACTTGCTACTCACGCGCTCACTTCTCAGTAAATTAATTCACTGACGGACTTTATTTTGCTCTGTATTTTTGATAGAATGGAAAACCAAGTGAATCACATGCATCAGGAGTATGCGAACATGCATCTTATTTATGGAGAGTCGAGGTGGTGTGGCTTACGTCAGAGGGGCGCCAAATATATATGCGCAGCGTTACCCAGACCGACAACATCCATATTACGGCGTGTTCATAAGAACCCGTAACGCCTACAGCGCTGTTAGAATGCCTGGCATCGATCGTGTTGATCGAACTGGACGACCGGGAACTGCAGTCGAGGATGCTGTGCTGGATGCTGTTATCGAAGAACCTGGCACCTCGACGCGGAAAGTACAGAGATGAATTGGTGTCTCAATATCTAGTACTCATAGAATTTTAAAAGGGCATGGGTACTCTATTCAGACGGTCCAAATTTTGGAACTGCGTGAATACGCAAGGCGCAAGCGATTTTGCAAATATATGTTAAGAAAAATCAGACAATTTCCCAATTTCTTCGATAAAGTTTTATGGAGTGGCGAGTCAGCATGTAAAAATGATTTGTTACATGAACCTCCATAAGTTTCATAGTTGGAAAATTGAAGATCCACGTGATTTCAGATAGGATCGGTCCCAGCATCAATTTAAAATAAATCTCTGGGCCGGTATTTTTAACGAAACACTTTTGGGACCAGTGGAACCGCGTTCTACGATAAATGACCAAAGATATTTGTCGTTTTTACAAAACAATTTGCCAGAACTGCTGTAAGACACCCCATTAGAACTATGGAGAATAATGTGGCTTCAAAATGATGGGTACCCAGCCCACTCTGCCTTAGTAGTAAGGCAATACTTTAATCAGACATAGCCGGGCAAGTGGACGTGAAAGAATCAGAACACCAGCTCAAGAAATTTCAGGAAGCAGTCTAAGAAGACTAAGAGGATCGTTCCTAAGACGATAACATTTATGTATAAGACAAAATGGCCGTCAAATAGAGCATCTGTTATGAATAAAGTATTTTTTGTAAATGTCACAATCCATTTATTTTTATTTATTAGCTACCTGATTTCACTTCCAAATTTACATTCAATCGTCGACAGTGAATTACTTTTAAGAGATATTGATCATGTTTTATACCATTTTAGAATCTCCATAAAACAGAGAAGTTTTTGAAATTATGAGCCGGTAAATTTGACTAACATTTATTTCAGTACGGAGGTTTATTCTAAATTTAAAAAAAAATTTGGTTAAAAAAGTCCGACTTTTATTTATTTTTTTATTTCAGATTCGTTATATAACGCTATTTTTGAGGATTAACAGGCACCAAAATCACATTCCGGAAATGTTGTTTTCTGAATGTGAGAGGGGTGGGGGTATATCTTAAAATTTGACAATTTTCATTTTTTTCATAAAATTGTCAATATCTTGAAAACCGTAAACTTTTTGATAAGACCATATAGGGTTTTTCTGAAAGGGCTTGAGCTAGCCTATCTTCGTGTGACGTTTGATTTACGACTTTTGGGACATCTGTATTATATATATATATATATATATATATATATATATATATATATATATATATATATATATATATATATATATATATATATATATATATATATATATATATATACTTTTAATCTTCCGTTGTATATAAACCTCTATCTACTTTTACCATTATGGTTTTTTAGTAACATAAGGTTAATTGTTTATTACTTATTATAAATAATATTATAACGCACAGAAATACTTATAGATACACATGTAGTGAGAAACAAAAACCCCGACTTAAATCAGGAGTCTGAAAAACAAATCCAAATCGCTTTATTTAACGACTATCTGATAAAACTAACGATTCGGAAAGGGGATATATTGACAGTCTATAAAAACATTTGAAAAGCGCTCGTTAAGAGGGACCCTTTCCGATTCCCAGCGTTTACGTAATTTTTACTTGTTCTCTCCGATCATTAACTGAATTGAATCTAATATGTATTCTCCTTCTTTTTACAGAACAGAAGCACTCGTCGATTAGAAGAAGCATCCGAACTATTTCCAGGGATGTTAACAGGGTAATAAGCGCGGAAATTCCAAAATAAAGGTGAGTTTATAATTAGAATCAATGTTCGTCTGTAGTTGAGGCTTCTTACAAATCGTACTGTGTCACGACGTGACTGTTAGTTTGAAGCCATTAATTAAACGGGCCTTTATTATATATATATATATATATATATATATATATATATATATATATATATATATATATATATATATATATATATATATATATATATATATATATATATATAGGCTTCAAAGGAGAAACTGTTTTAGTTCAAGTTGAAGTGATTGAAGTTTTGGAAGACAGGTGTCGCCACAAAACACTTTGTTATAAAATACTATACAAGTCTGAAAACTTTCTTGTGTTGACAACTGTACTTAGTCTACATACGACAAATACATATTAAATAAATAAAGGAATAAATAAATAAATAAATAAATAAATAAATAAATAAATAAATAAATAAATAAATAAATAGATAAATAAATAAATAAATAATCTTTATAGGTTATCAAAATACTACAATGCCCTTTAGGGCGTAGAGCCAATCAAGCGGAGTAAACTACAACATAGCACAACCAAATGGCCAAATAGGCCAGATTTTCACTCTAAGCGAAGATTGGAACGTGTGATGAATACTGATAACTACACTTGGAGAACCCAAATCACCACAACACATCTTCTTTAAGACCTGATGATCGTTAAGTTAGAGTCATCAGAGGATGACAAATTTTAACTACTTACTACTAAAATCACCTTTTATACTGAATCTTAGGTAAAGAACGATACCGAGAGGGAGACTAAATCGCAGGCAAAATTTCTGTCTAATGTATTTTAATTCCCGGACCAGGTTTTTGAACTTCCTTTATCACTTAACCTGACAGGTTTTGGAATGTTTATCTGCATCAAATACAAAGCGCAAATAGAATACTACAAGCCAGTGACGGGGCTCGCTTTAAGGAACTTGTGTTTTTTATTGCCCTAGAAATATAAATACTTTCGTACGCATCTAGCTTCACTGGCTCTCTAACATTTTTGATAAGTTTCAGATTTTCTTTATCAATGTGGTGGTTATTATCCCAAATATGTTGTGCCACGCATGACTTGTCTACACTACCGTATCTCAGCTGTGCCAGATGTTCACGAAATCTAGTCTCAATGGTTCTCTTAGTCTAGCCAACGTATTTAAGATTACAATCTTTACAACCTATCTCATAGATACCCGACATTTCAATGGCTTTATCTTTATCTTTCGCATTACCTAACAAATTTCTTCTTCTTCTTATTTTTTTGTCGAAAAGTTTGCTGCAAATCGGCTTTCTTAAAAATCATCTCGAGACCCCTTGTGATACGCGTTCAAATGGTAGGCAAACAAATTTTGTCTATATTTTATCACCCCTGAATTTCGTGCATTCCGCTAACATTCTCTTTGTTTTGTGCCTATTTGCGAATTTTCACTAAGAAAAATTCGCTGTTAGAGAGATCACGATGAAAAGCTTTTGAAAAAATTTCTTCAGATGAGCGCGAATTTGGGTCCCTAGAACCTAAAACCAAGATCCGTTAAAATTTATATATATATATATATATATATATATATATATATATATATATATATATATATATATATATATATATATATATATATATGTATGTATGTATGTATGCATGTATGTGTGTGTGTGTGTGTATGTGTATACTAAACTCATTTCAATAAAACTTGGCAAAAATCTTGTTTGGGTGAAAACCGAGGTCGAGTTCATTAATCACCCGTTATGCTCAGGTTTTTCCGGTGGAAAATCGGGGAAAACATTTTGAAAACGCAATGTTTTTGTAAATATGAAAGAAACTGGAATCAGACTTTACATGTGGCTAGAAATAGTACAAATGAACCTATGTTTTGAATTTTAAGTAATTCAGAGCACAATATTTAGAGTTTTTTCAAATTAAAAATAAAATCCCAAAGACATGCGTTGAGACGACTTAATGGTTAAAGTCCAATGCCTGACAGGCAGAGTAGCTGTCGCATAATATAGTAGAAATGTAAATAAAATCAAGCCAAGTCTCTATAAAAATGATTCTAAAATAGTTTCTTTTATCTTTAAACTTAAACATAAGACGTCATATAAGAGCGAAACAGGCGTGGGATATGTTTTAATGGTAATTGTACTAATTTTGTAATTAATTGTTACGTATACTTTGAATATAATATCCCGGGCATGATGCCGATCTAATGTATCATGTAACAAAGGTCAGTTGAGGTGTGCCTACATGGCTGAGAGGCAACGCGCTTGCCTCACAAGCAGAAGGTTACACGGTCGAATCCAGCTCGATGAATATATATTTTTTTATGTTTTATTTTGACATTTGGAGAAACAATAGTGCACAGATTTCATAAGTTTTGAACGAGATCTAACTTTTCTTTAAAACCACTAAATAAGATTGTCACCTTTGAGTCTGAAATTATAATTTTCTTATCGTTGATATTGAAAGAACCGGTTTGATTATGTTGACTAAAACGAAATCATACTGGCGATTAATAAGGAAAAATAACTCCTACGTTTATAATTTGACAGATACTTTAATTTTCTAAATATGAATTAAGTTTCCTTCTGAAAATCTTCTGTATAACTTTAATGAAATTTGTAATACAAGTTTCTTTTAAAGAGACTTACAGTATCTACACGTCTAGCAAAATTTAGTTCTTTAGCTTCATAGAAAATTAAGTTTTGGGTATTTTTCTCAAAAGAAGTTTGATAATAGAGAGATATCGATGGCACACTTTCGAAAGAATCCTTCAAATGTGCTCGTATTAGGACCTCTAAAATCGATCTTCAAGGTCTGTGTAAGTAAGTGTAAGTAAGTAAGTAATGCCCTTAATCTGGGTTCTAGCTGCTCTAGTTCGCGCCTATTTGAAAAAATTGTACGAAAATTAAACTATCGTGACCTCTTTATTAGTAGAACTATGTAAATTCTAAAAAGTTTGGAAGGCCATTTTAGGCATCCGGTCACGATTTCTTGATTCTCCATTATGCGCGTAACTGAAAATACATTGTTACATGGTTGACTTTACAGCTGAAATTGGTTAGTGGGCTTTTTTTCTGCGGCTCAAGATGATTTAATGCGGAAAATCAGCTTACGTTCTGCAAAACCACTTATAAAGTTTTATCTTTAATACAAATGTTACAAACAGGATCCAATACAAAATCAAATTTAAATGAAAATTTTATACATTCGCTCGAGGCGTTCACAAAAGTTATCAAATATATATAGCTTACATTCAAAGGTGTAGCTAACAAACAGCCAAACTTTGTGTATAAAATATATTTAATATTTCTCCCATTTATTAAAACTGTTAGACAGTATCCAATAAATTGCCAAATAATGTAGACCTTTACGATGACTTGCACCAGAAACATACATAAAACTAAGTATTTTAATGCCTTGTCAGAAGAGAGTTACATTATAAATACCGTTTACGTCAGTGGAAACCCGATACAAACGTTAAAACAAATCTCCCATATTGCCCTTATACGGCATGGACTGTTGAATATATACTACAATTTCAAACAATGTCTTCGATTATGCTTAGAAATGAGAATGGTGTAGTCTTTATAGGAGTTTATTTGAACTTTCTAACATACATTTTATACAAATAGTCAAGAGCAGTCACATAATACGTGATAAAATGCAATAAAGGGTTTTCTATAAGAGCAGAGACGCAGGCCTAAGCTTTTAATAATTTAATACAGCCGCGAGAGTTTTTTTAGTGAATTTTCTTTAAAAAATTCATTAATAAGGAGTTCGCGACTAGAGTTTTGAAAAAATTTCTTCAACTGAGCGCAAACTAAGACCCGTAGAACCCATATCCGGGGTCAGTTTCAATTTTTATATGTTATATATATATATATATATATATATATATATATATATATATATATATATATATATATATATATATAAATATATATAGTGTGTCCCAAACTGGATAGAAATGTATTGCTATCTCCGTTATTATTAGAGATAGGGAGACCGTTAATAGCAATGTTTTGTAGAATGTCATGCTCGTTCCAAATATGACTTGTTTTTTGTCATGTCTCTTTTCGTTTTCGAGTTATTTTGAAAAAAACAAAGTTTGTCGATTTCTTTTTTCTTCACTAAGTAGGCGGTTTTTCTCAAAATTGTCAGTGCAATTACAAGATTTCTCAAACATGTTGTCCATCATTGGAAAGCTCTTTTTACAAGCTATCACATGAGTAAAAACTTAAATATGGCTGCCATAATAAAAACAAACGTTGATACCTGTAGCTCAAAAACAAATGACAATCCAAGGTTGAGAATAGCACAAAAAGATTACTCTGTAAAAAGTGTGCTAATAATGTACGAGTCTTAAACATGTCAGATAAGCGCCTACTTAGATATTGAAGAAAAAAGAAATCGAGAAATTTTGTTTTTTTTTCAAAGTAACTCGAAAACGAAAAGAGAGAAAATACAAGTAATATTTGGAAGGAGCATGTTATTCTACAAAACACTGCTAATTTAACCGTCTTCCTACCTCTAATAATAACGGAGATAGCAATACATTCTCATCCAGTTTGAGACACACTGCATATATATATATATATATATATATATATATATATATATATATATATATATATATATATATATATATATATAGTAGTATATTTATTAGTACATAATTTTACAATGTGTTTCACAAATAAGCCTAATGCTTGTGCTTGCAATAAACACAATTTTGATTTCTGACTTGCCTAAAGGTAACTGCCAAATCTTGCTACTGTCACATTTACAATTTTGTTAAATATTCAATAATTTTGAACTTTCTTTCTGCCACTAACAATTGGACTACCACACTAAATGTTCAGCTCTCATTTTACAATGACTCCTCCTCTTAAACCAGAAAATTCTTCCAAAATACTGATATTAATTACAACACAAAAATTTTGACATTTTGATTTGACAACTTATTATATATTATATTATATTATATATATATATATATATATATATATATATATATATATATATATATATATATATGTTTAATTACGTTTTCTACTGATGTACCACATTTTATTTGTTTTTGTTTCTTGATAGCTCGAAGGACCTGATTGTGTTTTGTTAAATTAAACGCTGATTTTATAACACTTAACGTTTAATAACAAACTGTAAAACTTATACAAAATTACTTATAGTATGGTATGCTTTAGAGTACATGAGAACTATACGAAATGATTGATGATTATGCTATCACAAGCGTGTGGCTTGTGTCGAGAATCCTCCAGACGAGACGCCTTAACTATATATATATATATATATATATATATATATATATATATATATATATATATATATATATATATGTATGTATGTATATGTACAATAAATACACCTCGATACAATGTAATTAAACGTATATGCACCAAATAAATTCATAAATATTATTTTATTTCATATAATTTAATTTAAAGAACAAACACAAGATACAGAGAAAAAGTGGTTTCAGATAAATGAAGATATGTATTAATCAGGTAACAATGTCCTATCATCGGCTATCTACATTTTATCACTGACGGAGGCATATAAAAGGGGGCCGAGAATTCAAGGAAAATGAGTTCACTTCGAGTAGTCACCGATACACCGACATAAGCAGCAGTTCACGGTCTAGCCGAGTATCTTCTGCCTTAGGTGAGTTTGCCCCGATATTATACTGCAGAGTGGTAAATTATTTGCCGGCTATTACAACAGATGTTGGCTCCTGTATGTAATAGCAAGGTACGATCTATTTTGGTCTAAAACGCCTGCCCCAGTTGTTGATTCCTTGGAGTAAACGTCTAAAGATCAAACTACACCGCCGCCTCTTTTCTCTCCTTGTACTGACCGACCAGGGTGCCTATGAGCGGCGCTGATTTCCGATCGTAACCTGGTCTGGCCAAAAAGCCGAAGTTGTTTAGTACCTGATGCTGAGTCCTACGTGCTAAGCAACGGAAGCTTATTCTATATGACTCCCTTCGCCCCACCTCCCTCACACACCAAAAAGGCAACTGGAAGCTCACCGTCGACTGGCTAGGCTGTAACTTGAGAACTCTGAAAAAGAATCCTGCCCGGAACAAATATCCCAGTTCCGTTCGGCAGTAGGAAAAACCGACCAGGCATTATATTTCGATTTATATTGTAGCGTCAATTCGTTACGTTCTTAGATAGCTCTAATTGATTCCGTGTAATTGAACGGTTGCATGTACATCAGGGGTTAGATGGTAAACAAAACATTAACATGGGTTAATTAAATGAATTTATTACGCAATGTGCAAGGTTGCACAGACAATAATAAACAGAAGCGGCGTAATACAAACAAAATACCTTTTCTTACCTGGGACATCATTGATGGGCAGCTCGTTGTGTTTAGGGAACCTTTCTTTTTCACAGAGTAAATAACGTGTTGCACAGATGGAGAATAAGGAGCAGCTTCCTTCTCTGGTACTCGCAGTTTGTAGCACTTAAATGGGAACGAGGCGCCGCCTCGCCATATGGTCCACGCGGTTTCCAACACTTTTCAGAAGGTCACGTGGCTGCTACGGGCCTGCCTGCGCCCAATGCCCAGGGGACAACGAAGGACTCGAACTGATAAGTGTGAACTATAGAACAATCATCGATGAAATGGGACTCTTGCAGCGTTCTTGATGTGCTTCGAGGTCGAGAATGGGTAGGCGGCCTCTTTAGCCAATCAGACCGCCGTTCGAAAACGAAAATCTCCAGAGTGACATCTTCGGGTTGACCATCATTGCTTGACGTGCCCAGGGTGACCAACTGTATGTTGGTGTCCATAGTCGGCACATGCGTATGGCAAAAAAGGTGTCGAAAATGACGACGGAATATTTATCAAGTGTAAATAGTGTAAACACTGTATATACATTTATATTTTAGGAACTTGTAAATAAATAGATCTATTAAAAAACTTTCTTCACTGAGTTATCCTGGCACTCAAGAAAACAGCCCTACAATGTATCACACCAACCCAAAAAATAATCAGCCGATCTCAATAAAATTTGGTGAGTACCTTACTTTTGCAAATGGCTTGGACAAGTTCGTTAGCCAGGAAATTCGGCACATTTTTTTCCTGGAAATATTGCGTTTTCTTTCGGAAAATGTTTGTATCTCCGGAAGTAACAAAGTTATGGCAATTTTACGCGCCGGTTTACATCATAAAAAATCAACTATGTACCAAGATTTAGATCTGTAAGCTAAAAGAAAAAGAGGCATTTAAAGAAAAAATTTTTAGTTCGTATGTTCTCGATCTCGGTTGTTGGAACAAACCGTAGGTAAGTAGGTTTAGCTGCAATCCAGAAAGCATACCCTGAAAGGGTTGTTTCCTTTCAGGGTTTGTGTGGAAGTAAAGTTTACTGTGTCACATTTGACAGCCTACCACATACTTGAGTTTTCAGCAAATAACAATAACTCTGTAAATTCATGTGACATCAATCTGAGTAATATTTTATTTTTTTGTAATGAAACTAACAATTTTATGAGAAAATGTCAAGACATAAAAAAGTTACTAAATGAATCATTCTTTCTAAATCATTTTTTTAAATAGAAAACGGTACACACAATAAAAAGTACTGATAAAAAATAATGTAAGGGTACGTTTTTTCACCCACTTCTGTTAACATTATAGAGTTACAAGATCCATTAAAAACTGTCATTTTGTTAGCCTTATACATCTGAAAAATTTCGTTTTTTTAAATTATTCCATACCGGAGAAATTTAATGAAAACTTTTTTTTGCCAAAATTTCAAAGGGCCGTAACTTGGAGGAGAAGGGATTTCAAGAAAAACTTTATAAAAAAGACAACCCTTATTTTTTGCCAAAGAATCACCCTGTAAAATTTTTCGCATCAATTTAGAAACACCCTGTAATATATATATATATATATATATATATATATATATATATATATATATATATATATATATATATATATATATATATATGACATTGGTTAAACGCCACTAAAACAATGAAATCGTGATTCTTAGAAAACTCTTCCTGACGAATGGAGCAAATAAAAAGAAAACTGGAAAAAGGAGAAAAATTCCAACAGGAGCACGACCACAACACTGGAGTGTTTGTTGGACTGCATACCAATGCAGCAACCACCGGGGACTTCCCGTCTTTGCCTCATTTTCAATTCACAGCCACGATTTGTTACGTTTTTCAAATACTCCTTTTGTGTTTTGTATTGATTTCCTTAATCAGAATGTTTCAGTGGAGACCATTTCACGACTTCAGATGAATTTATTAAATTCCTCACCTTTTCAGTGATTTGTGATGTTCATCCTACTTGAAAATTCCTATGTATCAATTGAAAGGCCGGTAGCTCCCAGGCTTGTAAATTGGCTAAATAATATATAGCCTACAAGATATTACTAAATTGCTATAAATCTCTATATTAACTTGTCGTGTTAAAATTTATTTTGAATTTAATCAATTCGTTAGAGATGGTATAATTTGGTATCCAATTAAACTGAATGTGCATGGCTTTTAATTAAGATATATTAAGGTAACTTATTGAGCTCCGATTTAACTAAAACCACACAGTTCTCTATAGTTAAAATAAATACCAATTTAAATAGGTTTCAGTTTGAGATATACAAGAGTGGATGCTTAGACTCCACATTTAACCCAATTACAGGAAATAACTCTATGGTAGTTATCATATATAAAGGGGCCCTCCTTATTAAGGTTTTTCTGTTTATAAAATTTATCCTTAAACTTTAGTAAATAATAATAATAATAATAATAATAATAATAATAATAATAATAACCATAATAATAATAATAATAATAAAAGGATCTATGGGATGCAAAGAACAGCTTATAATTGATTCGGTTGTGTGCAATCAAGCTTACAATGGACGAAGAAATATCTTTGCTGGCTACGTGGATTACCAAAAGGCATTTGATTCAGTTCCACACGAATGGCTTAAAAGTGTACTGAAGATCTATAAGATCGATACATTCATCCTGAGGCTCCTTAAATACACAATATCTACCTGGGGAACAAAGATTCAGTTACTGGTACAAACGGATGATAACATCGTAACCAGCACGGTACCAATTAGAAGAGGCATATTGCAAGGCGACTCGCTAAGCCCATTGTGGTTCTGCCTCGCATTGAATCCACTATCAAACCGCCTGAACTCCACCAGATATGGCTTTAGTATAAAAAGCATTGGCAGTAAGCAAATGAGGCTAAATCATCTGCTGTATATGGATTATCTTAAGCTGATGGTCTCCACAAAGAACCATCTGGAACAAGAAGGGTTTTCCAGAGATATTGACATGCAGTTCGGGCTTGATAAATGTCGCACCTTATGTGAAGTCAGACGGAAAATACAACCAGATGTATACGAAATGCAGAACGGCCAGCAAATTGCCTCCATGGATGTGGAGGAGTGTTATAAATACCTGGGAATACAGCAAGCGAGGAAAATAAACCACTCGGTAATGAAGAACGATCTGACAAATGAGTTTACGAAACGAGTAAAGCAGGTGGTGCGATCACATCTTAACAGCAAGAATCTGATCAACGCTTTGAATACATATACACAGGCATAGCACATAGCTACTCATTTGGGATTGTGAACTGGACTAAGACGGATATCAAAAATCTACAACGAAAGGTGCGAACACTCTTAACAAAATCCAAAAATCACCATCCCCGTAGTGCTATCGAGCAAATAACCCTACCTAGACACCAAGGTGGAAGGGGAGTGTTGGATATTGGTAAACAGTTGGACCAGCAGATAGTGAACCTGCGTACATACTTCCATCAGCGGGCGATTACTTCTGAACTACACCGTGCCATATTACACTTAAAAGAAGGTTAAATACAAAGTCACTATCGGACTGATCAGGACAAGTTGCAATCTTGGATGCAGAAGCCTCTCCATGAGCGACGTCTGAATGAGACACATATCGACAAACTGGCGTCGAACTACTGGTTGGTGTCCGGACAGATGTTTCCAGAGATAGAGGGGTTTTTGCTGTCCATACAAGATCAGGTCATCCCAACAAGAAACTACCTGAAGTATATAGTTGGAGATAATTCGGTCCAAGATGACAAATGTAGATTTGGCTGTCAGTCATCAGAGACTATCCAGCACGTCACAGGAGGATGTCAAGCGTTTGCTGCAAGAGAGTATAAAGAGAGGCACGACGCAGTTGTCAAGATACTTCATCAAGAACTGGCTCTGAAACTGGGACTTTTAAACCTTAGTAAGGAGCCCTACTATAGATACACTCCTGAGCCTGTTCTAGAGAACTCGAGATACAGGTTGTACTGGGATCGGACCGTGCTCACAGATCAACGAGTTGCACACAACAGGCCAGATATAATAATATTGGATAAATCCTGCAACCAAGTGACACTAATTGATGTGGCCATTCCAAATACTAATAATCTAGATATAAAATACAACGAGAAGATCATTAAGTACAGAGACCTCGAGATACAAGTACAGAGACAATGAAGGGCATATAGTGTCCGAGTGATTCCAGTAGTCATGTCCTCATCTGGTGTGGTTCCTAAGAATCTTCAAGAGAACATTAAGATACTGGGCCTTGGAGAGCATCTTTATAAGGTTATGCAGAAGGCGATACTACTTGCAACTGCCCACGCTTTGGGGAGATCCCTAGGAATGGGGATTTGTCGCGTTGCCGTTCAGGGCCCGATAACTTCGAAAGAGAGTCATCTGAGCTCAGTCCCTTTGGCATCTGAGATACCTGGGATGAGTAAATGTTCCCCTTTGTGGTAGTGTGAAACCCCTTCAGACTAAAGTCGATAATAATAATAATAACGTTTATTATCACCATCTTTACAGTCTTCCTATTTTAACAATCAGTATAACTAAATCTGCATAATAAACGCAATGTTACCTCACAAAAGTTATATTCTTTATGAACTTGAGCGTGAGGAAACAGTGTGCGGAGCTTAAAGTAAATCTAAATCAAATGAAACAACAAGGAGCTACGGAAAATTTATATCCGTTCTACTTATTGAGGCAAATAATACAATCCTTCATTTTTCCATTATTTTCTGTTTATCCACGCACACTTACACATACCCACACAAACACACACCATACATGCTTACTCTCTCCCGTATATTCAACCTTTATATGCATACCTCTGCCATGTATACCACTTTACATTATATACCATATCTTACAAACATTCCCTCTTTGCTACCTCACTTCTCCACATTCACACACACTGACAAAAATGAAGCTCAATCAGTATACCTAGATCCTTGTTCGACAAAGTATTCAAAATAAGTATAATCACCATTCTTAATCCACCTCCTGACCTGTTTCTTATAAACCTAATACCGTCTTTCATTTCGTATTTCAGCTGGTAATGAATTAAATAACCGAGGTGCAATGTAGTAAAAGCACTTAGTTCCCATAGTTTTCTTTGCCCTTCCAACCATAATATTCTCTCGGCTTCTAAGTCTAGTCTCGTAGCTATGCTGCGAAAAAGTTCTGTCCCTTTTAAACTGCCACTTCAAAATGGCTTCACTATATAGTTGTCTTATTGTAAAGAAATTGGACTCCTTATAAAGCTGTTCAGTGGGATATCGATATGGTCTACCATATATAATCCTCAGAAACCGCTTGTGAATAACTTCCAACGGATGTATGGCAGCTTTATTTGCAGCGCCCCAAGCTAAAATTGCATATCTCAAAACAGAATCAACCAAGCCCTGGTAAATTATCCTTACCCCTCGAAAAGATAAAACCGCACTGAGTTCCTTAAATCTGTAAAGTATCGACCTGAGTTTCTTAACGGTTTTTGAAACATGTAAATCCCATCTTAAGTGCGAATCTATCATTATTCCGAGGTATGTATCACTAGCAACCATTGCTATTTGCTCATGTCTTGGACCCACAGAGAGCAAATTATAATTCGGTAAATTGATCCTGTATGAAGTAAAAGGCAAAAAGTTGGTCTTATTATAATTTAGCGTCAGCAAGTTTAAGTCAAACCAGTCTGCTATTATTGCCATGTCTAATTCCGCCTTTGTCTTGCATTCCTCCCATGTGTCTCCAGAAAAAATTATCGTGGTATCATCGGCATACGAAACTATACGGCCCCTCATGGGTAGCGTCAACAAGTCGTTTATGTAAAGGGTAAAAAGCACGGGTGCCAGTACCGTCCCCTGAGGCAACCCAATTTTAATTTCTCTTTGACTACTAAGTGTACTGTTCACCTTTACCTGTTGTAGTCTATTGCTGAGGTAACTCCCAAAGAGATCTAAACAGTGACCTCTTATGCCATATGCATATAATTTTTCGAGCATTCTTTCGTGACTAATTGTGTCAAACGCTTTAGCGAGGTCGGCAAAGATACACAGGGTTGGTTTGCGATCATCTACCATGTCATAAATATTTTTCAGAACATATGCTATTGCGTCACATGTCGATGTTTTTTTCCCTAAAACCAAACTGCCTTGGGGATAGAATACCATGACTATTCATATAGTCAACCAAACGCTTCTTTAATGTTTTTTCAAAAATCTTGCATAAATTTGATATAAGTGACACTGGTCTGTAATTTTCTATGGACCTGTGATCGCCTTTCTTCATTAAAGGCTTTATAACTGCAATTTTAAACGCACCAGGGCAAACTCCAGTTTCAAAAATCAAGTTGATAAGGTGCACTAGTAAAGGTGCAAGTATTTGAATATTATCTTTCAAAACTTGATCATTATTAATATAATAATAATAATAATAATAATAATAATAATAATAATAATAATAATAATAATAATAATAATAATAATAATAATAATAATAATAATAATAATAATAATAATAATAATAATAATAATAATAATAATAATAATAATAATAATAATCAAGTATTGTGATGAGGTTGATCTCTTTTCTTGCACCCTGTGCTTGGTAAAGGTACATGTTTTATATTAGATTTAGATACACTTTTGTAATTACTCTTAATGTTGTTTGTTATAATGTCCATTAATCTGTTATTGGGGTCCAGCATGTTGATTGTTTATTAAATAGATAAATAAATAAATAAACTATGTTTTCACTTACCGGTTTGAAAACCAGTTTTCTAGAGGGATAATATTTTAAATTATACTAATAATATGACAAAAGTAAAGCCACTACAAGCATCATTGATGGCCTTAATAAAATGAGAGTTAATTTCCTCAGGCTTGTTCAAGTGGTAAGTAAGTCTAATATCACCAGTATACAGGGTGTATTTAAACGAAAGGGCACAGGTAAGACCATAGATTCCTTTGGTCTGGTATCTTAAGCGTTCGTCTATATTCAAAGAAACAATTGATCACGGGCGGCATGAAAACGTCCAATATTTAACGCCTTTATTAATATAATAGGTCGAGATGCAGCGTCAATATCTTCAAAGAATAATGAATCACCTGGCAGCTTCTGTATAATTATCATCTATTCTTTCCAACGCCAGACTTCCCTGGTAACAATGATGAATGATGACAGTCTTGTTAATTGTTAACTTTTGTATCACATACATGTCAAAGATATGATGCATCATTGCCGTTTTTGGTGCGGATGATAGATAAAAGTGTATTGGGAACATGTGCTCTTGGAACTAAATTCAAATTTTAAAGATAATATTCTGGTGTAGGTATCGAGACTATTAAAATGTCAAGTGATAAAATTGATCGGTCGGATCGTTCACACTCATTGTCACACCCTTAGATTATATAACGCAGGTACATCAAATCTAATCGTAATATACAGGCTGTTCCTTATTACTGTACATTTCTTACAGTACTAGTTCCAGAGTTGGCAGTAATTTTATTCTAGAAATGTTATCCCTAAAAGACTGAGGTTGGACATTGTAGCTGGAAATTGGAACAAAAAGCAGAATCACCCAAAAAAAAAAAAAAAAACAGAAACAAATTTCGGGACGCAGCGAGTCCGTTAAAGTAACGAATTTTCATAAGAATTGTACACTATTATTATACGGCAGATTAGTAAAGTTAGTACTTTAAACTTACACACACCTTGAAGATCGATTTTAAAGGTCCTAGTACGGGCACATTAGACGAATTCTTTCAAAAGTGTTACCATCGATATCTCTCTATTATCAAAAGAATCTTGCGTTTTAACTCCTTTTGAGAAAAATGTCCAAAACTCAATTTTCTATGAAAATAAAGAACCAAATTTTGCTATATCTGTAGGTAGTGTAAGTCTCCTTTAAAAGAAACTTGTATTACGAATTTCATTAAAGTTATACAGAAGATTTCCAGAAGGAAACTTAATTCATATTTAGAAAGGTAAAGAATCTGCCAAATTATAAAGGTAGCAGTTATTTTTCCTTATTAATCGCCAGCATGATTTCGTTTTAGTCAATCTAATCAAACCGGTTTTTCAATAACAATTACAACAATACCAAAAGAATAATTTCAGACTCAAAGGTGACAAACATATTTAGGCGTTTTAAACATAAATGAGATCTTGTCGTTCAAAACGTATGAAATCTGTGCACTATTGTTTCTCCAAATGTGAAAATAAAACATTTAAAAAAACATACATTCATCCAGCTGGATTCGATCGCGTAACCTTCTGCGTGGGATGTGAGCAATTTCAATTTTTCAATTCTAAAGGTCTATATTACGTTATAACAAATTTACAAATTTTATATATACTACGACTTAACTATAAAGCTCCTGTTAAAATATATAACTTATCTCTAATTTGTTGTTTACAAAGGAAAAAAGTACTTCCTTATAGTAATTAATGTGTTTTCTGTTTAGTTATTATAATTATATTGTACAAGTTGTGCGGTTGTATATAGGAAAAGTGTTTACAAAAACCTATTTAAAATAATTATTATTACTTGCTATGTTGCAAGTTGATTTTATTTGTATAACATACAGCTTTCTAACCATGGCTAATGTGAATTCTCATATCAAACGGTTATGGGCGTTTTAAATATTTTTAGATTTTGATACGGCAGTCTATGTTTGATTCTATAAGGTCTGTTATTGAATCTTATGTCTGTTATTTGTCTTGACAATGGATTTATTTTCAATTTGTTTTCGTAAAAATTTGTGAATGTTTTGTTGATATAGTCTCTGATTGTTAGGGTGTTGGTCATGTCATGTAAGTGTTTAATTCTTGTGTATCTGTTTCTGTTCGTCACTAGCCTTAAGCATTTGTTTTGGTATATTTGAATGAGTTTAATTGTCGTATCTGATACTGAGCACCACACTGGTGCGGCATAAGATACAACTGGTCTTATTATAGTCGTATATATTAATTTTTTGTTTTCGCTGCTAAGTTTACTGTTTCTTGTCATTAGGGTGCGTGGGATGTGAGCGCGGTACCCGCTGCCCTATCTAGCCACACGTCAACAAAGGTTTTATCTGCGTCATACTTTAGATCGGCTTCATGCCCGGGGTATTATATTCTAAGTATACATAATTAATTAATTACAGAATTAGGTAGTAGAATTACCATTGAAACACATCCCACAACTGTTTTGGTCTTGGATGACGTCTTATGTTCAAGTTTAAAGATAAAACAAACTATTACATTTTTATAGAGATTTGGCTTGATTTTGTTTAGATGACTGCTACATAATTATGCGACAGCATGATATATCTATGTTGCGCTAAAACTGTCCTTGGGGCCGTTAATAAAGCCACAAATATAGTGTATTATAATAATTGATTGAATCGCACAGTTAAACAACAATCCACTGGCAAATTTTTAATTTCATGTCGTCTGTCATTTTCCATTACTGCACCGAGATTTCACGAATGTTGGTTCGGGTAGTATGTTTTCTGCCTGGTATATATTTAGTTTGGTTACCGTTGCTATATGGTTTATACCTGTTGTATGAATCAATCTACGCGCGGTAGTTAACTACGCTGTCTGTCAGGCATTCGACTTTAATCACTAAGACGTTTGAACGCATGTCTTTGAGATTTTTTTTTAATTTAAAAAAAAAACTCTAAATATTGTGGACCATATTACTTAAAATTCACAACATATGTTTATTTGCACTATTTCTAGCCACATGTAAAATCTCATTCCAGCTACTCGTACAAAAATATAGCGTTTTCAAAAAGTTTTCCACCGGAAAAATTTGACCATAAAGGCTGATTAACGAACTCGACCTCGGTTTTTGCTCAAACAAGATTTTTGTCAAGTTCGATTGAAATCAGTTAAGTATTTTTTGAGTTATCGCTTGAATACATATATATATATATATATATATATATATATATATATATATATATATATATATATATATATATATATATATATATATATATATATATATATATATATAAATTTTACCGGACCTTGGTTTTGGGTTCTAGGGACCCAAATTCACGCTCATCTGAAGAATTTTTTTCAAAAGCTTTTCATCGTGATCTCTCTATTAGCGAATATTTCTTAATTTCTTAAAAAACACAGTCTAATCCACGACGGCAGTATGGATTCCATCAGCGCAGATGAACTGCCGACCTCATTTCCTTTGTCACCCATTCTTGGAACAAGTCTATGGAACTCCACGGTGAATCCCAGATTGTTGCTCTAGACATATCCAAAGCATTCGACGAGGTCTGGCACGCAGCGGTGCTTAATAAGCTTCCGGCCTATGGCCTACCACCAAAATTCTGTACCTGGACAACAAATTTCTGAAGCATTTCTGTTGTCGTGGATGGCCATTCCTCTAAACTGTATCCAATTAATGCAGGAGTTCCTCAAGGTTCAGCTTTAGCCCCTACTTTGTTTATTCTCCACATCAATGACCTCCTCTCTAGCACATCCAACCCAGTTCACAGTTACCCGGACGACAGCACCCTCCACTCAAATATACAATAGTCTAAGCCTGTCTCTTTAGCTCAAATAGATGATGATCAAAGACTCATGGAGGGTTCTGTCTCTGTGGATCTCCAAAAAAATATTAGACTGGGGAAGTAGAAATCTTGTACAATTCAACTTCACCAAATCTCAGTCTTGCTTTCTCATAAGAGATACACCAGCCCTAGACCCATCACAATAAACAACCAAGTTATTCAAAGTAATGAATCCTTTTCACTTGTTGGCATTTCTGTGGATCGAAATCTCAATTGGCACCAACATGTCACATCAATTGCAAATACTTTTCACCAGCTAATCTCAATACCTTATATACTTCACAAATAAGGCCAAACCTCGAATACTGCTTCCGCATCTGGGGTGCCGCTACCACTTCTACACTCACTATCCTGGACTCCATTCAGAAGAGAGCTATACGTCTCATCAGTGACCCTACCCTCACCCAAAGGCTGCCATCACTTGCCCACCGACGTGCGGTTGGTGACAGCTCTCTCTTTTATAGATATCTGCACGGGCACTGCTCAGAAGAGCTTTCTTCCATAGTTCCTCCACCTTCTGCCCCCAACAGATCTACCAGGGGAACAGAGCGAATGCACCCTTTTACTCGCCAGGTCACCAGACATAGAACATCTTGTTATGGCCCCTCTTTTGTCCCGAGAACTTCCAAGTTGTGGAATTCCTTGCCGGCACATGTTTGTCCTTCTCCTCCGAACCTCCAAACCTTCAAGTCGAGAATTAACAAGTTACCTCTTTCTTTCTTGTTGACACCCAGGTTACGATAGTAATTAGGCTGTAAGCCCTCGTGGTGTGTTGTTGAAATATTAAAAAAAAGAAAGAAAAAAAGCTGTTGCTAAACTAACTGTATGGGATAAATTATCCTATTTATATACCTAGACTATACACTAAAAATTCTGGACGCAGCAAGTGCGTTATGGTAGTGAATTTTCATACAACTATTTTTTTATAGCAATAATGAGTGTTTTTTTAAAGAAAGCAGGCATCAAATTTGGTTACCAGTATAACCTATATATAGTAAAAGCAATGTGGCATGTTTCATCAAAATAATTTTATTGTTTGAAAATGTACAAAAATTTCCGAAAGGAAACTTAAAGTGTTCCCGAAAAAACTCGTTTCTTGATCAACCTTATAGGTTAATAGCAAATTGAGCTATTCAAATATTAAGCATTTGATCAAAATTCGCTACCATAACGCACTTAATGCGTCCAGAATTATTTTTTCTTACAAACATGCATTATATTTCGATGGAAAATGCAAAAATGCAATAACATAAGGCGTGTTTGATTAAAAAAAAAGGAAATTTGTATCACCAACGACTTATGGGCCACCCTGTGATTGTAGAAATATTTTTTTAAGATGTAGCTCAATACACCCTATAATTAATATATAATATTTTTTTTCATATCTTGTATAATAACATATATATTGAACTTTATTGATTTTTTTACGAAAATTCTACAAAAATTATATACCGATAAACGATAAACTATAGCTAAGGCTACTGCCAAGCATCAGAGAAAGGGTCTATTTGAAATGAATTTTCTGGAAATATTTTATTAAAATGAAGGACAATGACGGTTGAAACTAAGACTTCAGGGTTCGTAAAGCGTTCTTCTTGAGACATTTTATTTCCATAGCCCGTATTAGATTCAAGTTCTTTTCCTAAATGTTGCAAATTTTGACGTTTAAATCGCAACTTTGACGTTTTGTGGAAAACCCCAATTTATTTTTCTTTACATGCCTATAACTGATTTGTCTTTTATTCTACAAAGCTAAATTTTGGTAGGTAACTGAGCTATAAGGATGTAAACCGGTGTACCAAATTTGGTTGCCCTTACTTTGTTAATTCCGGAAATATGATTTTTTTTCGAAAGAAAACACAAAATTTTCCGGGAAAACCTGGACCGATTTTCCTGGCTAACGAACTTATCCAAGCCATTTGCAAAAGGAAGGTATTCACCAAATTTAATCAAAATCGGCCCAATATTTTTTGAGTTATCGGTGTGATACATATATATATATATATATATATATATATATATATATATATATATATATATATATATATATATATATATATATATATATATATATATATATATATATATAAACATATAAAAATTGAAACTGACCCCGGATAGGTGTTCTGGGGGCCTAATTAGCGCTCATTTGAAGAAATTTTTGCAAAATTTAAAAGTCGGGATCTCCTTATTAGTGAATTTTTTGTTAAAGAAAATTCACTAAAAATGATGTAATACCGCATGCTGATGCAATACCGGATGATGCAATACTGGATTGTGAAATACTGGATAATACAACACCGCATGATAAAATATCGGATGCCACAGTATCGGATGATGCAACACCGGGTGACTTAACGTCGGGTGACGTAATTCAAGGACTATTTTGTGTCAGTGGATACGCCTAACCCGTTGTGTCGATGCTGAAAGCTGAATTGACCGCACATATGTCTGAACTCATCAAATTTTATGGATTCACTTTGCGGACTTTAAAACTTTCCAAAGCATTTAACTCGGGACATATTCTACTATTACTGATGAAGACAACTTCGTTGTGGAAATAAGTATCTAGCGCAAAACTCTTTGTTATTATTTTTGTGGCTTTTTGGGTGATTCTGCGTTTGGTTTCAATGTTAGCCCTGTTAGATATAAATTGATTAGTCAAGAAATAAATATCCTGAAGTTGTGAATGAATTTTTGGCAAATATGTAACTGTCCGTTCGTACAACTGTTATAAATCAAGTTATTTCCACGCTGACACAACTGGCAGACACTCTTCTTAATGAAATGTTTGAGATTGTTGCAGAAGTGGCTCACACAAACCTAATAAAATCAAGTCGCTCCTAATCTATCACGCTAAAGGGGCAGAGAGGGTCGCAATAAAAGTATTTCCTAATGCCTTGGAATAAGTATTTTCCAGGTCAAAGCTAACGGTCGTCATGGGGGCTATACCACGGATTTCCCAAGCTATATTTGAGCCTAACTGAGATCTATTTCCGTCGCTGATTCTACTAATACGCACTCAATTTCTGCGCCTTTATTCTTCTGCTTTTATTAACTTCACCAATTGAATCTGTCTCACTTCTGTTATAGGAACAAAAATTGGATAAAAAAGTAACTCCTGGTTTAATTCATGTTTGCTTCTAGCAGCAAATGCCATAATGTTATTTTTGTATGCCAAACTATTAAGTCTCGTTTTAATTCATGTAATTTATACCCTACAATGTCTTTTAAAATATATTTTGAATAAATACGTATATGTTAACTGTAACGCTGTTTAAGATATAGAGGTGTTTACAAAGTTGTCACTAATATGGCAACATTGAGCTTAAATGGCGTGGGCAAATAGACGAATTGATACTAACATAATGACAAGCTGTATTTTTATAGAGCATATAACGGTGGAACAGAGGTATTATACCTTTATTATGCTAAGGTTGTACAACATACTACCAATAGAAATAAAAAAATTAATGTGTGCGTGCATGTGCGTTTAAGAGAAAGAGAGAGAGAGAGAGAGAGAGAGAGAGTATGCGCATGTAGGGGATTGCAAATGTGTGTAGGTAGCTCTCTGTGTGTGGGTGGATGTGGTGGTAATTACCTTTTGTTCACTATGAGAGTTTGGTTTCGGGACACATTTCTGTTCAATCACCTACAAGTTAGGCAAATATATGCTGAATTTTGCCGACGCACAGTCTCTGACTTTGTCGGTTTGTTATTATTTGCTGATTGTGTAGAAATAAGAGGGAAACGGGGGTAACCGTGTAAAAAAGATGTCACTGTTGACATTATTATTTGTTGTTAAAAAATCAGACTGTATATTGTCGAGTGTCGATTTGAAAAGCCGCTGATTTGGTTTGGAAATTGTAATAGAAGGATTTGCAAAACTTATGTGCATGTGTGTGTGTGTGTTTAAGAGAGAGAGAGAGAGAGAGAGAGAACGGGAGAGAGCGAAAGAATATCGGGGGTATAGGATTGCGAATGTGTGTAAGTAGCTCTCTGTGTGTGAGTGTATGTGGTGGTAATCTCCTTTTATTCACTATCTGAGTTTAGTTCGGGACACATTTCTGTTCAAGGTAGGCAAATGTATGTTGAAGTTTACCGACACGCAGTCGCTGACTTTATCGGTTTATTATTATTTGCTGATTGTGGGAAAAAATATCAATGTTAATATTGTTATACTATGGGTGGCGCATTAAAAACGAAACAGACCGATTTGCGTCCAGAGAAATTTTGTTTTTAAGAAACGCTGAAACACGTCATGTTTAATATTGAGGGGGAAATGTTTTGACATAAAACTCAACTTTGTCACATCAACCCCTTAAGGGTGGTAATAATAACCCTTATATTTTAAATAGGGAACATGGGTCGAGTGTTACATCATTTGAAAGCTCTTTATTTTCTGAATTCAGCACACTATTTTTTTTTTTGGAAGTTTTATCAACTCGTTTATTATTCACAGTTGGAGTTGCAAGAACGTATTTCACTCATTGTGATAAGAAATGCACTAATTAGTCACTTTTTTGTTAAAAAAAAACTAAGAAACAAAACCAAACGTTCAAAAATGATTATTCAGTTAAGTAAGTGTTCAAATTATTGACCACCAGCTTCCATACAAAAGTACAAATTGTGTTCAAAACGAGCTCTGGCATTCTGGAGCATTTGTGGAGTTATTAGACAGCATCCTTCAACAATGCGTTGTCGTAATTCTTCCAGAGACTCCGGTTATGTTGCGTAAATTCTACGCTTTAAATGGCCCCATAGAAAGAAGTCTAAACGAGTTAAATCCGGTGATCTAGGGGGCCACTCAATAGCACCTCTACGCTCAATCTATTGTCCTGGAAACTCTATGTTCAAAAACTCCCTAACACGTTGTGAAAAACGCGGAGGAGCTTCATATTGTTGAAACACTAATTGGTTTTCTTGATAGCGATCATCATTTTCAACATGTCAATTAGTAGAGGGTAAACGATATCCTTTAGAAACTCCAAATACGTTTCGCCACTCAAATTGCCATCAAGAAAAATTGGTGCCATTAAACGGTCTCCAAAAATGCCAGTCCAGACATTCAATTTCTGTGAAGTTTTAGTGTTGACTTCGTGAACATTTCTTGGATTATTATCTGCCCAATAACGACAATTAGGACGATTGACTGTATAGTTTAATAAAAACGTACACTCGTCTAAAAAACAGATATTAAACAGAAAGTTCCCGTTATCAGCTATTCGTGCAGTTATAACTTCACAAATCTCCAGCCGCCGATCAAAATCAGCTTCATGCAATTGTTGTGCAAGATGAATTTTATACGGGTGAAATTTATGATGCTTAAATATTCGCTGAATAGCTATTATTTTGACGTTTGAAACAGTGGCCAATTTTCTCGTGCTCAAAGTTGGGTCTGCAGCAATTTGTCCTCAAACTTCAATCTCAGTAGTCTCATTTCTAACCGGAAATTCACGTTCGGGATTCCGTTTTTTGTTGGCTACTGAACCACTTTGTCGAAACTTTGCAACTAACTCTAAAATGTATTTTTTGTTAACATGTCTGTTCGGATGTCGT